>VZTD01002630.1:0-160989 GCA_013397725.1 Rhagologus leucostigma
GATTTCCCCTGTAAAATCAGAATTAATGACTCCAGGGATGACAAAAAGACCAGAAAGGGTAACAGAAGATCTCTCTAGCAACAACGCACTGCGACCTCCCCCTAGCAGTCCAAATGTCTCAGTTGATAACAAATGCACTGAGGGGTCTAAAAGGGTTACTGTTGTGGAGGTAACCAGGTCCACCCTGGCGCTGCCTGCTGTAGCTGGGCATAAGGCTGAGGCTGGGGTTGAGGAATCCCTCTGAGGTTCACTTGCACGGGCGATGGGAGTATTTGTGTCATCGTGCAGCGCCGTCCTGTGCTCTGCAACCTATTTCCCGACAGTGGTTTTCCTTCATAATCATATTTTGAATGGCACTAATGGGCAAAATGCCTTCCTTTTCGGCACCAAGGACATACGCCAGGAGCTGTAGGGGGTTTAGTAGAATTTCCCTTGGCTTGAAAACAATCCTTCTTTAAATGTCCTGGCTGACCGTGACCGTAGCACACTACCGCCTTATCAGATGGACCTTTCATAGCTGCAAATCCAGCTGCCATATTTTCGTATTTATACTCAATCGATCCAATGCAATTGCAAGCTTCAGTCATTTCCACCAAAGTGGGATTAGGGTTAGGGAGTAATTTAAAGTTTTTTATCATCAGACTTAGCGTTTTCCACAGCCAGCTTCATTAGCAAAATATTCCGTACCTCAGAGTGATCAATTTGTCATTCTAATGCTTGCTTTAAAAGGTCTATAAATTGCATGTAAGTTTCTTTGGATTCTTGAAAAACAGCAATAAAAGCCTTTTCGGGTCTTTGGTCATTAGGGATTCTTAGGAGGGCTTGGTGAGCAGCATCTTGAATCCCCTCTAATGCTTCCCTCAGAATTGTGGGAATCCAAAGTGTAGGGAATGTTTCTCTGCCTGTTTTGAAGGGTTCTACCCCCCTGGACAACACTCTTTGACCTTCGTCCATGGAGAAAATTGCCTACCCTCTGGGAAGAAATAGAATCTACACTGGTGTGAACTAGGGGATAGAACATTATGTAAGATTGTCACAGGGTGAAAATTTAGAGGTGTTGGGTTTGTTAATACAGTAAATAGATAATAAGCAAAAACTTCAAAATGGAGAATTGTTGTTGTCCTCCAGACCTTCTTCTTCTTCTATTACTCCATGTTCTGCGGCAGAAGTGGATTAAGATGACTGGATGAAAAATTCCCCAGTTCCTTTTACGTGACAAAGAGATTTATTGAACATTGGTAGAAAAGTAAAAATACCTTTCATTTTGGGTTTTCATTGGGTGATTTACCTTTAAAAGGCTGTGTAATCTTGATAATTGGGCTTTTCTGTCGCATTCTGTGCTCCGGGTCACGTCCGTAGCCCGGCTTCTCTGATAAGACTTAATAAATAACCATTTGAAAGCAAGAAGCGTGAAAAGTCCCGTTTGTCTACTGATTCCAGGCTAGGACTCTGGAAAATCTCCTCCATCAGGGGAGAAGTAATTAAGGCACGGAAAAGTGTCACAGAATAACTCGGGCTTGGTGCTGGGGATCCGTATGATCTCCAGTGCCCATAAGGTGGTCTATAGTCAGGGCAGCTATTTGTTGGTTATTATTGCCTATATAGGTAAGCAAGAGTCTATCCAGCCCTCTATGCAATTCTGTCTCCCAAACAGTGTATTGAGTAGGTGTTAATAGCAGTTGTGACAAAGATTTCAGGTCATGGGGAGTAAATACATAGGAAGAAGAAACAGAAGTGACCATGCTCACAAAAAATGGTGAATGAATGCTGTGTTCTGTAACAGTAGGGCGCAGTTCTTTAACGACAGACCAAGGAATCGATTCCCAGGTTGGACCCTGCCCTTGACGATATATGACAGGCACAACTATTTTTCGGCTATGTCAAAAAGTCCTTCCTTCAACATCTCCTGTCTAATGTTAGCCCAATGATCACAGGGATTTGGAGGAAACAAATCAGGCTCCTGAGTAGGGTAAATAGGTCCGGGACCATCTTCTGAATCCACCAACAACTCATGAGGGGGTTTAAGAGTGGCCTTCGTAGCAGGCGGGTTAGAGGGATCAGGACACACGGCAGCGGAGGGTACAGGGGCAGTTGGAGAAAGCGCAGCGTCAGCTGCCGCCCCCTCCGTGGAAGGGGAACTGCTTTCAGAAGCAGATTTCTCTTTGTTAGTNCCCTCCATGGAAGGGGAACTGCTTTCAGAAGCAGATTTCTCTTTGTTAGTCTTTTCTTATGCTTTAATAGCCTCCAGCATTGCCCTCCAGGCAGGCAGCATTTGAGCGGCCGCCTCATCTCCTCTTGTAGCGTGATCCCATATCTCCCACCTCGTCCTACACCTCTGCTGAGAAAGCAGTGCTCGGGTTAACGCAGGCACTTTGGAAGCCGCCCAACACAGCATAATTTTAAGGGATTGGGGAGGCACGGACTTTCCATGTTTTTTTTAAAGTAAAAGAGACATAAATTCGAAAACATGGCTGCCGGATGAGGGCTGTCCAGCCCCCATGTTCCCCATGGCTCACCTTCAACTCTGAAGGGATTCATCACTGGCCAGCTTTCCTGCTTCTCACAGCAGCACTTCAGGTTCCATGGGGCTCACCAACGCGGCTAAGCGTATAATAAGGTCCTCACGTGGGGCACCATTTGTTGGTGATTGAAACACGGACTTTGCCGGGTGCATGCAAAGACAACTTTTATTGTACAAGGCACATCTTTATATACTGTTACAAACCAACAGTTCAGC
Source organism: Rhagologus leucostigma (assembly GCA_013397725.1). NCBI lineage: Eukaryota > Metazoa > Chordata > Aves > Passeriformes > Rhagologus > Rhagologus leucostigma. The sequence continues at coordinate 2,738 of VZTD01002630.1, forward strand.
AGCTACGAACTTTGGCTTCTAGGGTTACATGTTTTGCATCTCCAACAGCTACAGATCACAATCTCCTTGCCTAATCTCCTGTTCACTATCTGACTCTTTGTCTCACCTCCTGCTCTTTGTCTTGCCTCCTGCCAGACGCGGCCCACCCATCTCTCCCAAGGCCCCACGCCAACCAAAGCCATCCTCCATGGCGACACTCTGAATCCTCACAGGTGGCCACTCTTAGTCCAGGTTAAAACACAGGGAAACAATGTGTAACATTTTTGAAGTATTTGAAGTCAGGATTTTTATGGTGGAAACTTGAAACTGTGTAACTGAGCTTTTTTGACCCCAGCTTTATTTATTTCAGATTAGGTTCTGTCAGAAACCTCGGGAAGTCTATGTGATTATTTGGGAAGACAAGATTTAATCTCAATTTCCATGCATGGATGTAAATGCCAGGAATTCTAATGCTACAATAATGCTACAGTAATCACCAAATTATTATTAGCATATATTTCCCTAAAAGTAAGTAATGAGAAAGTATTTTTAAAAGCAGAAAAACATAAAGAAGTCAAGTAATAGAAATTTAATATCAAAAAAAGAAACTCAGTGTAATCAAATGCTGCTTGATTTGAATAAAGTGAAAGATTTACTTAGTTAATAATCAACTTAGTTGCTATCAAGGTATCATTAAGGTCAAAGTGTTTACAAAAATGTGAGATGTTTTCTTGTTAAATTAGATAGGATAAAAAAGTATAAGTTATATTCTTTTTCTTGGAACCTTGAACAAAAAAATGTTTGTGCTTAACAACTCTTTTCATTTTACTAAAAAATTAAAACCAGGAAAAAACCCTTTTTTCCGTAGAAGTGTGTGTGACTGATTGATTTTATATAGAAGAACAATTACAAGAATAAGTATAATGTGAGGATTGAAAAGGTTTTGTTCAATTGTGTAGAAGACAAACTCTGATTTGATTCATATTCCTTTCCAAAATTTCTATAATATATTTTTATTTTTATCCTTTTCATTGCATTTATGTACAAAACCAATTTACTTTGTCTACTATTCCTTGCATTTTTAAGCGTACACAGAATAGTGGGGCTCATGGACCGGGTTTCTCAGGCCTCTTGAATTAATATAATTTAGAGAACAAAAGAGTGTGTCCTTAAATATAAGTCATGTAGGTTTTTGGCATATGTAGTCAAATACTGGGTTTGAGTATTGAGTTCAGTGTTGTATGGAGACAAGACATGGCAAAATTTTACTTTATGAGATAAAAATTCCGAAGGGGAATTTAAAACAACAGAAGATAATGAATGGAAAGTAACAATGCAAATTAAAATTTCTTAATGAAACATAAGGTAATTTAACTTCTTGGACTTGGAACATCAGCTAATTAAAGATGTGTATAGAAAAAATTAAGTTGGAACAGGATTGCATACCCTTAAATAAAAACAAGATAGGAAGGAAGCAAGAGCAAAGAAAAATAATTAGAGGGTTCTGATCCAATCTGATATCTTTTAAATAAGAAGAAATGTTTTCTAAATGAAACTAAGAGATCCCCAACACACTGATGACAGGGAAAAAAAAAAAAGGAGAAAAAAATCCTTGCAGAACAACAAAAAAAAAGGTGAAGGTCTCTTGAAACAGTGGAGGGAGAATCTGAATAGAAATAACTGCCTAGAGACATTCAAATAATAAAGAAAACAGTGGATTATATCAGAAGCAAGAAACATGCAAATAGGAAATAGGGGGAAAATATGGATTTTGTAGAATGTAAAATAAGTAATAGATTTTCACGGGCATTACATCCCTTTCCTTGATTCATATTTATATTGATAAGGGTGTTGAAAATGCACACACCAACATATTCATGTTTCCTTTTAGGTAACACCGAAATCAGTAGACTATAGTTAAATTGCAGTATATTCAGTGAAATACATTCATTTGCATTTAGTGATTTGGGTTCTTACAGTAGTTCTTCTTATATCATTCATTAAACACAAGAAACAGACTCAAATTTTAGGAACACTTTGCACCCTTACATTTGATTTCAGTTCCGACTTCAACTATAATTATGATTGCTGTTGGCTAACATTGAAAAATTTTATGAATAAAAAATTAAAATCCTTTTATAGTATATTATTTTTTCAAGAAGAACAAGTTCTTGTTCAGTGCTTTGGTCAAATGAATGAAATTGGTTTCTAAGGTCTGGTGCCATGGCCGATCTTATAATTTATGTTGTTATGCACCCCATACACTGAGTATGTATGTGCATATAGGGTCTGTGAAGGACTCTCTTGCTACTTCTGGTCTTGTGAATGGAAAGGTAGGGAATGGAATTGCCACTGGAGTACTGCCAACGAATATGTCTCAGACCCGAATGCGTAATACTTCACACAGAGCTGTGGACAAGTAGCAAAAAAATGACTAAGATGTTTTTGGAAGGGCCTCCAGAGGTTTTCACTTAGCATGGAAAACTGGTATGAGTGACAGTGAGAATACTTCTGTATTTATTAAGCAGAGCACTGCCTAAGTCCCAAACATCAGTCACAAAATCTTACCTTTGAAGAAGACTTACATAGGATTGCTAGGATTGTGTTGAATATGCAATTAACAATCTAGAAAAAATGGTGACAAAATGGCATACCACCAAAATATACATTAGTCATTGAAAGCTGTGAAGACGCCTAGAGGACTTAATGGTAATCAGATATGAATGGGGTAGTAGTCAAAATTCTCTAGAGGCAAAAACACAGCAGCATACATAACAACAGATGACATAAAAAAATTGTCTACATTGATCATGTTAAATTAGCTGAATCAATTAGGGGAAATTATCAAGCCCATACTGTCATCAGCATAAACCAGTGACCATCAGTGGTTAGGAAAGAATCGATGTTAGACTGTATAAGAAAAAAATGAAGTTAACAAGCACAGCTTTCTAATTATGGATGCAATTAAAAGAATGCCTTTATATTGCTGTGGATGAGCTCAAAAGTTTGGTGATAAGTGTTAGAAATGTAGAAAGTATCAGAGTACTCTAAAACTGATTTACACAATTCAAAATACAGGTACATATTTGTAAAATGGATTATAAAATGTCTCTTTTTTCATTCTGAAGTTCAGAAATCCACGGAAAAAGAAACAGAAAATTAAAAATTGTGAAAATAAATAGAATTTTACATTATTTTCAACTCAATGTGGTATTGAAGCCAGTAGCTTGTAAGTAGTTCAGACAGGACATGAACATGGTTGATAAATATTTAGGTGGAGAAAATAACTAAAAGTCATTAAATTATGATCAGAAGAATACATTTTATTTAGTTTAGATCAAGCTTCATCTATAGGTAAGTTTTCCCAGTTATGTTCTACCTCTACTTGAAGCATCTTATGCTGACTGCTTTAAGGATGGGATAAGAGAAAGGCTGTGCAGCAAGATCTGATTTGGAAACATAATCCCTATTGGAAATTAAGAGGAAATGTGGTATGTCTTTAGATAACATCTTGAAATGTCATCTACTCTTAGTATTTCCTTTTTCTGATTTCAAAAGAGATGTCTAGCCTCCTCTAGCTTTTACAGCAACGTATAAATCAGAGTTGTCAATGCTGAATTGCCTAATCATCTTTGCCTCTTTACTTTTCGGCACCATTTGCTAGTGGTTTACTCACTACAACATTGTGCTGTTTTCCAAATTTAAAAAACCAAGAATACTACTAAAATAGCTACTAAAATAACACTAAAGAGCACTACTGTTTCTTTCTCCTAATTCAATGAGTGACAGAGATTTGTTTTATAAATAACAGGAAACACCCTATGCAGCAATTTTTGCAGGATCTTTGAAGTAGATGTTATCTCCTCTAGAAAAAAAAGAAAATGAGCAACTTGTATGCAACAATAATTGTTTGTTTGTGTTTGTTTGTTTGGAGACTGTAGAAGATATGTTTGCCTTTAAACATTATATCAGAGGAGATTAAATCTGGGTTTGGAAATCTGGAGAAAGGCAAAAGGCTATTTTGAGTGAAACCCCTTAAATGAAATACTTGAATTTAGGAGAAAAAGTATCAGCATAAATCCACTTTATTACATATAATTCACCTAGAGTGTTTCCATTAAATAAGATGAAACAAAATTTACTTAAGTAAGGAATATCTATCAAGCCATTCACTATCCTACAGCTATGAAGGGGGTTGCAATTTGTTCATGTTTCTGTGGTTTGCGTTTATGTGACACATGAACAAAAAATGCCCCCTGCCAGTGCCATGCCGAGGTGCATTTGATTACAGAAAAGATAATTTTAAAAAATATTCTTAAAACAGGTTCTGTGTCAGTTGTGTGATTTACATATTGCTGTGTCTGTCACAATGGAAAAATATTAATATCTTGCCTTCTGAAGCAGAAAAGTAGAAACTATGGTGACAGTAGCAATGCCTTGCAAACAGAACCTCATGTTGATTTCCATGATTACGCTGCACATTAATCTACAAAACTTCATTATTCTTTTGCCTTATGCTGGTTAAGCAGGGTACATTGGTAAGATTATGCTCACACAACTAGAAAGATAATAATGCCATATAATTATTGCCACACATTTAATAACTCTTCTTTGTCCCTCATGGATATATGGCAAGAATAGAATACTATTTCCACTCTATTCCTTTCAGTATTGTTTCTGATATAAGATTTTGTCTAATCCCACACAGCTATTCTTATGCAATTATGTGATGTAATTGTACTTATCAAACATTCTGCTTGTACAGCCATTAGATAACCAAGAGACTTTGTATTAACATGCTGTATTTGGTACCTTCTAAAAATTGGTGATAAACCCAAAATCTTGCAACACATCTTTTTTAACATGGGACTACTTTTTACTGAAAGCAGTCTTCAAAGCATACACTTTGATGACTTCGCATAGGCCGTATTTAGAAAGAGACTTGATATATCCATGGAAAGATACGAGTCAATATATAAAACTCAAAGCCAAATGAGCACTAAAGCTGAATAAACTTGTGGAAAAGATACTTTGTTTTGAATTAAATGTGCTGGATCTGAAACACTTGGTCTATGTCTGACTGGGATAATTGTCTTTCGTAGCAGCCTGTATGGTGCTTTGGATCTGTGGCTATAGTAGTGTTGGTACCACATCAGTGTTTTGATGCTTGTGAACAGTACTTACACAGTGCCAAAGCTTTCTCTTTATCCTACTCTGCTCCCTGCCTATCAAGCAGGAGTGCATAAAAGGTTGGCAGGGGACACAGCTGGGAGAGATACCCCAAAGTGGCCAAAGGGACATGTCATACCATATGATGTCATGCTCACAAACAAAGAGTTAGAGTAAGAAGAGTGGATGGTTTTGACTTTCAAGGGGGCCATTGCTTGGAGACTGGCTAGATGTTGGTCTGATTTCTTTTGTTCCACCTGTTTGGTGTCTGTACCCTTCCCTCTCCCCCTTTCCTTTCACATATTAATCTATCTTTATCTCAAACCATGAGTTTTCTCACTTTTGTTATTCCTGTTTTCTTCCCTGATCCCACTAAGGCTGAGGGAGTGAGCAAATGGCTCTGTGGAGACTCAGCTACACCAGTAGGCATCAACCCATCACAACACTATTGAACCATACACCATTTGTAATCTACATTATTCTGAGATCCCGGTGACCAAGAAATTTTTTATGACTATGAATAAATTCTAGCTACCATAGCTCTGTGGCTTTGTTGCAGTGTGCTATGGCCACTGATTCCCCAGCCAGCAGTACCATAGCAGGTGCGCTGGATTAATACCCATGCAGCCCAGGAGCCCTGTGAGTGCCCAGAGGGCTGTGCGAGGTATACAGATCATCCCCCCATAACTGGCCACTGCCATCTCCTCTCCTTCCCCCTGTATTTGGTTTCTCCCTCTGGAAAGTTCTGTATGCCTCAGTCCCCCGTTGGCCCCTGTTACCCCTCTCCTCCCCATTGGTTCTGTACCCCTTGCCCGCGAGAATTCAAACCCTGCATCTCTGCCTCATTGGTTATTTTATATTTTCCCCTCCCACTCTGGAAGGGATAAAGTATCTGAGTAACGGCCCCCCAGCGGCTTCCGCGTGGGACTTCCGAGTTGAATTAAACCCACTCCTGTTCTCCCATGCAGAAGTTCCCTCCGCCTCGTTCTTACCTCCTCAGCATGCCTGGACCACTGGTGGGTTAGGCGAGTCCAAGCTGGAACCTCGCCAGCCCTCCCGCGTGCCCGTGAGCAGCCTCTGCCATCCTCTCCCGCGTCGGTGGGTGTCCAGCACTCGTGGTCACCGAGCTAGCGGAAACATACAGTGCCGTGGCATGGCTTGACAAATTTGAAACAAATATTTAGTAGAAATAAAGATGAGGGAACAGAAATTAACCGATAACTGCTGAGAACATATAGAACCCAAGGTAAAAAGTATAAAAGTACCGATAAAGCATATCTGACTAAATTAATATAAATCTCAACATGCAATGGCTAATACATCCTAGATAAAGAATAATAAGAAAGAAGTATTGTCACTGTTGTACCGGGGACGGTGAGAAAACGACATAGATTTGGTCCGGGAAGAAATGGAATTATTTATTAATTTACAGACTCGTTTATATATCTTAGTTCACTTGAATGGCATAAGGTTATTGGTCCTTTGACCATCCACCTCCCATAATGATTGGTTAAGCCCTACAACACCCATTTCAAAATATTTCTTTAATCAGTAACACAACAATACTGCGTAACATCTTGCACCTGCAAGATAAAGGGATTGGTTTACAAAAACCTCTCACTGTTTTCAGCCAGCATCCGTGTGAAAGCAAGGACTTTCACACGGACACTGGCAGAAAGCTGGAAAATCTCTCAGCGACCGAGCCTTCAGCATCCACAATGTATAATTTTCTTTTTAACAAGATTTTTTTTTTTATTTTGGGTAAGATTCTGAAGTCACTGTGCTATATCTAAAATCAGAATTTGCTCTCCTGAAATAAGTAGAAGGTTTGAATGAAAAAAAATTAGATGATTTGGGTTCTTGTGTAGTGATGCTATACTTGCGCTAGTTTAGTCAAGGTTATATTTACCAGGTAATTAAAATATACAAATTTATTATAATTCCACTTTGTCCTCCCCCTTTGAATCATAAAAAAGAAATGTTCCACATCTGAAATATTGCTGATTAACTGAAGATAACATTACACTATCTTACTTAAAATCTTTGCTTGCCTCTTAACTTGGTTTTGCTACTCATTTATCACTATTATCTTGTTATGTCACCTTTTTTTCCTTAAATAAATCAACATGTTTGGCATAAGAATTTTGCCTTAATTCATGTGACATCAAGATACAAATGATCTTGTAACATTTTTCTTTAATTTCCTCTGATGTGCCATTAGCTCTTCCTCTCTATATTTCGAAATGCTTGATTCTGTCTTCCATTTACCCCAAATTTTTGAAATGAAGTCAAGATCAACTAGATCAACAAGATCAACTAACCATTTGAAAGTCTCCTTGAGGAAGCACCAGTGGTAACATCTAACCTGAGTTTCTTACATTAGTACTCACAGTACACTTTTCCATCACTCTCAAACCAGGATAGGAAACTGCCGCAGATTTCTGGAAGTGGTTGTTCCCTTTTTTGCCACTTCCTTCCTGAAAAGCTGTGAGTTTTCTGTGGTTGAACTTAGATATTAAACTTGGAAAGTACCAAGGGTATAATTTAGCTGATAAATTGCATGGAAGAAATAAGAAATAGCTGCATACTCAGCTGACCTGTATACTGGAAAAGGTAGAATAGTCTGAATTGGCACTGATGTTACAGTAAAATATCTGTCTCCTTCTTCCCAGGGGAATATATTGGAATGAGTCTCCTCCAATTAATCTCTCTCCATGGAATTTCATAGAAGTATAAAACTTGCTGTGAACAATCTCTGAGGCGATATTGTAAATCGGACGGAAAGAAATTAAGATTTCTGAGAAATAAATTGAACTGACTAACACGGTTCTCATGTGCACAGTTGTGCATGTATGAGAAATACGTGAATGTCATTATCTCTGTGGATTTTATGCAATCCTCATAGTTTACAGATAAGCACATATACCATAGACGTAACTGATTAATTTATTTTGAGCTTTATAGTGCATGTTTGCTCCCTCAGCATCTCATGGACTGTAGCCCAGGCACAGCCAAACTGGCATCCTGAGTGAGACTGTCTGAGCAGGTTGTGCTCAGACTGCTGTGAGTGCAGACCCTTTGTGGGTCACACAGATGAGGAGGGCAAGAGCCCTACACAAGGGTGTACAGTCATGAGCCACTGATTTTCCCATCCGCCCTCAGTGCCGAAAATGAGACAAGGTCAGATGTCTGTTGTTCCTGCAGGCACCAATAATCCCACAAAACTCTACAGAGGTGTCCATCCCCAACCATTCTCTGCTCTGAAGCTCTCTGACTCCTAACCTTCTTCCTATGTTATATCAAAACAAAAAGAAGCGAGATGCCTGTAGCAAAACCCCTCAGCTTTTGCTTTCTTTGTGGCATGTTCTATTTTCTTCCATTAATCCATCTATTTGTTCCCATTTCTTTCCTTCTGCCTCTGCCATCTGTGTGTTTGTGTACATACAAATTCGATAGTGTGCTAAAAAGGCAAGCTCTGGCTTAAGCAATTGTGAAGGTTTACCATAAGATTGTATCTCAGCGCTCTTGGTTTCATCATGTTCTGATGCAGACAGTATACTGATATAAGCAGACCATCTTCTCAGAGTGGAAATGCCACAGGGGTAGACAGCCACCTATTATCAGTTCCATCTTCCATCTCAGTCAACGTGCCTGTATGATTGAACATCTGTTTTAAAAATCAGTGTGGTGCCTAACACTTCCCAAGTGAAGTCTAATTCACAGATAAGGTCACTTGCACCTCAGCAACTTCCGGACATTGGATAGGAGTGCCTCCTCAGAGCCCCACATCAGTAGGGGCATGTTGAGAATAAACAGCCAAAGCTGAAAGGGATGGCAGCACAAAGAAAAAGAGCAGTGATGTTCCTGACAAGGATATTAATCATGAGGATCAACTTTAGGAAATAGCTGGAAAAAGTCAAAAGAGATCAGGCATAAAGGAACAGCTTGATAGATTTATCTTCTCCTTTAGAAAAAAGAACAGGGAATTAAAAAACAGATAAGGCATTTTATGATAAATACACTTTCTATGAGAGCTTAAAAAAAGATACTCAAAAGGAATACTCAAGTTTTACTTAAAATTTAGAAAATGTACCCAATTTTATTCTGAAGTTCCCCATGAAATGGCCATTTTTACCTATCATATTTTTGTAGTTTAACCCCAGGTGGGCAGCTCAGCCCCACAGAAGAGCTGCTCAATGCTCTTCAGTGGGATGAGGAGAGAAACAGAATTTGAAAGTGAGAAATTTCAGGAGTGGAGTTAAAGACAGGTTAATAGGTAAAGCAAAAGCTGTGCACACAAGCAAAGCAAAATCAGCAAATCATTCAGCTCTTCCCGAAGGGAGGCAGTTCAGCAATCTCCAGGAAAGCTGGGCTCCATCATGCATTACAGTGACATGGCAAGACAAATGCCATCATTCTGAATGTGTCCCACTCTTCCTTCTCCTTCACCCAGCTTTTGTTGCTGTGCATGATGCCGTATGGTCTGGGATCTCCTGCTGGGCAGCTGGGGTCAGCTGTTCTGGCTCTGTGCCCTCCCAGCCTACTCGTGGGTGGTGTGAAAAGTGAAAAAGGCCTTGACCCTGTGTGAGCACTGCTCGGCAGAACCTAAAGCATCGATGTTACCAACACCTTTTTGGTCACAAATTATGAACACAGCACCAAAGCCTCTATCATGAAGAAATTAACTTTATCACCACTAAAAGCACATACAAAATATCTTTTCACTATTCTAATTCTGATTTTTTTCTGCAGAGCATTACATACAAATTCTACACCCTGACAAGCATCTGCAAATCTCAAAGATGGTAATGATGGGATACTTTGAAAAGGAAATAAGGTATTTTTATTTAAATGTTTCCTTATTTGAAAATCATTCAACATACCTCATGGGCAGACTGTAAATGTCTTGCTTACCACAGTGGAGTAAGGAAATCTAGAACAAAAACCTGAACCATAAACACTTCCTTTAAAATTAAGCATAATTCACACTTGATCACTCAAATCCTAAAAATCCTTCACATATACAGAATTCTTCAGTAGCTGAGTATGCAGAGTACTTAAAGGATTCCCCTTGATGCCATTTTTGTGCTCATCTCCAACTTTTCTTTTAAAAAAAATCTTTTTTTCCTTAAGAAAAGGTGCAAATTTTTGTGCAGATACAAATTCATAAATTGAATATTTTCAGCTACAGTTTTGAAAATATTCCTTTTGTATCTGAGCAAGCTGACAGCAAAATGTTTCATGTATTTGCACATCTTTGCAAATCTTTACTTGTTATTTCTCATTATCAGCTCATAAAACAGAAATGCATAAATGGTTAGATGAAAGGAGAACAACTCAAACAAGAGATTCTTGTCATTATCACAAATTATTCTCAGCATTATAAAGGGAATAATAATGAGAAAAGGAATAAAAAGCAAAGAACAGACCTCATAAACTGTACTCTATTTCTGATTCATTTGTGTATCGAAAAAAAAAGTAAAACATACATTATATATCACGGATTCATTTATTTGGTAAAGATTTGTATTTTTGAAAGGATTTTAACTTACAGAGATGAAAACTTTATTTAAATGCTCTTTCTAGCATAAAAATATGCATATTTTGATCACCAATTTGAAATAAAATAGTGGTAGGAAAAGACACTTAATCTGGGCAATTACTGAATTACAGTTAAATCAGAAAGTAAACAGTCATGCTCTTTTGTTCCATGAATCCAACAGCAATAAACACTGGCAAAGGGTAGGTTCAGATTAGAATCATATAAAGTAGTCCCTGGTACTTGTGTTCAGCCCACTTTTTCCATTTGACCATTTCAGCTTTTTAAAAAAATTTAATTAAATTTTTAATCTGCTGTAAGAATGTTAATTGCTAGTCTCTCATGAGGGCTGAATGACTTTGGATATGGGAGCATCTGCAGGGTGAGTAAACAGCAGCTAATAAGTAATCATTATCATATTTGGATTTCATTTAAAGTTTTTTTCGCTTGTTTTCTTTCTGTCTCTACAGGGTGGAGAAGGAACACCTGCCTAGGAAGAAGCATTCAGAGGAAATTTCTCTCAACTGCTTCTCTAAAAATTCTCTACTTTATTCTGAAAATGTTATTATGAGGCACTGTTATGCTTAGATGTTTCAGAGCTGTAAACTAGGAAAGGATCACGTCTCAGAATTCTGCTTTACTTCTCTGAGTCTTCATTCTCTTAACAGAAAATGTCTTCATGATGTATACACAAATAATTGCTAAAATTAATATAGCAAATTTTGCATCTGTACTGAGTCTGGCAGAGATGGAGTTAATTTTCCCCATAGCAGCTGTCCTAGGTTGCAATATAGATGTTTTTAAGTATTCTATTACCACCAGCTGTGGGCCGTTAGCTGTTATCACCTGCTAATGGCCCACCCCGGATGACAGACAATGGGCCATCAAGGACCCACCACATGACTCATAGACTTATCTCATCCCATTGTGGGATGCTCTGCCCAGGAGGGAGGAGCCAGGTGTTCCCACCTGGATATAACCTGGCCTTGGAAGTGCCTGAGCTAGCCCTGTCTACTGGGTTACCAGAGGGCAAGAGCTACCACTGGACCTTCAGCTGGAGACCAGACCTTCACAAGATCACCGCTTGAACTGAACTACTTCAGTTGGACTGCTACCACCACCCTAACAGGGTGTCAGGTTTGTCTTTGTCTATCTGACTTTGTCAGTGCTTTTCCTTGTATTATTTCACTTATTTTTAATTTCAGTCTTGACTTGTGATCTCCCATTGGTTTGTTTTCAGACCAACACAGCAGCCCTCACAGTGCTGTTCTTAGATTGGTAGCTAGAAAGGTGTTGGTAACACACCAGCATTTTGGCTGCTACTGAGCAGGGCTCACACGGCACCAAGACTGACTCTCCAACATTCCCCCTCATCAGGAATCTGAGGGTGGGAAAGATCCTAGGAGAGGACACAGCCAAGGCAACTGGCCCAGTCTGACCAAAGAGATATTCCATACCACGTGATGTTTGCTCAGATATAAGTGCTAAGAAAGGAGGAGGAGAAGGGTGCAAATTTGCTATTATGATATTTGTTTTCTGTAACAACCGCTACGCAGCTGAAGTCCTGCTTCTCAGGAAGTGGCTGGGCATCATCTGCTCATGGGAGGTATAGAATTTTCCTTTCCTTCCATGCATGGCCTTTGCTTTTGCTTTTAAAATTGCCTTTATCTAGACCCGTGAGGGTTGGGGTTTTTTTTTCTTATTTTCTCTCCCCCATTTTTCGGCTGAATGACAGAACATCTTGGTGGACACCTGATATCCAGCCAACATCAGCCCACCACAGACACAAACTCCTTCATTGTTTTTGACAATTTCTCATCTCCCATGTTTATAAAAATGTAGGATTCAATTTTAAAAGATGCGTTTTATCACAAGAAGGGATTATTTTATGCTTATTATTATTATATGACTGAGTTTGACTTTGTATGATCATGGTCCTACTCTGGTTAACTTCCTATTGACTGAAACTATCTGCACAGTATCCAACTTATTTTCTATTTTGGTCATCTATCTTACTTTAGAAGAATGTCCTAAATTTGGGTATTTTTATTACTAATGTATTTATGTATCCTGGCTCAGATCAATTATTAACATTTGTGTGTGATATTAATGATGGCTTAATTTGCTCTTTCTATTAGCAAGCAAATAAAAAAAAACAAACAGAACAACAAACAAACCCGAAATCACAAAGAAAGAACCCAATAAAAATGTGTCCAAGTCCAGAATTACTGTACATCCCTATCCCAAGTCACTCTTAGTCACATCTGGAAAGCTGTTTAAGATGCTTTACAGACATCACCTCGTTGACTAAGGGTAAGAAAATTTCAAGCTTCAGAAAACCAATGGGGAACTCAATCAAGAGGTGATAATGTTACCTGGAAATATCCTTTTCCTAAACATGAAGTCTGTGATTTTTCAGAATTAATGTACATTTGATCTTGGCTTACAATTATAAAATTCCTACTTTATTTTTTTGATAGATTTCTTAAAATCTTAGAATACTTTCATTAATAAACACAGAGATAATTCCCTGTAATAGTGATTCATTGCTTGATATTCATAGGATTCTGTATCAGACTTGATCATTTGTCAACAGTCCTCAATGTTTGCAATGATTTTGTTGCAAACACATCTGAAAGCACACTGAGAAGGCTGTGTTCCCTACAGCAATTTCTTAGCAACCTTTTATGTGAAACATGTAGCAGAGGAGTAAGGAACTAGCTGGCTACATGTGGAGAACATGGAAACTACAGACAAAGCAGTTTAACACCAGTAAGAATCTGACCACTGGGATTACCAGGTATTTAAGAATGAAGGTGTTCTGGTCTGTCATAGACACACATAGACCTGTAGGACAAAGGTACATGGAACAGAATAGCAAGATAATCAGGACATTCTTCAGAACTGAAAGAATCACCGAGGACTGATTACACTTAAAGTGCAATGGCTTAAAGAATATGGGAGAGCCCCAACAGCACTCTGTTTGTACAATTTCTCAATAAACTGCTAGTCTAATTATATGTAGGATAGTATGAGCTAATACACTTTTATCACACTTACCAATGAAAATTCAGCATTCAAATGTTAACTGCTTCCAACACTGCATTTAGATTGTCCTTTAAAATCCATTTTCTACAGCATTGATTTTACAACTAATAATTATTTTTTCTCTCTGTTAGCAGCTCACCATAATCAGAGGCAATAGAAATAAAAGTGAAAAGTTAATGTAAAGGTTGCAGTAGTGCTTTGCTGCCAACACTCGTACTAAGAAGGCAAATTTACTAGCTGTTACCTTGATAAACAGTTATTTGTGCATAATCAAACAATATCTTAGGATGTTGCAGAGGGTAGCAAATATTCTCAATTAGTTTCTTGAGCATTTCCTTTCAATATCTGAAAAATATAAGACAATCTCAGGCCTAGTTTGCCATGCGGGAAAATAAACAACGTAGCAGCAGATCTTCCTATCTGAACAGAGCTTTTGTAGATATGATCTCAAAAACCCCAGAAAGATATCACGAATGTACACTGTCCTCAGCATTAAGGTGTCCCATAATCCATTGCCCTATAAAGGTACTTCAATGACTTGTTTGTACTGCAGTGACTCCCTGTGGTCTGAGTCACAGCAAAGCAGGATTACTGAACAGTCACTAAAATTTAACTAAAATCTGTTGTCTGCTTTTGACTACAGTAGAGTTAATTTTCTTCGTAGTAGCTTGTATGCGGCTGTGGTTTGGGTTTGTGACAAAAAGAGTGTTGGGAATACAGGGATGTTTTCGTTATTGCTGAGCAATGCTTATACAGAGTAAAATATGGAGAGAAATACCAAAAAATAAATGCACATGCACATTTTCAGTACAAAGTTTTAAGTCCTTATACGGAAAAATGTCATCAAAGAGCAGTGTAAAACATGACTTAGTTTTAACTTTGTAATTTTTTTTGTTCTTTCAGAATGCACCCATCTCTTGCTGCATTTGTGATGCAAAATGTGGAAAAGAATATATACAAGATAGAATGCTAACAGTAAAATCCTGTGTTAAACTCTAACCCTTTGCAACATTATTACATATGCTTTGGTTGTTTGAAATATGTGAGCATGAAAGCAGGAAGGAAAGAACAAGGTTTATTTTTGGTATGTACAGGGCTAATAACATGCTGCCAAATGTTTAACAATTTTAAGGACGTGAAGGTGTTACATGCCAGTGTTTTAAAGATCCATTAGAAAATGCTCTGTGATAGACAGAAACTGAATGTGTTTATCTGTTTTGTGTTAAAGGTGTTGACCTAGTGAAAGGCATTTTTATTACCTTTCTTCCTCTTGGATGTGGAGTTTGTAGTATGCTTGCAGCATCAGTAGACAAGTTCCCTATTGAATTTGTTTTGTGATTATTACTGGAGCAAACAGAAGCCTTTTTTTCTGTTCTTCCTAGCAGAAAATTAAACAATGTCACAATTTTGAATGGGTATGAACTGACATTTTCCCAGTGGCTTTTAGAATGTAATAATTTAGGCAAAAAAAAATTGCTAATATTTTTCATAAAATTTACTAAAATAAAGATAGACTGAAATCTTGGAACTGAATTCTACAAATCAATAAATACACATCTTGGGAGAAAAATATTAATGCAAAAATAAGATTATGATTTTCTACCTATATTCACTGTAAACACCAAAGAAAGAAAATCTGAGTTATTTATATTCTTTTTATGTTTTGCTTATATGTAGCTAACTGACATTTTCTTGCAGTTTATGCACCAAGCCATTATTGCTTGGCTAATTTCTTGCAGGTGTCACAGAAATGTTGAGGAATGAACCATTATTCCCATTTAGAGGCTAGAACTCCCATTATATAAGGATAATGATTTTTTAAAAATACAAAATTGATGGAATATTTTTCATCATATTTTCTGTTCAGTTTTCTGAGTCGAATGCTGAAATCATCACACCTACTTCAGACACTTGCGCTTTCTCAGCCTAATTTTTAACTGTTAAAGTCTTCTTAATGGACTTGTGCTAGTGGACTTGCTAGTATTAAAGAACCAGTACAACTATCCATCCACCAGTTTATAATTCTGACCTATAAGGAACAATCGGACTGACCAGTAAGGTAAAGGTTTAAAAAGAATTGGACACGCCAGGCAAAGAATCGGACAAAAAAAAAAGACTCAAGATCAAACTGGTGAGCATTTAGAAGGACAAGCCTAAGTGCTGGAGAACAAAAGGAAGTGTATGTATGGAAAACAAATTTGATCAGAAGTGACAGGCTGAGATTTTGTTGTGGAAATTAGGACATTTGGAAGAAGAAACTGGAAGACGGAAGCAATCTTATAGGATGGCAAAAGACTGCCAAAAACAAATCAACCAAACAGAACCCCAAAAACATCATAAAAGGATTCACAACAAAATTGTGGTCAGGAGATCATAAAATTAAGATCTATTTAATCCTTTATTAAACCTGACCCAAGTGGAAGAGACACTAGAAGACAGATTCTGACATCCTGACAGTACCCTGCTAATTCTATACCCATCCATCAGATTTCACTGTTTGATGTTTTGTTCTGTATTGTAACTTTCTAACATACTGTTTATCATACAAAATTTAACTTTTGTTTTAGGCTAGAAATATTAAAGTACAAGTTCTTACAGAAGCAACTGCTGTTATCCAAATATCTCAAAGCATTTCTACTGCTCTTTCTTATTTGTGGAACACTTGTGTGTCTTCGAGAATTTAAATTCTTGAGACCTCTTATACACAGTTTCGTACAAGCCAGTTCCTTTAAGTTCCTTAACCACTGATCATGGAATTGCAGGATGATTTGGGTTAGATGGGACCTTAAAGATCATGTAGTTCCAACCCCTCTGCCATGGGCAGAGACATCTTCCGCTCGGTCAGGTTGCTCAAAATCCCATCCAATCTGGCCTTGAGAACCTCCAGGGATCTCCATCCATTACTTCATAAATTCTCTTCACAAGAAGTGGAAATTTTTTTTCCTGTCTCTCTTGAGAAGATAGTGTATAAAAAAGAAGGCATGTCAAGATACTCTGTGTTTTCCTTCTGGATCTGAGACTTGTTCTATTTTGTATGGAGAGTTGCTTATATTTTTGTGTGTCTTCAGCTAAAATTTTGGGACACCAGTGTCCTTGCAGAACCTAGGACTAGAAGAACGGTTATAAAGAAATGGTTGACATTTGCTTATTTCTCTGTTTTGGAGAAAATATCTTAATTGTATTTTTGCCTTGAAATAGATTCTTCAAACAACTTACATAGAAGAAAGGAAATTGTATTTTACATTTGATATCTAAACTGGGAGAGCACATTGGCAAAAATTTTCTGTGAAATAATTTGACCACTTTTGACTGCATAAAGAAATTTGGAGGCAAGGGAATCCCCACAGAGAAAGACAAAAGAGTTTAATGTTTGCAAGAGAAGTTCAGCAAAACATAGAGAGTATTCAGAGGGACCCCCATTCTTGTTATGTTTGTTTGGATGAGAACAAAAGGAAGAGATGGAAAAAGAGGGAGGGAAAGAGGGAGAGAGAGAGAAGTGACAGCTCTTGAAAACTGCAGTTTATTTCGTCCAATAAAGGCAAAAGAGCACCAGGGTCATTATGAAGTGTTCAAACAGGGTCACACAGTGCGTGTCCAGCAGAGGGAGATTTATTCGACCTAAAGAATTAGTTACTAAACATCGTCCTTTTTAAAAAAAAAAAATGTGTGTTTGCATATGTTAGGATGCCCTTGAATTCAGTCAGCTGTGAAAGCTTTTCAAGATCCATCCAGCTGTGAATGCCAAAAAGGCAAATTTCGATTCCAGTGTATAATTCCGACTCTCCTTTGGAGTTGTACCCATCCTCAATCTGGAATAACACCACATAGCATAACAGAAGGCTTTTTGCTGTGACTCATGTCAAATTATACTACAGTAAGAGAAAAATAAAGTATGATGAATATTAATACCTTTTTGTGGTGAAGAATATGCAACATTCACCTTATTATAATTAAAAAGAGTTAATTATTTTGTTTGTTTTCAACAGAAAATCTTCCTCTTTCTGGGAAAAAGATTGTTTTAACTGGAATAATGAAATATTTTCTGTATTCACAGAAAAATATGGAAATCGGTGAGGCTCTACAGAAATTGAGGCTACCTGCCAAACACCTGCTGCTTGGACTGGGTGATAAAATGATCTAAGAAAAAGCCCAAACTCCATCCTTTTTTCTTTCCTGTAATTTCCTTGCTGTGCTGTCATTATATAAGTATTTAATGGGAATGAAGAACAATATTGAAACAATTTATATGCACAGAAATACATTTAAATAAATGTATTTAAATAAATATATTAAATAATTAAAAGCTGAAGAAGAAATTTAAATGTTTTGATTAGCTGGATTTTTTATGAGAAATGTGCAAATGATAAACATAGTGTTTGTTGGGATGAATGTGTAAAGCCTTGAAGAAGAACTCATCACTTAAAGGCAAATAAATGTATCTTTTATCTTGTAACTCAACTCGGAATAATGATTTTCAGTTAGTTGTTCTGAGGTAGTTTCTTTATATGAAGCCTTAATAAGCTGTAAAAATGTGGTTTCATGCTAGTGACTCACAGGGCTTTCTTTGAAATAGGAGGAAAAAAAGCTTTGAGTTGCGTAACAGCATCAAGGGACACCTTTTCTTGCTTTAGAGACTAATTTATTCAAGATTAATAGTAACAACTTAGCAGAATATAAGCAACTTGGCTTCTTGATAGGACTATGTAAAAATCCTCTTGTTAGACAACAACGACTCTTCTTCACCTAGGAAAGGGTCCGCTTGTGAGCCACTTGTGCTCTCAGCAGTAAAAGCACCCTTCATGCCAATTGAAGCATTTTTGTCTGTCATGTCCTCAGCTGCCTCCTTCACATCATTCTCTGGTTAGATCTTCCAACAGTAGCCTCATATGAAAAAGTAAGCTTTTTTAAAAAGAGATTTCTAGAATTTTTAGTCTATGTACATGGCAAATTTAAAAACAAAATGACCCATTAAAAAGCACAAACAGTTTAAGGCAGTATTTCATCTTCAAGCTTTTTTATGACCTACTGCTCTAAAAAGTTGAAGAGTAAGCATGAAAAGAGATTGAAGGTTAAAGAATGACAATGCTTAACAGTCTGCTGTGAAAAATACGTTAATCCTCGAGGCGGCATTCATCCTGTGCTGTGAAGGCCAGTGTGAGGACCTCTGAACTCATTGAGTCCTGTGGTAAAATTACACAAAGCAGATGAAGGCATCATTTAGAGAGACTTGGGTTGGGACAATGAAAGGATCATGGCATGTGGGGCTGCACAGAGTCCAGTGGTGCATTGCTGTTACTGATTAAACTGGTAAATAATGAGCTCAAGATGTTTTGAGCAGCTGTTTGTGTCAGAGATCAGATTCATCCTCAGCAGGAAAGAATGAAGGTAACAGAGTTTAAAGTGCTCTGGAACAGACCAGAGTCCCGAAGGATTACACCCCAAATATTCTTGAACTGCAATCTAGTTTGTGCTGTTTTGCTTTGGTTTTGGTTAGACTTGATTTCAAAAACATGTTAATTATTCATAGGCACTCTCAGTTTGTATAAACACTGTTGAGATAATGCTGTTTTTATTAAGCTACTTGCTTCAGTTTTATGTCTGCTACTTGTCCTGTAGTTTTAGCCATGAAAATAATAATTAAACACAAATTCAAGTGCAGATTTGTAGGAAATGAAAACAGACCTCTGACCTCAGGTTGTTTATCGGGGAACCAATCTGTTAAATACAATAGGGGCATTTGCCCAAGGGTCATCAACAGAATTAACATGACAGACTACTGAGCTGTAACGGAGGGAAGCACGGTAAAGATGAAATGCCATTCTGAACAATGCCTCTGCTATTCTTTGGATCACTTACAAGCTTTCTGTTGTTTTATTATGCACTTGCATGTGGATCACTTCTATAAAAAGAAGCATCACTTACGTGTCTCTGCTGGCCTGCCAGTACCTTTTGAATTTATCAGTCATGTGTTGCAATCTCTTCTCCAGAGCTGTTATTGGAATAATTTGTAAGCTGGGTGGAAGGAAAGGTAGAAATTAAGTGTGAACATCTGTCTGAGAAAACACTCCAAGCTTTCATATATGGTGCTGAAACACTAGTTATCCCTGCCTAATCTGGATTTCTCTGTAACACAGGAGGAGGAAGGAGTTGGGACATGATAATGGTGGAACTCATGTTTCTGGTTTTGGCTGGTTTAAGATGGATTTAGAAAAAGAAATGAGGAAAAATGGAGACACACAAAGTTAGCAAATTATTTAGGAGTTTGTTTTCCATAGTAAGCTTCTTGAAATCATGTAATTCTGTCAAAATTGCTGGTATTTTTAAAGGCCTGAAGTATTTACTCTGTGCACTAGAATTTTAAGTAGATATCCAGTTGTTAAGTGATTAAAGGAAAAACCGCAATTAATATTTGTTGGAGCTATAATTATTCTTCAACCTTTCTTGGGATCTGCAAACTCTTTCACTAGTATATTCCACAGTTTTCAGTTATTGGATAATTTGCTACTATTTTCCAAAAAAAGTCCATGAAAACTTTAACCATATTAACGGTAAATATTTTACTGTTGTGGAATATTTGACAAATGCTGACATAGTGCATAAAATTGTTGGGTATTGTTTTAGCTTTATTTTTACGTCATAATAATTTTGAAAATCAGTTTCCAGTAACAATGCAACTGTGAACTGAGTTTTTATTTTCATGGTTATTATTCTCTAGATAAATCTCACATTTTCTTTCTGAACATATCTGGCATAGGAAAGAATTCCTTATTGTCAGGGCGTAGCCTCTCTGCCAACATACATTAGAGTGAAAAGCATTTTCTACTTTATTTAAGTGCTTGTTAAACTTGTTACAAGAGACAATTTTTGCTGCATTGAGGTAGTAGAACATGTTGTGATGTGCATGTTGATAAAAGGAATTGATATGATATATATATTAACTGTTTTAAGCAACTGACACTAAGTTCTGACAAAAGCATTCTTTTGCTGTTATAACTGCATTACAAAGGCTTTTAACATATAAGAAGAACAAGCAAGTATATTTGTTTTGATGATTAGCTTTTACCAAGATGTGATTTTCAGTAAAAATACTGGCTTTAAACAGAAACAACCTGCCAGAGTGTCAAAGATGTTTTGATTTTCAATGACTTGCGTGCCTTCACAGCAAGAAAGAACTGAAAACTCATAAGTGACGTTAACACTGAGAAATAAGTAGTCACCAGAAAACAATACTGATCCAGATCAGGAGTGAACAGCATTCCAGGTATGTGGTATTTTATGCATTTTCAGTCTGAAAAACCCAGAACACAATGAAATGAGACAGAAAGAAGGGAATAAAATAGAATGGGACTGAATCTGATGTCATCTTAAAAGAGGGACCAGAAGGAAATTGTTGAGGTAACTAACAATTATTGCATGACATTCTATGGATTGTACTGTTCAGAAGATCTTTTTTAAGGTATGGCCATTTCTGATCTCAAAAAGCATGGATTTTCAGCATCTATAAGTCCATATATAACCATTGTTTTCAGTAGTTTTACCTTGATTTATACTGAACAAAGATCTGATTCAAGGAAACTAAAATGTTTCTATGCTATTACAAGCCTCAAAACATTCACTGATTGGTAACAGTGGATTTTTTTACTACTCTATGCCCATTTCAGAGTTTCCTACAGTAATAAATTATTTTTAATAATAAGAAAACATTTAAATATTCATTAAAATTAGTTTATTAGTTGTAAAGCTTTATTAATTCAAAATTTAAATTAATAAAGATGCTTTATTTTCCTCAAATCAAAATACATATCCAAGAAAAAACAATTTTCAGTGAATTTTTTTTTTTCAATTTAGTCAAATTTTGTAAACTTCTCTGGAAATTTTCAGTTGAGATAATTTCTTTTAATGTTGCCTTCTAAAGGAATTTTTCTTTAAAATATTACTCAGTGAAATTCTGAATATATCATGGTTGTCTCATCTGGACTTTATTTTTTGCATCAAGCTTAATTGTATAGACATTATTCCTGAACTTAGAAACCTATTTAAGAACTACTATTCCATAGTAGTTTACTAATAGGAGTTTAAGAACTACTATTTGTCAGAAGAGGTTATAAAACTGAGTTAGCATGGGGTACATGGAGGTAAATATGAAATCATAGAGAATTATTTATTTATTTATTTACCCATTTATTGTTATTCTCTTGTAGTTCTGTATCAAATCATATAAAAGAGGGAAAAAAGTCTTAAAGTGAAAATTTCTCTTGCATTTTTCTCATTTTTCTTCAACCATCTTACTTTCTTAGCTTAATCAACTTTGTCATGGCTTAATCTGAGCCAGCAATGAAGTACAGGTGGGGAGGAGAGTTGGAGAAGAAAAATTGAAACTCACAGGTTGATATAAGAATGGTTAATAATCTTTTAAAAATAAAATGTAATGATAATATTACTAACACTAATGATAAAAACAAAAAAAACCCAACAAAACAACAAAATAACAATAGTAATAATACAAATTGTAATGAAAAGGTGGTGGTGGTGGTGACTAAACACCAAGACAAACAACTGCTCACCACTTGCTGACCAGTCTCCAGTCCATCTCTGACCACTCCCAGACAATCCTCCCTGTGCGTACAGTGAGTATGATATTCTGTGGTGTGGAATGTCCCTTTGACTAGCTCAGGTTCCCTGTCCTGGCTGTGCTGTGTCCTGGTTTCTTGTGCCTCTGCACAGGCAGAGCATGGGAAACTGAAAAGTCCTTGATTAAGAGTAAGCACTGCTCAGCAACAACTAAAATATCAATGTGTTATTGACATTATTCTTGTATTAAGTTCAAAACACAGCACAGTACTAGCTACTAAAAAGAAACTAGGACAAAGCTATTTATGACTTATTTTATTTTAAGGATTATTGACTAATTTTGTAGAGTTTTAATAAACGTCAGGCTGTTGCACATAAATGGATTTTAGCTGAATGGAACACAGATATGGGCAAAGGCATTTGTGGTGTATGACCCATTACTGATGGAAGGTAAAGGCATAGCACATTTTGTTTCATGGCATGTGTCTACTAAGGTATAGCGTGTTAAATAATAAAAATAGCCAGCTTACAATCTGTCTGTCACTTGCCTGAGAGGTGTACCAGTCTTCACAAAATGCTGACTTCTGCTAATGTGATAGTACTATACGTACTGTATCTGAGTTACAGCTACCCAAGTTCTTATCTGTCAGAAATATCATATAGGTAAGGTAAATTATTATGATATTTCTTGGTTTTCTACTATATATATGTGTGTGTTTGGAAAACAAATAGTCAAAAAGAGGTATACGTATCATTTCTTGTCAGTAACTATGAAACTACACACTCTAAAATTAAATAACAAGACTGCCAAGATGAAACATATGGTAGACAGAAATTATATAAGTAGAAACTATCTTTATACATAGATGTGGGTTAAAAACAGTTTATAGTTTTTAGCAAGATAGATGTAGAATTGTATGCATGATCGGATTACATTTATTAATTCAACACATACGTATGAAACTTTGTGGGGAATAAGGGACTCTGAGCCGGTCTTGTAGCAAAGATCAGAACTGAGACAAAGTTTCATAGTCTGTTTTTTATGAATTGTCTACAGTGAAAAATTGCAATACAGAAATTTCAAGTCTCCCTTCTCATTTGCCTTAAAATTTCTTCCAACAGAGAAAAATAATTCCAGCAAGCTGTTCATCACAGATTCAAGCTTATTTGAAAGGCCTCATTCAAATCCATATTTTGAGGCATTAACCCCACTCACCTTCACTGGCCTGACATTTGTAAGAAAGGCAGTATCTTGTACTGCTCTTGTAGTTCATATGACATTGCTTTATTTGCTGGAGCTCAGACTGGAGTAACATGAAGAATCAGGACACAATAAGGAGCACAGGAATACTTCTGGAAATGCAGCCAACTCAAATGCATAAGGGTCATGCTCATTTATTATTTAGCTTATCACTAGGAAACTCATATGAGAAAAACTTCTTAGAATTTCTAAACATTACACTACCTTTATTAGTCTGATCCTAAGGGAGCAATGCAGTGGAACTGATGTGGAAGATATATGTACATAACTAGAAATACAGGTGTTAATAATATTCTGCACTGATATGGGGGTGGATGGAGCAGTTAAAAGCACATTACTGACTTCACTGGCCATGAATAAATGTCTACAAGATTATTCCATGGAAACACTAAAATAAATCATTGGGGCATAAGGACAGGAATTATTTCCTGGGGGAAGAGGTAGTTAAGTCTGCTAAAAGCTTATTAAAAATGTGGATGTTTTAATAAAATAAGATAGAGAGAGGGAGAGAGAAGCACGGAGAAAATGCTGGTATAGCTTTAAAGACTAGAAATATTAAAAAGGATTTTGTGAAAAAAAAAAAACCAGCTTGTCTTGGACAAGCTGTAACTGTCCATTACATTGATGAAAATATGGAATAATCACAAGGAAATTCATAACTTATTAAGATAGAAAACTATTGCATTATAAGAGAGTAAAAGGGCAGGTTAGTCATTCTTTTAGTCATTCATCCTGTAGAAACCAAATTAATCTCAAAAAGGAAAGTACATAGTGTGCCTGGATACAATATATTTGACTGAGATACACAGATGTCAAAGAAGAATGAGAAGGGTGAAAGAGCAATGATGGGACACAAATTATCAGTGCAGTGATATTCATACGGATTTCCTGAAATTAGTTTTGAAACAGTCACAAACTCTGTGCTGCTGTCAAACAGCTGCCCAGGGTGCATCTGCTATTCTCAGGTAAGCCTGCATGTCTGAAATAATTCAGAGAGTTTTCAGGACTGTGATATTTGAACATCAGAATAGTGAAAATCCTTTTCTTTTTTTGAGATGCTCCAAGGTTTAGTGAACAGCAGCAATAATTTATTGCAAATCACAAAAATTTAGGTCTCCTAGCCTTATCACAATGATTTGCTGTGACATCCCTCTACAGAGTTACGTGTTGACGAAGTCTGCACTACTCAATGGAATTTTGAATTCTTGATACTAGGAAGTTATTGTTTGAGGTAAGTAAATCTTGTGTGATATGACCCAGCCTTCCATAAGGACTGCAAGAAAATCACAGAACATCACCAGTGTCCTTTCCTTTTGCACCTATTAAAGAAGGAATTTGCAAAGGGGATTTGCATTGTTCTAAGAGAAATCTACTAAGGTCGCTTGAGCAAGCAGCTCTAGTATTGCACTGGGAGATGCCTCAAAGGGAGCTTTCCAATTGAAAGTTTGCTGGCTTCCAACAAATCAGAAAGATAAGCCACAGGAAAATCCTATTTGAGCTGTTTTAATGTTTGCAAATTGATCTTTAGACAGATAAATGCCTTGACAAACCAAGAGAAGAAATCTGTATAAGACTTATAAAAAATGAAATACCTAATCTGGTGGGTTTGGGGGTTTTGTTTTGGAGGGGAGTGGATGTAGCTTTTCTTTTTTTTAATTATTTTATTTTTAAGTTTGTTTCTAATTTAAACTTTCAATAATGACCTTCCTTGTCTAAAAGAAGTTCCTATAAATCCTTGTAGCCCCTGAAGCCCAAATTTTGTGGCAGAAACTCAACAAATAATATTTTTTATTTTTCATTCACATTGTGATTATGATTTTCTAATGATTGCACATGGTTTCTGTCCTCAGGAAACATTATTTCCAAGTTTGAAGATAACAGGCCATGATGCCTTGAATATGGGAGAACATTTTTGCTTTTGGGAATATCTCCACTACTGTTTTGAACTGGTTGTCCTAAATTCATCTTGGTCTATAAACTTTTTTAAAAGAAAAATCTGTTCTCTGTACCTTCAAAACTTTGTTATCTAACATGGCAAGTCAGTGAATAATTTTTTCCATTCTCTCAGTAGGCTCCCTGATTATGACATGAAGAATTTTTCTCTACGCGTAAATAGCTCTAGGAAGTTTATATAATATTAAACTGTGCATACTTTGGACACAGGTATTCAAGGCTTTTTGTAAAAAAATGTGTCCAATAGGACATAGTTAGTTGCTACATCTTGAACATCCAAAGTCAGCCAGTTCATGATCCTGTTCCGTCTTTCAGCAGCATTTTCCACTATGTTCTTCAGCTAGCTGTTTGACATTTTAATGGCTTATTTCCCTGTCAGTGAAAAGGAAGGGAGTTACTTGTAAACATAAGTGGGAAGATATATCTCTAAGTGCTAATCAGATCAAAGGAATTACTATTCCATTATCAGCTAATTGAGCTCTCAATGCTGAGTAGTAGTGTCAGTAGTGTTATTCAAAGTATTTTAGAATAACAGCCTGCAATAATATCTCTTAGACAAGTATTAGTCATATGCAGGCATTATTACTGATTTTTTTTTTTCTTGATATATTATTAAAAATGAATCAACTTCTTTTGGAGGCTGCTGTGTCTGTTCTTCTGTTGAGCAAAATAGATTATCACTTGTTTAAATAAACATTCATATCAGATTCTGAGGAAGTTGCTTTTGGAAAATACATGTAGGTTAGTTAAGAGCATTGAAATATGGAAAGCAAAAGTATAAATACAGCTTACACACACTGAAATTATCAAGCTTTTGCTGTATGTTCATCTTGCATGATTATCTGTTTCAATCTAATTCAAATCACTGATGATCAAACCTACCATGTTTAGGGCTTAGGATCTTGAGCTGACTTGTTTCTAGTGAACTGGAATCGACTGTTATTCAGAAAATCAAAACTTTGTACTTTATCAGAAGCAAAACTTGATCCCTCATACTCGGCACTGGTGAGGCCACACCTCAAATCCTGTGTTCAGTTTTGGGTCCCTCACTACAGGAAAGACACTGAGGTGCTGGAGCATGTCCAGAGGACAATGGAGCTGGAGAAGAGTCTAGAACAGAAGCCCTATGAGGAGAAGCTGAGGGAGCTGGGATTGTTTAGCCAAGAGAAAAGGTGGATGAGAGGAGACCTTATCACTCTCTACAACTCCCTGAAAGGAGGGTGTGGCCACGTGGGGGTCACTCTCCTCTCCCAGGTAACAGAGGAGGTTTAGATTCTTAGTGGCAGTCAGGGTGAAAGGCAGTCAGGATGAATTTTGGTTTTCTGCTGTTCATGCTAAACTATCCCTCATTATTTATATATATTATTTATTTATATTATTTATATCCCTCACTATTTATATATAGTATTTTTTTCTATAAACACATTGTCTTTCTCAATGTTCAATATCAGATTTACAAGTGGAAATAGTACTATCACTTCAGACCCAGAAAGATCTATATTCTCTTTTACACTCATTAACATACTGGTTATTATGACAATTATACACATATGAAAGAACAGAAGGCCAGAAAGCATTTTTTCCTTATTCACAGAGGTGTTTGTGTTGTTACTCATCGAGCAGATAAGAAATTGAATTGATTAGAAGATAGATAAAATAATTTTTAGAAAATTATGTAATTTAAGAAATTAAATATTTCTATTTTGTACATTTATGCTGAACTCCTGTGTAAGTGATAGTTATATATGAATAGCCTTGCAACAGTCTTTGAAAATCTCTTTGAAACTCAAAACTTCTATGAAACTTTGTGTGGTACATTTCAGATCTAAAATTCCACCTCTCTTGCATGACTAGAAATCTGTAGATCAAAGGTGAGAGGAACTGGCATTCTCATTTTATATTTGTGCTATAAAGAACCAGAAAGAGCTATCTGATACTAGAATTGTAAGAAGGAAACTGCCGATGAAACCACAGGCTGAAGACTACATGAAAATGCGTTCACTGTTTTAGCTCAGAAAGCCTGGTGTCATAATTCTCATTAATTTGTTTAGCTACAAATGTCAGACAAAAATTATTAAAGTTGTACACAAAGAACTGTTCACTCTTCAGAACTGCAATTTGCAGAATCTCTTTGTCAAAGCAAAGTCAATTTTCACAGGAGCAAAGGTACTTCTCAGTGAAGGTCAAACTTCAACTTTCTGCCTATAATTGTTTTGGCACTAGAGCTGTTTAAAAACATAAATAGAGAGAAAGCAAAATCAAACAACATGAAATTGCAGGATTTCTTCTTTTATAACTGAAAAATAACTGTAGGCAAGAAATATAGAAGTTGAGTTCATTCTCAGTAAACTCTAACTCCAGAATAAAATATTGGGTTAGGACTCTGAGCCTATTACTGGAGGTCTCCAAATGTGCCTTGAAAAAACATGAAATACTCTATATTTAAGTCATTTGGCAACCTTTGGTAATTTTGCTTATTTTTTGGAACATGCTAAATAATTTTTTCCTGACCCGAAAGGCAGTGGTCTTCCAAAAACTTATGGATGTAGGTATTATAACTGAAGTTTTCATCAAAAATGACTCAACTTCTCCCATGTTATTTCCAGGTGTGAAATATCTTTATTGTGCACACACTTTTAGTTTTGTCAGCATGGACAGAAATCAATACGATATGCTAAAGAGGCATCAAAGAGAAAACCAGTTTCTAATGGATAAGGATGCACTGGGAGATGAACAGACAGAGAGCAGCCGTGCCAAGAATGACTTGGGGGAGCTGATGGATGAGAGGCTGGATATGAGCTGGCCACTTGTACCCTGGAAATGTTCAAAGTCAGACTAGACAAAGCTTTGAGCAACCTGACCTAGGGAAAGCTGTCCTTGCCTGTGACAAGAGGGGTTGGACTAAATGGTCTTTTAAAGTCCCTCCCAACCCAAACCATTATATGATTCTATGAAATCATGCTTCTCAAGATTTTTTTCCAAGCTCTTCAAGTTCTCTGTCTGGATTTGTGTCTGTGGATTTTGGGCAAGTTGTGATGGAACTAAAATATTTACCACCAGCTAGTGACTGCTCAGCATGCTCCTACAAACATTCTCTTAACTTCTTTGGCAAATCGTCTACATCTAAACCTTGATGCTTTGCATTTCTTGTTTTTGAAAGATATGTGGTGATAATTATACAGATATTACTCAATTTACTTATCCTATTTGGCCAATATACAAACCTGAACCTGCATTTATTGTTATTTAAGAGCATCATGTCTGAATAGATTGACTTATATCACTAGATCAGTAGATTTCAACACAACATCTCTGAATATGGGCAAATAATATAAAAAGATGGCTGAGTTCTTCACTGAAAAGATTCAAGATAAACCTGTGGGTATTATGAAACTGTTCCACTTGTCTAAATCTTTGAGATTTTAAATATTAATAGGACCTTTAGTTAAGTAAAAGTGAATATAAAATATCAAACTAAAAGGCAAATGTCATAGATCTTCCAAGTATTTATAATATATGCTATCCAGACATCAGGGGAGCAAAGAGCAGTATGGGTTTCAAAGTCATATGTAAGCAAAACAGAATAATCAGAAAATCATGTAAAGTGACACAGGACTTGAATAGTAAAGATAAACATTACATGTTTCTCAAACAAAGGAGCCATTTTAGAAAGACAGAGAATCAATAACATGTGTGCCAAAAATATCAGTGTAGAAAAACAGTGTCAAATATACTCTGTTCTTTTCATTACAGTGCACCCACTCTCTTAACTTGAATAATATGTGTAAAATATATAATGAAAAATTCCTAAATTCTTGAAAATCAGATTATTTTATGGTAGTATCCACTTCTGGATATGGAAGTATCCAAAAATGTGCAAAAATTCCACTTCAAGTGTCATGTAGAATTCTTGCTGACGCAGTTAGAGCTTTTACAGCAGCTAGATATCAGTCATTCTGTCCTGAGCTTTTCTGCTGTCATCTACAAACAATATATGTGAAGATTTTCATGAGAAAGTGAATGACAACAACAAACTTTCCTTTGAGACTTCATGAAGTTACAGGTGCTGTTTCTTTTTATGCCATGTCCTGAGAAGAGAGAAAAAAGAAGAGGATGCAATTTCTGCTTTCTGACAGGTCATCGACTGCTGTTGCAGTTCCTCAGGTCATTGCAAGAAGGGAATATGCTCATGACCCCATCTCATTTTTTTATCTGAAACACCAAATAGAAACAATCATTTGGGGTCTGACTCCAGCAGAGGTCTGATTGCCTGAACTGCTTTTTAAATGGACATGAGGGCACTGATCTCTTCACAGGATGAGGTCAGTGCAGCCTCTTCAGCAGTAGAATATAAAGAAGATTCACCCAACTTTGGGCCACCATTCCCCACATGTTTTCCTAGTTTTGAATAAAATTTGGTCTTTTTTTTTTAACTCAGCAGAAGTTCGCAGTTTGACCTGTAGCTCAGTTTTGCTTCTAAACCTGAGGCTTTCTAACATACCTTTTTACACCCTCTGTGGAACGATTTTCCTGCAGATGTACAAAAATTCACATTACTTCTTCATAGTGCATTTGCATGTTTATGTACATTTCATTCAAAAATATTGATGCTGGGATAGGAGCCTCGTGCAATGCCCGGTGTTCTAAGGATCCTCTATAGGATATTCAAATGTTGTAAATTAATTTTTTTGGAAGGGGGCAGAGAGGGAATGGGATGAATAGTTCAGTGGGACGTGAAAGTCCACATTTAGAGAGTAGATGACAAGTTCAGTTTCATCTTCTTTCATTTTCTTTCTTTTTTTTTTAGTATTTACCATTTTTTGACCCTGCTTTTTCTCATGGTTGTACCATCTATTGACAACAGGATTACCTTTATTTATCATGACATACTTAAGGTGTACTAGAGCTCTTCTGGATGTTTGAGACAGAAAAGCCATTTCAGGAGTATTAATTAACACTTTCAATTAGGGTCATTGTTCAAAGTTCAGGGTGACTCCTAGGAAAAGAAGATCTCCTTTCCCATTTTTGGGATAAATAACGTAGAAGTAGAGTAAAATCTGCAGCCAAATAGTATCTCTGTTAATTACCTACTTAGCCTTTCAGTCACATTTTGTTGCTTTCTTTTTCAGTCTTCCAGTAGAAGTGATTGAAAGAACAAAAAAAACCCAGGAATCTGCATTCCACTCTAAAACAAAACAAATTTGGAACAACCTCCTAGTTAATTTGAAATTTTTTATCTCTTTTCTGAAGATTTTACTTTTCACTAATTCGTAATTTAAAAGTTTTGCGGCAGATATTAGACATCTTGAGTACAAACATGGGAAAAAACCTCAGAAAATACAGTAAACCACAAATGCTGACCTTGTATCATCTTTTATTCCCAACAGTGGATGAATGTTTTGGGTAAAGGAAGCATATCTTCTGAGGAAAAGCTTACAGCAATTATTTTTTAAATTCTCTAACTCTTTCATACCATATGAAAAATATTACACAATGCTCTTCGGGTGGGGTTTTTTTTTTGTGTATATGTGGTTTTGGAGGGTTTTGGGTTGTTTGTTGGTTTTGATTTTTTGTGGTTTGAGGTTTTGGGCTTTTTTTGCTTTTTGGGGTTTTTTGTTTTGTTTTAGTGGGTAAGACACAACATGGAAGGAAAGTTGAATTCATGAGCTGTCCTTACACACTGTTTTTACGTGTGATAGCCTGGCAAAGTGTCTAACTGTAAAGAAAATTGTCTCTTCCTATATAATCAATTCATCAAAGTATTTTTCTTTTGGCTTGTTATTATTCAGTTCTTAGCTACAATTATTGCTTTATTAAAACTCATACCTCAATTCCTCTTAAAATTGCTGCTGTTGTCTCCCAAAAAGGAAGCAGCTTTTAAATTACTGATTTTTCTATTGATGTGAAATCTGTGAAATAAAATTTGTCTCTTTTATTAAGGATTTCTTTTTACTTATTCCATATAGATTACTCCTTGATTTAAGTCATCAAATAAAGGCCGTCTTCCCAAATTCCAGGTATCACTTAACTACTAACTCCTACTACACTGCTATATGGCATAGGTTTTCTTGGTGATGACAGAAAAGGCACCAAAACACCGTTTCAGAAACTTTATTCTTGAACATAATGGTAAAAGATTATAGTTCTTTACAGCTCTTATTTTTGCATTTATTTATTTAGCAAGCAGTGTACTGTCTGGTCTTAGACTTGTAATCAGCTGTTACACACACACACACATAAAAATGGTGACATTTTGAATGAAAACATGGCCCATATTTATCTCTTTCATTTTAGGCAGGATAATCTGACAAAAAATAGTTAAGGAATACATTAGGTAATTAGGCAATAAACCCCATATAATGATCTTTTAATGTCTTTGAAATTATCTTACTTCCTTTAAACTAGAGAGCATGCTAAAACTGTAAGAACTACTCTTTATAAAAGATAGTGTCTTCTGGGGATTCTTTGACAGTCATGAAAATTTCTGACAAAATAAATTCCTACAACTGTCTCATTTGTGAAAAAATACATAGCAGGTACACCATGAAACATCCTATTTTTTCCAAAGGGCTATATCTAATTTGGCAAATAAACAGTTTTTACTTACCACATGGCACATACAGGACAACAAGGGGACCAGGCACAGTACAGATGGGTTTACAAAAGGCAGGTCCTGCTTGACCAACCTGATCTCCTATGCCAAAGTGAACCTCTTAATGGATGAGGGAAAGGCTGTGGATGTTGTCTACGTGGACTTTAGTAAAGCCTTTAACATCATTTCCCACAGCATTCTCCCGGAGAAACTGGCTCTTCATAGTTTGCACAGGTGCACTGTTTGCTGCGTAAAAAACTGTCTGGGTGGCTGGGCCTAGAGGGTGGTGGGGAATGAAGTTAAATCCAGTTGGCTGGTCACAGGTGGTGTTTATTTATGTCTTTATTTTGCCCC
Organism: Rhagologus leucostigma; assembly: GCA_013397725.1. NCBI lineage: Eukaryota > Metazoa > Chordata > Aves > Passeriformes > Rhagologus > Rhagologus leucostigma. Next base: position 35,204 of record VZTD01002630.1, read on the forward strand.
TTAGACCAATTTATTTGCTGGCAGCAGTGGAATATAGATCTTCAAGTCTGCTGGCTTTATATATGAAAGTTTCCTTTTATGGTTCAGGTTACCATATGTCTCTTTCTTCTGAGTTTTAAGGTTCATTCCTTGCCTTTTTTTCCACTGTTTAAAATTTGGTAAAGATATAAAAACCTGAAAGCAGTGTATTATAATAAGAAGTGATAGAAAACTTTAATTACAGCTACTATGTTACTGCTAATAACTCAGCAGACCATGTGAAAAGTCAGTGCACGTCCATGCACATCTCAATCAAACACTTTTCACCAGCTCCTTTGCTTACTAATTTTCTGTACAAACTCTGTTGCCCTGTGTCTGCCTGGGGGTTCAGTTTGTTGTCTTTTAACTTCTGTCTTGGACTGGGATCCCAGGGGATGGGACCAGATGGCTAACAATGCAGAGCAATCAAAATTTATTAGCCTGGAGGATGTGTAATTCAAACAGAAGTATCCTGTCAGAGTGACCTAGGAGATGAAAATCCCAACAGGCCTTACTCCCAGATGCACTTACATGTGAGATTTGGGATTCTTTAAGGGATATGAAGTCAGCAGGAAAATTTGTCTGAAAGTGGGTTTGTGAAGGGAACTTTAGGAAACAAATTTGCAAAGTCCTCTTTCACATGCAGTCAACATAGGAAAGTGCACATGGCACTACCTGTATGGCTTCAGGTTTTCTGAAACCCTGATAAAACCCTAATAGGATTTTATGTCCACTTCCTGTAAGTTTCTCTTTTCACTCTGAGTTTGCATAGCAGCTCCTAATCCATGCATGGAAGCCTTCTGGCATTTTTGCCCGATTTCCTCCTTGCTGGGATGCATTGCTCCCAAGCTTGGAAGAGGTGATCCTTGAAGTTCAGCCAGCATTCTTGGGCCCCTCTCTCTTCCAGGGCTCTATCCCATGGGTGTCTACTGAGCAGGTCCTTGAGGAGGCCAAAGTCTGCTCTTCTGAATTCCAGGGCAGTGAGATGCATGCCCTCCTCATTGCCCTAAGGATCTCCAACTCCACCATCTCACGCTCACTGCAGCCCAGGGTGCCTTGGAGCACTACATTCCCCACCAGCTCTTCCCTGTTGGTGAGCACAAAGTGAAGTATTGTACCTCTTCTTTTTGGCTCCTCAATAACTTGTGTAAGTAAGTTGTTCATACATTCAAGGAACCATCCCAGTTGCTTGTGCCAGACATGGACATGTGCACCAGGCCCAGCCAGCACAGGGTTGTGAAAGGCAGGTCCTGCTTGACCAGCTTGATCTCCTATGACAGGGTGACTCTAACAAGTGATAGGGCAAGATGAAATGGCTCCAAGTTGTGCCAGAGAAGGTTTAGATTGGAGCTAAGAAAAAATTTCTTCTCTAAAAGGATGGTCGGGCATTGGAACAGGCTGCCCAGGGAAATGGTGGAATCCTCATCCTTGGAAGAGTTCAAAAAACCTGTACTTGTGGTACTTAGAGATGTGGTTTAGTAGTGGACCTGTCAGTGTTAGGTTAATGATTAAACTTGGTGATCTTAGAGGTGTTTTCGAACTTTAATGATTCTGTGGTTCTAAGTTGTGCAAGCTGGTGGCAACTATGTTTCTTGATAGTAGATGTTGTTCTTGTCCTATATCCCACGCTTTCTTTTTGTGATGTTAGGTGTTTTAACATGGTTACAGTGAAAATAAATGGGAAAAAAAAAATTATGCAGAAGATAAAGCCCCAGAACATCAGCTTAAGGGAAGCTGTTTAAGGGAACCATGGCAGTACTTTCACATTGTTAATAACTGGAGACCAAAAAAAGGGCTCTTTTCAGCTAGATGTTTCACCAAACCTGAAAATCTTATTGATACGAACATCAGAGAGCACCGCTGACACACAGGAGTGACACATAGGATTAAACAGATACTGTCAGCAAATTACATTTCTCTGCAGTAATATCTGGATGGGACAAAGAGATGAGACTTCAAAGTAGCTCATTGAAATTTCACAGATCTCACTGACACATGGGGAGGATCTCACAGGATACTGTATGGCCCAATATGTTGAGTGGAACCCAACCCACTTGAAGAAGAATTAATTTCCACTAAATATGGACAATGCCTTTTGACTGACAAAGTTACATAATGTAATGCTAGTTACTGGGATCAAGGCAACAGCAATGTCTTATTGGGATTGTTTTTCAGTTGGCTAAGGAAACACTGCACACTGGTAGTAGGGTACATCCTTGGAATAGTGCAAAAAGACAGGCAGAAATCTCCTCATAATGTCTTTCTCAATTGTTTTGACTGCACATGTGTGGAAATATTTTTGTAATTGTTAAAGATTTTTAAAATATTCTGACTTTACTGGGACAAGCACCAAAGTGAGTTTTACCCAAATATAATCTCATCATGCCCCATATTTCAGAGGAATTCTTAATTGTAAAAGTAATTGCTGAAAAGTTTTACAGTCACAACCTTGTAGAAGAAGGGACATTCATCAAACCAGGGAGTCTGCATAGGTAACCAACCTCCTAGCCAAATTCCTAGCATATTGTAATGTTATCTTTTCAAGTGAGTTTACTAGTGAGGTGGTCTTTCTGCAAATTAAACCAGCCCAGCTGAATCTACTTTTAGTAAAATGGTTTTCCAATAATATCACAGGAAGAAAGCAGCACAGATAGCACAGTGTTGGTAGATTTGGTATTATCTTTGCTTAGATTCCCCTGACTGTTAGCAGATTTCAAACACTGAAAGCTGCTGAAATGTTAGACAACCTGGTGAAGTGAGCAGAGCTGCTGTTCAGCTCATACTTTCCTGATATCTTCCAATTGGTGGTGACATGTTCCCCAGCAGAATTAATTCTCTTTATTTATAACTGAGTGCCCTGGCTGACTGGCAAAGATGGGACGCTAAATAAAACAGTGTGTAGTCCTTCAAAATCTGGTAAAAGTATTGAAGGAGGCCACTTTTGGCTGCAAGATATGACACTTCAGTCTAATCCAAGTTAAATGTTATTATGCTATTTCACCAAAAGTGTTACTTTCTGCCTGACCCCATCATGTTTCATTGCATTACCTAAAATCCATCCACATTAGAATGAGAAAGTCTAAATACTGGCATAAGTCTAAACCTGCAAAAATTTCTGAAGAAATCACAGACATAATTGTCATTTTTCATTGAATCATGGTAAAAGATGAAGGAGAAATGTTAGCAGTGATTTGAATATGCCTAGCAATTACTGTTCAGTGAAATATAATATCATTTATTGAGGAACAATATTTTAAAATTTAGAACTCTCAGATTCTTGTATTACGAGTATGCTAACACATTAGATATATTTAATATTTTTGATGAGGGGCGGTTTCTTTCTTTGTTTACACTTAATTTGTACAGGCACTCCATAGGGACTGTGAACAAATTAGTATCCATTCATTTTACTTAATAACTGAAACAGCTTCCTTGAAGGTAGGGAAAAGAGTCTAGTTCCATAGTTCATAAACCTGGTTGCACATCATTAGTCTTTCATGCTAATTTCTGAGCTGATTATCAAAATAATATATAAGGGAAAATATATTACAGAAAAGACTGCAACAGTTGCAGTACCACATTATTATTGTTGTTAATTACAGATAATGAAATATTAAGGTAATGTGTAAATATTTAATTTTAATTGTTTTAAATATAAAGTTATTGTTATATTTTTATTTCTTTTGCATTTAAGAATTTTTTTAATGTAGCAGGAAATCTTTGTGCTAGGTGCTATATACGTAAACTTAAAAGATGTACAATTTTATGGGAAATCTGAAAGTAGTGAAAGATCTTTTAGTTCATTACCAAACTAGGAAAAATTAAGTCCTTAAATAACAGAAAATCAGCTTTTAGAGATATATCAGGAATGAATGGAGAAAATTTTAAACAAGAAAGATCAAGGGAAAAAGTAAATTAGGACACTAGTTAATAAATAGAGACTTGTACAGATTACTGATTTTAATGAGAGAGAATGGGAGAGGAATCCTCAATATAGATTTAGGGCCAGATTCTGCAGGCTTTGTACCTGAAGAAGCAAGAAATAGAAAAGGCATGAAGTAGCCAAGAAAAAAAGAGGGCATGTAACTGATTGTTAAAGGTAAGACAAAGGGGCAATAATCTACCAGGGAGTCTATGAGTCACATTGCCAAACCAAAGCCAAACAGGAAGTATGGGAATGACAGTTCTGACTAATTTTTTAAAAATGATAATGAGAAATAAAGCAAACTACTAAAATACTCTGAAAAGAAGAATGCAAGTCTAACCAGCTCTATAATTCTGGAAATGTGAAGACAAGTACAGAAGATTTAAACAGTTCTTTATCCAGTAACTGCGAGTAATGCACGGAAGTAAAGGAGAAGGTAGTCAGAAGTAAGCTTCAATCCTGATAATAGCTGTCTCTGAAGCCCTTGATGTTTTTTAAATAATGTTCAATTGAGCCAGGCAGAGAAAGTTAATCATGGAGTTCCCTCTACAGAAATGTGAAGTGCAGCACCCAAATGCAAAAAATAGAGGATGTGTTTTAAAAAAAATATGTATTACAGAAAGGGAAAGAAACAGAAACTTTTCAGATTGATCTTCAAGGTTTGGACCTAAGAGATCTGTTGTAGATGAGATAACGAAAAAAATAAATCCCGCAAACGATCAAGAAATTGAGATGCAACATTTAACAAAGAATAGAATTTGACAAGCAAAGACATAGCATACTGAAGTGTATCAAGGATGGGCAGTGCTTAGATTGTCTTGCCAGAGTGAAGAGTCTAAAATGTGTTAGAAGGAGATACTTTAAATAGAGAGATTTTTCAGGACCTCTCCTGCAGTACACAAAAAGAATAAAATGCACTTTACAGGTTAAGACTAAATAACAAGGGTGAAGAGAAAATCTGGTGTTTGAAAAAACATGCAAGAATTATGCTGCACTGCAACACTTAGTAGACACCAGTACTAACATATTATATAGTAACACCACTAGCTCTGAAGATCCTTTTTTTAAATTCAGTGAAACTCACCACAGCTGGATATTAACTGAGCCTCTATCTGAAAGATAAAAAAACAAACCAGCTTTTATTTCTGTTTCTAGTTCATAAAGGTATCTGGGAGTTCCCACCTGATCCTGAACATTCATCAACACACTGAACCCTGTGCTTTGTGGGCTCCCTCCACCCACGACCAATCAAGACTGTGACCATCACTTCAACCAACGGACAAGGAAAATGCAACATCAAGTCTCATTGTGGATGCACAGGTAGTTATAACTTTCATCTCCAGTATCAACTTTTATAATTTCTTTCTGTTTCTTTCCTTTCCTTACATATTTTCTTAAGTGATATCTTTATACTTTTCTTTTGCTGTATTACTACAGATAATAATAACCAAAAATGGCTACATATCTCCTTTCCATTACAACCAAATTGTTCTAAAATAAACCCTACATACATATATATAAACACTGATCATTCAGTGTAATTTCCCTCTAATCCTCCCCAAGGTGTCTAATAACAAGTACCTGAGTTACCCTCACCTTTAGGGATAGGTTGAAAAAGGAATGCATCAAACAGCGAGGCAAAGAAGTGATTATCCTGCTGTGTTCAGTGTTTGTGCAGCCTCACCTTGAATATTGCCAGTTCTGGGACCTACCATTTAAGAAAGATGCAAAGGTCCTTGAATGCATCATACCTGCCACAGCAGCTGTAGCACTGGCTTACAGTTTAACAGGAATTCAGCTGAAAATTTGCTGAAACAATTGAGTCATACTGTGATACCCAGTCTAACTTTTTGTTAGAAAAATGGTGTCAAAATAACATAGAGGGGAATATGTGCAATGAACTCTATTTGCAGAAGTCAATATTTTAATTCCCTCTGTAGTCAAGGGAGGGGGAAAAAGTTATAGGACATGATTCATCTTATTCTTAAGTAGATATCTAAATAGGTCAGATGAATCATGCTCTAAAAGGGCCTTTTCTCTCTGGTAGCTATAAAGAGAATCCAAAGTGACTAATTCAGATCGAGACGACTAAACTATAGATGTCTAAAGTTAGCTGCGGTGAATCCCACACAGAATGGCTTGTACTTTCCTAATGCATGAAAAAGGCTGGGGAGTAAGTTCACTTTCATAGCTGGCACAGTTGTAATATACAGTCACAGACAAATTTGATTTGTCCTAAGCTGACATTTCTCCAACAGAAAGCTGAAATAAGAACTCTTTGAGTAGCAGAAACAGTAAATCTACTTTGGAGTTTGCAAATACATAAAGTTAACGAATCTCAAAATGTAACTGGGGATTCCCAGGAAGTGTCTTAGTTTACCAAAAATTATACTGTGATAACACTACTGTTTCCAGTGAAATAGTAACTAAATCTAAACTAAATAAACTACAAAAAATGGTGACTAAAATGTCACATGGATGAAGCAAGGGTCTCACAAAGTGACCCAGTGACTTACAAAGTGACTCTTAGGGATGGGAGTGTTCAACTTATATGGGAAAAAACTGAGAAGCAATATAGTGGAGGTTTACAAGCTTGTGCTGGGCCATGCATTCATCAACTCTCACAATACTTGGACTGAAGGCACCTGCTGAAACTGGTGGAAATTCAGGTTCAGACATGGAAAAGAAAGCATTTCTTTTCACAGCATGTAATGAATCTCTGTTATTTGGTGCTGTAGGCTGCTGCAAAGGCAAACGTCACTAGTTGCAAAAGGGATTAGATAAACTCATTGAAAGAGCAATAAACAGACAGTAAAGGAACTAGGCGGGGATCTACCATTTCAAACCCCTAAAATTACTCTAGATGCTGGGGAATGAAATGAGAAATGGAATGCAGACACAACCAGAACAGGCAGGATGTGCTCTTCCTACCCTTCTTCTCCTTCTGCTACTGACAGAAGGATTGAGAATACAGGGCTTTGCTGATCCAGCCTGGTGGGGCTCTTCTTAACTTCTTACAGATATAAAACCTTGCTCATATAAACTGCTCTGATCATTTCACTCCTTTTAAGCAGACACTTAGAAAGGATGAACAAAATTTCCTTTAAGTCCAAGAAAGAAGCATAATTCAATGTATAGACCAGTCCATTTCTGAGTAGCTCTAAGATGGGCAGCAGGAGCAGCTTGAGATGGCTGAGCCTCAGGACATAAAACACCAGAAGAAATTAATTTAGTTCTGCTTCTGATTAAATTTCCAGGGAGACTCACAGCACCTCAAAAAATCATGTTAATCACTTTAGTAACAATCTTGGGTAAAGCTTTCCACAATTTTCAATGGTGCAAGTGCTGGTTATTAAATTTTGTGATGCCCTCTGGCATGGAGAATGTGAGGAATCTGGACTTGCAAAGACATGGCCATCAAACCTACAGGACTCCTCTGTGTGTTTTGAAGAAGCTTGTGTTCCACAGCTGTCAAATGAGACCTCACACCCTCACTGAAACTCTTCTCCATTAAACTACACAACTCTTAGTGCCTGCTCATCACCACAACGCTATTCAGTTAACAGCTTTGCAGCCTGAGTTATGTATTAAATGTGTTTGCTATTTAAGACAGGTGCTGGCTGGGGTCCTCATGTTTATTTGGGGCTGAGATAGATCCTTCCTGTGTTAGAACTGCACAACTAGTGCCCAGCATAGCACTGACATCACTCATGACACATATTCTTCTGAGATACTGTGTCTTTCCAGAGAATTCTTCTAAATAAGTCTTAGTAATTTGCAAAGTTATCTGAGGGAATGAATTGTGAACAGTATGACCCTGACTTTACATGTGTCTCTCACAAGCATCACTGAAATGACAGCTGCAGTCAGACATAAAGAAAAATACATTTGAAATTTTTTAAAGAGTTGTTTCGGGGTGTTGGCTTTTTTTTTTTTTCCATCTGTGTGTAAAAATGTTGCTCTATTAGAGATCAAGTACATTTTTCATCTTTTTCGTATTAAATTCTGAAATATATTCAGTAAAACTAAAAGGCTAATTAATTTTATGGTAGAGTAGAAATGGGTTCTGAGAAAAGCTTTAGATATATGTCCTTTGAAGGTAACATTTGGAAAATAGAGATACCTGCTAGACTGATAAACGATGATTAAGATTTCCTGCTGTGAGCATGCATTCTCTGCTAGACTGAGTAAAAAGGGATGTTGTATCATGCTATTATGCATACCTAAGACATAAGCATCAGTCTGCAATCACTGAATACCTTTGCTTTTCTCTCTAAAAATGACATCTTTTGTAGTGACTGTTGTTGACGTAACAAACCCTACGAAATTAGGCACGTGTTATTGTGTATGTGTTGTAGATTAAGTCATTAGATTTTTTAATGAAACAAGGTAAGACAGGAAGTGGTAACAGTGGAAAAATAAAAATACGAGAAGTGTTCACAAATAAGTGGTGAATTCAAGTGGGAAAATCTGGCTTATTTCTATGTTGCTTTGCCCTTCAACTTGTCTGCTGGCTCTACATTAGCATTCAGAGGGCAGTATTACCATTCCTGGTGATTTACTAAGGTATTATGAATATGCAAAATATCAGAAGCTTTTTATGTCTATGGTTTGTCTTTCTTAGACGTTCAAAACAATACTTGAAGTGAATCAGTTCCTGAAAACTTGCATATAGGTGAATTCCATTATGGAAGAAAAAAGCAAATAATTCTTCTCACAACATACCAAGATGTTGATTTCTATCTGTTTTCTAAAGACAATACCTCTTGTTTACTTTTCCCCACAATAAGATTAATTGATTTACAGGTTAGTATGTTATACCATTTTTTTTTCTCAGTTTATTTTTAGGCAATGCATTAAAGGACCATCTATTCAGGGAAGTATTTGATAAGTTATAGTTTCTCTCTCTTCTTTTTAATAACTTCTGACCTTCTGAACAAAACACAAATACAATTTTACAAGTAATTCTCAGCAAGTTCTATTTTATTTATACATTCAAATAAAGCCATCATAATCAGGTGAGAATTATAGTATCTAACTTGGGATCATTCTCCTTTCCCTTTTCTTTTAATAAATACTGATTTTTTTTCAAAAATTAATTAAATAGCAAGCAGTTATCAGCATTTTAAGGGTGATGCTTTTGGTTTATGAGAGGTTTTTAGGTTTTCATTGTGTAGTTGGTGTAAAGCCTACACAAAACAGTCACTCTTTGTAATAATCCTGGAAAGTAACAGCAGCTCAGAACTAAAGAGTGCAAGCAAGAGAGCACAGCCACTCATTCACTGAATCAGGAATGATTTACAATGGACAAGGTATGGAGTATTGCCTAAAGAACAAAATATAGACACCAAGTTTCTTTTCCCTGTACCTCTTTCCTGTCTCTGCAGCTTCAGTTTTTGGCATTTGACATTGTATTTATTGTCAGGTAAGGTTTTGTTAAGTGTCTTACACTGATGCTCAGCTATGGGGGAAATATCAGAGTCTCCCTGGTTTTTGCTCTCACTTCTAGATACTCGTGAGGATGTGACAATTCTGGTCTTTTACCTGTGTCCGGGAGCAGTACTGGACTGTAGGAGAACTTGAACCAGGGATGGAATAAGACAGGAAATGGCTTGAAAGACTGACCCACAAGTCTGATTTGTATGACTGTAGCAAAACGAAAATATTAAAATTCTCTGGGAGAATGTTAAATTTGACTGTTCACGCTGGTTGCCTAAGACAGAAGTAATATCCACCTTCCTCAGCTGGTTGTAGAAGAGTAACATGTGCAACTCTTTAGTCAATGTGCATGTTGAGCTGCTGGCCTGGAACCATTCACCAGGATAATGTCTGAAGTTCACTTTCAACACTATGCCATCACCTGGGGTCTGAAATCTCTATGACTTTCTTCTAAGCTGTTTGAGTTCTGGTTAATGAGGCCAGATCTCACACAGGGCTTTGCAAACTGCTGCAGCTCTGTGTGAAGTCGTTGAGACAGGTTTGTATTTTCATTAAAGAAATCTACCTGAGTGCATCAAAACCTTCAGGAGACTGGTTAATCTATGATAAAAATGAACAAATGAAGCAGGGGAGAGAGGGATTGAGAGAGAGAAGAAGGAAGGGGGAAAAGGAGACAGGGGGAGGAAAGAAAAAGCAAGAAAGCAAGAAAAAAAAGGCAAGAAAGCAAGAAAGCAAGGAAGNAGAAGGAAAGAAAGAAAGAAGGAAGGAAAGAAGGAAGGAAAGAAAGAAAGAAAGAAAGAAAGAAAGAAAGAAAGAAAGAAAGAAAGAAAGAAAGGAAGAAAGGAAGAAAGGAAGAAAGGAAGAAAGGAAGAAAGAAAAGAAGGATACCTTCTCTACCTTTTTTTTTCTTTTATAACTTTTGGAAATAGGTAAAGTGGAGGAGTTAATAATAGCAGTTATAAAAGGAAGACAGACAGAGGAGAGTGTTGCACCCCCCTGAATACAGATGAATCCAAAAATATCTTGATACCCATTAGTTTAGATGCACTAGAAATAATGTCACTTCAGGTTCTCTGATGTACTTCAGCAGGAGGAAATCATAATTTCTAGGAGTGTAAAGGATTCTTAATTAGCATTAAATACAGTAATTATTTACAAAAAAAAGCCTACACAACTAACCAATCATAATCAGGTCCTACTATCCAGTATACCCATGACTTTTTACAAATTTCTACTCATATTTTCATTCCATTGTAAGCAGACCCTTTAGAACAGAATTTTTTATCTGACAAATAAGTATTGAAACTTAAATTCTGGGAGTGGGGTTCTAATGCTTAGAAAGGAATACTGTGATATCACATTTTGAAGCAGCTCAGTTTCCACCCAGCTTGCTTGCAGAGATATGGACATAACATGAGGGGAAGTCATATAGCTCAAACACTGAAATGGAATTGTAGAATTATAGAATCTTACAATAGCTTGGGTTGGAAGGAATCTTAAATATCATCTACTTCTAACAATGGGCAGGGGCACCTTTTGCTAGACCAGCTTGCTCAAATCTCGATTGAACATGGCCTTGAACATTTCCAGGGATGGGGCATCCACAAGCTCTCTGGGTAACCTGTTTCAGTGCCTCACCACCCCCACAGTAGAGAATTTCTTCCTAATATCTAATCTAAACCCACTCTCTTTCAGTTTCAACCCATTTCCCCCTTGTACTGCCACTCTTGTAAATAGTCTTGCCCCATCGCTCTTGTAGGCTCCCTTTAGGTACTGGAAGGCCACAATTAGGTCATCCATAAGCCTTTTCTTCTCCAGGCTGAGCGATCTAAATTCTGTCAGCCTTTTCACAAAGATGATGTGATCCATCCCTCTGATCGTCTTGGTGGCCTCCTCTGGACTGGCTCCTACAGGTCCCTGTCCTTCCTGTGGTTGAAGCCCCAGAATTGGAGGCAGCACTGCAGGTGGAATCCCAACAGAGCAGCGGGGGAGAATCCCCACCCTTGTCCTGCTCCCCACACTGTTTTGGATGCAGCCGAAGACATTGCTGATTTTCTGGGCTGCAAATTCCCATTCCCAACTCTCTCATCCACCAGCACCCCTCCAAGTCCTTCTGTGCAGGGCTACTCTTGATTATTCATCCTGTGTTTATGCTGGGGGTTGCCTGGACCCAGGTGCAGCCCCTTACACTTTGATTTTTTAACCCACATGAGATTCCCATGGGCCGCTTCTCAAGCTTGTCCAGGCCCTCCAGACAGCATCCCATCATTCAGGTGTGTCTGAAAGAAAGAAAGTTTCTTTCTTTCAAAAACCGTCAGTTTGATGTCATCTGCAAATTTGCCAAGAGTGCACTTGATACCTCCATCTCTGTCATTAATGAGGGTATTAAATAACACTGGTCCCAATAGAGACCCCTGAGGGACACCACTTGTCACTGATGTCCATTGGGACTCTGAGCTGTTGACCATGACCCTCTGGATGTGAATGTCCAACCACTTTCTTATGCATCTAACAGTCCACTCATTGAACCCATTCAATTTAGAAAGAAAGTTCTGGGAGACCATATCTAAGGCTTTAAAGAAGTCCAGATAAATGACATCTGTGGCCCTTCACTTGCCCATTGTCAAGCACAGTGTCACTACAGAAGTCATACAGAGGCCCTTATTTTTTGCTTTATCTCTCCCCTCTCCTCAGGAAACCAAGTCTACAAAGAGTGTTTAGTTATTACTGGTGGAATACCTGTACATGTGAAATGATAGAAAACATTTATGTAAAATTATATTTTAAAAAACAAACAAACACAACAAACAATCCCAGCCAGAGTCCTCCAAGGAAATTCACTTCCATCATGAGAAGACTGACTGACAGACTGACTGGCATGCTACTATACTGAGTACTAAACTAGTCCTATAAAAAATCACGTGTGCATTCTACTCCTTCACTGAAATATGCTAATCTCACCAGAAAAAAAGAAAAATATTTCTGGTGGTTAGAATTTCCTTACCCTTCATCCTGACATACAAGCACTGATGTTGACTACATCAAGATTGGACATCAACATTCTGATTGGACATCAAGAAATGAGGTGTTGGAATAGCCCAATCCCACCTGGCCTGCAGGGAATATTAAAGACAAGCTTGTAGCGTCTCAGATTGTGGGAAGTATTAGGTGCCTCAAAAAGGTGAAAGGAAAAAAGAGAAGTCACTGGAGTTACTCAGTATGAAGCCTTTAACTCTTAATCTTTATACAAATTCCTGCCTCCTCTGTAGCGTAGACCCCCACAAGAGCATTGCTAAGCAGCTGTGTTGGAGACCAGAATAAGAAGCAGAAAGCAACAGTGACATCCACATCCACCTGCTTAGTAAGACCTAGCAGGTGGTAAATCTGAAACTCCTCCAAAATGAACTTATATAGAAAGTCTACTATAAAAAATAGCATCTGCCTATGGTGTAATTTGTCCCAGAAAAGTCTATCCTTGTCTCTCTAGACTGCAAAGGAGCCTAGAGCTACTATCCTTTTAATTAAGAGGCTCTGGTTAGGGCACTAGAGTTAAGGGTGCAGAACAACGTCTGTAGCCCAATATGCTGGAAGAATTTAGATGTCACTGGCATTTAGCATTGTTTTTGAATAATAATGTCAGATTTAGACAACTGAAATCTGCTTAAGTCTTGTTTAAGGCAACCTGCAAGCCTGCAGCATTATTAGGGAGAATTGACTTTTTTTTTATTTTATATGTGCTTCCATTTGTCTCTGGCATGGAGCACTCACAACAGTTTCTCTGTGTGTCTAATGTAAAGCTGAATTTTGATTCCTTTTACTACTGTTTTTGTCTTTTGTAAATTTTTCTCAAGCACAAATTTTTTAATAGTGTTTTTTGACATAAAGAAAGTGTGTATGTGATTACTTTTACTGGACTACATTAAAATTAGAATCTGATTTTTTAAACTGAAAGACATTCTCTTTGTCTGACAAATGGCAAAAGCCGAAACAATAAAAGCTGAAAACAGAGAAACCAGGCAGCTAACTGACAACCAGTTTTCTGCTGATTTTTCTCAAAAGAAAAACAAAGTGAAGTTCCTATACCAGGAACTTGTCTATGTAAGCTAACAGTAGACCACTTCCCCCTCCAAAAGGGGAAAATCCCCAAAAAACTAAGGCAATTACATTTAAAGGGACGCTGAAATACTACATCAAGTATCAATATCTTTTACTGACACAGAAATTGTATCTTTAGATATGTTTGCCAGTATTACGTACGGTTGCCTAAAACCATGCTGGGTGTGTGCACTAGCTGTCATGGAGTATGGAAGTTAAACACTGGCCTGTCCAGTGCTTGCCAGGAAAGTGTCTGGGTGGCTGCGGTTTGAGAAACACTAGCGAAGAGCCCTGGCAAGACACTTTGTGAATAACTTGCTATAAATACCCAATTGACAGCAAGACTCCTGCGCTGCTCTCTTGTTGGCAGAACAGGTATTTTTGAGGATCTGTGGTCTTAGCAACATTATCTTCACTGGCCTTATCTAAATCAATCTGTTTTCTCATTTGGTATTTATATATATACTTATCCTGCAAATATAAGATACTAATTCAAATAAAGCAAGCTAATTAATCTTAAGAATATTCAAAGGGAAATAAAAGGCTTACGCTGGTCAAATCCATTCCTTATGGAAACCTCAGAAGAACATCTATGCCGCAAATGTGACAGATGTCAGTTCAAAAGACTACTGTTACTTATTATTACTATTCTGTCACCATTTTATGGTGACACTAAGAAGACAAAGAGAAGAATCATCACTCTAGGAGCTAAAAGTGACATGTGAGTATTTTTGCTGGGGAAATGCAACATGGTCTGCACTTAATGATAGTTCCACCTGCAGCCCCCTACTTTCTGATTGTAGTAATACAATTAATGTTTTCCCAATCAAAAGTGTACAAGAAAGAGAAAAATGGCTTCACATGCTTCTAAGAAGTCCGTGTTTTATCCTGATTAAGTATATATGGATAGCATTTTCATATTTTAATGTTTTGGATGTAAAAATATCTTTTTGTTCTGTGACAGGTGACGAAATACTTAAACAAATCACTGTTTTGTGGGTTTGGTTAGTTTGGGTGGTTTTTAATCTGCTTTGTTTTTTTCTTGAAATGTTTTTAATGTGCCTTATAACATCTGCTGTTAGTGCTGAAGTAATCTATTTTAGCTCTATTTTTCTTAAGAACAGACTTAAAAGAAATTATGCTGATTGATGTTTCTTATATTTCCTAAATCTATACAGTCTTTCCAGTGTTTGGTCCTGTGAGTAATGTAAACTGCTTCTTGAATTGCATATGTCAATGAGATGATCTAGCCCTGTCAAATTTTGCCTACATTTTTTTTAATTTGAAGAATGTAAATGCATTAGCATTTTCACATTTATAAGCACATGATGCATAAATCGCTCTTTTCCATAAATACTTAGATTGCAAATTGACAAAAAATGCGATATGAAAATCTTCTCCTGTGACTATATTCCTGAAATACTGCAGCATCTAAGATAATAGTTTTAAACAAGATAACTTGCTTTTATAGCAGAGTGAATTTGTTCAGCATTTATAGAGTAGTGCTCTGGGAGCCAATCTGTGCTGTCATAATTCAGTCACTAAATTCCTTGATTTTCCCTACTTAAGTAGCAAAAAAATAGTGTAGACACATGTCATATAAAAAGCAGTATAGCAATGCCCTAATGACAATAAAATCCTTGCTGTAAATTTGGAACTGTAGAGTTTGCTCTTAAGAAGACACTGTCAGCATATAGAAGCATCATGTCTTTATTAATTTTTATTTATTTTATCAGGGGTTTTTTTTTGACTGGAAAGATCCCTTGCCCCTGTCAGTCTTTGTCACGTGTTGTGAGCTCTGTTGTTGTCAGGGAACCTGGTACTTCTGAAACGTTAGATGAAATTTGGCCCTCAGACTGCAAAACGCTCTTTGGAGTCAGGATCAATGTCTTATTTGGGATTTCACATTTAAAGCAGACTGAGAAACTATTACAGGTTTGACCTCTGAAGTTATTAATGTTCCCTGTTGCAGTAAGGGAGGGGCATCACTGTGGTACGGAGCCATTCCCACCAGGCTGTGAAGGTTCTGCACGGAGGAGCAAAGCAGAGCTGTAACAGCCTTGACTGAAGGCAGAATTTGGTAATCGTCTGTGAAGTTATTTTTCAAGAGACAGTGTAATTATTAAAACACAGACAGATCGTGCTTTGATATACTAAGCATACTGTCTGTACTTTCTCTGAGGCACTAGACAAGTAAATGAGAAATAAAAATAGATGCCTTGAGGGAGAAGAAAATAAGATTCAAACTCTGTAGCCTTCATCCATGGCCTGATTGCTCCCCCCAACTTCCCTGCCCCATTTGGGCCTCAGACTCCACAGAAAGACAGCTCCACAGCCAGAAGAGAAGTGTATTTACCACAGCAGCACTGCCAGTCAAACCTTTGCATTCTAAGGAAGTAACACTGTAGTCTTCTATCGTACACCTTTTTGTTCTAAAGTGTTTTATTTAGCCTACACAAGTATGGATTGCTTCAGTTGATTTAAGTTATCTTAGTAATTTATTCTTAAGTAATTTATTCTAAGGTTCCTGCCATCCTGGTTTCCTGGAGGGTTTTTTTTCTTCATACAATGACTTAAAACTGGTAGTCAGTAGAAATAGAAACAAACAATTCTTTTTGCTTTCAGCTTGCAGTTTCTTCTCCATGCTGGAGAATTCAGAGAGTAGCTGATGTTAGTGAACGTCATCTTAAATGTCTTTAATAAAGGCTGTGATCAATCCTTGTCCCTTGGATTTTGTGGCATGTAGCTTCATTATCTTAATACTTTTTTCTTTTTATTATTTAATAGTAGTAGGTTTTCCATCACTTTTCAGTCTCTGCAAGACTACTTGTGTGTATGTGAATCTCAATTAACCTTAAACCCATGTTCAAAGGAATATTGTATGAAAAAAATTCAAAAGTGCCGATACATTGCTTCAGCTGGAATAAAATATGTTGAGTTAAAATAGAACTGTGAAGGACCTGGCCTTACCAAGGCTCTTCAAAGAGAAAAGCATTGTTCCCATAGTAATTACTAAAACATCCTAAACAAGGTTATCATATCCCAAAATTTATGATAAAGCTAAATTAACATTAACCTCTTGGTTATTTGCATATATCTGTAGGAAAGTTAATACTTTTTCCATTTCAGATTGTTTTCAGACATTTTTATCCTATTTGTTTTCAGTTTATGGGTTTTTTTCCCATCCACTTACAACCCCAAATATTTTATTTCTCTTCTTAGTACTGTTCTTCCTGATATAAGCAGTAATTCTTATATCTAACACAGGAATTAATTTCTGAATGTACTGTTCACATACTCACAAAGCTGGCAACTGTGCTTATATTCAAATCAACCTCTCTTGTGCAGAAATTGGTGTGCTCATTCAGGCTTTTATCCATCATACACATTTCTTCCTTGTTTCGCCCCACAATCTCAAAGACTGTCCCATGACTGTGGGGACCACTTCCTCTTTCTGTCTCAGATTGTGTCATGACCAAACCTGTGAAGTCATTAAACTGTTGCCTGTCCTGAAAGCACATACACTTCTCCTGCTCTCTTAGTTCCGTCTTGCCTGTCTGCTGTGAGTTTTCATCTTGATTCTGGGAGACTGAAGAGCAATATCTGTACTCCAGCATAAGATCTGATGAGATCCTGTGGGTTTGCCCACCTTTTAATTATCACCTATTCCTGACCAGGAGGTTTCCCTGGTTCTGTCAGATGTAGCTCTTGAAATATTTGCTTGTATTTTACTTCTTGTCTTTTGGTGTGATCTGGAAGAAGCTTACAGCTCTTTCTTTACCATTTACAAAGTTACTGTTTTAAACACTACTGCTCCCTATGCTCCTGTTTATTGTCTAAATCATGTCTGGAAAAAGTTGAATAGTTTTTCTGTAAAAGAAGAAATTAATCCATAACCCTTCCTCTGACTGCAACAGTCTCTTCTTTGAGATCCTACTCTTTCTCCAACCTATTCCTCCAGGAGTTTGCAAGCTTGAAAATTTTCAGTCCAGAAATATCTTTGGCAGCACCAAGGTCACCAGTAACTTCTTTAAGCAGCATTCCTTACTTTTGCTCAGTAGGTATTTAGGTAAGTTTTACAATAAATTGAGGAATAACTATTTTTGCCATCAGCAGTTGGAATCTGATAGACCAAGTTGCACAAACTCTCTGTAGATTCAAGAAGATTTCCAAGTTTGAAAGCAAATGTTTTTTATTCAGACAGGAATTAATATTCTCTGTAGCTTACTATAGTGAAGATCAGACAAAAAGAAGGATCAAATCAAATAAAGCTGTCAGGTAATCATGCTAATTTAAAGTAGGTAAAAGCAGGAATAGTGTGTAGGTTTTATATAATACTTTTATTAGATAATGGCATAAGGACAAGTCTTTCTGCTTCTGGGATTCATTTTGATGAGGCTCAGTTCATGACCCCAAGTCTGGAAGAACAGAGTAAGAAAAGAGAACAAATTATTGTATATCTGGACAGACACTATCAGATTGACTAAATATTTACTTTTAAGTCTGTTTATATCTGCCGGAGAAGTTGACAGCTGGATAATTAAACTATCTGCCTGACCCAGAGGGAGTAGAGTACGCTTTTAAGTTAACTAGCCACAGAATTTTTTCCAATGAATGTGCTCTAGTTTTACTTAGAGATACCTTTATAAATGCCAGTTTACCTTCTCTAAGTACAAATACACAACTGCTTTGATACTAAAACTCTCCCACTAGCAGCATGAACTTAAGCATTCAAAACATTTAAACCTTTGTCAACATTTAAACCATGACATACTGATCAATACATGCCATATTGTTCCTTTTGAAGAACCCAGAATCTCTGCTTTTCCTATCAGCAGCAGAACAGACATACCATACATAAGAAATCCATTTCCTTCTGTAGGTCAGGTGAACACAAATTATTGTTAATGTGTTATTATGAATGTGCAACATTTGCTTTCTTGCTTGCAATTAATGTCAATTATTTTAGTGAGCTGCTATACATAGGTTTAAATAGTAGTAGCAGTAGTAGTAGAAGTAGTAGTGGTTATAATGAAAATAACAATAATTAGTATCAACAATTATAACAGAAGTCCCATTATTAACCTTTTATTTCACCATTTAATGTGAGAAAAAGAGTGTCTTGCAATTCTGGATAAAATATTTTGTAGCAGTATTGCACGAGTTATCTTCTATTTTATACTGTGAGTGTAAACCTTTGTGGAAAGGACTGACTTTTCTTTCTGTGTTGGACTTGAGACACTGTTTATGCCAACAGCAACTAGTAGGTGCTACCAGTAAGACAGGGAAAGAACAATTATGCTTGGCCTTCAGCTATATTGATACCAATAAATGAAAGAAAATTAATTGTAAGATTTTTACGTAGAATAGAGACATGTTACACTTATAAAATTTCTTTCATAAATAATTTTTTCAATGTGTATGTTATGTCCAAATGCTCTTCCACTTGTCCAAAGGTGAAGATATCTCTGCCCTGAAGTGTTTCACAAACACACCTACTCTGTACCATAATGCTACAACAGACTTGATGAACAGTGCCCTTCACAGATTTTTGTTTGTACTTATGAAAAGTAGGAGGTAAAATGATAGAATGCTGATTTTCATGTTTTACAGTAAAACTTTGGTTTCTCATATTTCCATTATACTTCATTTTGCATAGTGGCATCTGTTAGTGATTTCTGGGATTGATAGTTCTAAGTTCTCCTGGAAGCTGATAACTGGAAATATGAACAATTGAGGAAAAATATTTTTTTTCAAATTTCAAAGCAACTGAAAAGAACTTCTCCAAGAATTAAAAAAACACCTAATATTAATAAAAGTAACTTAAACACTGTATGCCATGAAATTAGAGTAATACTTGCAAAACAATTGAAAATTTACTACTAGCTGTAAAATGAGAAGTTGAACCACAGAATTAAAATGTTTATATAGATGCCCTCAGACTTTCTGTTAAAATTGATAATTCTTGATGAGCAAATTACTGACAGATGTTATTAGATTTATGCAATTAATTTACCTAAAAACTTCCAAGGTTGGCCAAAAGATTTTAATGTAATACCATGTGTCTTAAAATGCTCAAACGCACTTTACTTTAAGAAATGGGAATTTATGCCCTATTTGTTTATATTCTAAAACCAAAATAAAGTAAACATTATTTATTATTGAAAGCAATATCAACTTGTGGTTGTGTTCCAAAATAGAATTGTAACTTAGGGTCTAATTTAGCTTGCAGAAACTCTTTCTTAATAGCAATAAAATTAGAGAGTGAATGACTGGAGAAAAGGAAATAGTCTATTTGACTCTGTAGGGTTTATAAGACTGATAATTTGGGGAAAAGATGCTATTCATAAACTGGGCTTATTTATTATGTTTAGCTCTAATGGTGAAAAGGTTGTTCTTTTTTATTATATCTTCAATTAGAATGTTGCAAAAGCTGAAGCGTTCAAAAGAAAGAGGGAAAAGGAAAAGAATAATTTATTGGGAATTCCTGAAACATTCTTGACAAGGTGTTGTGAGAAAGGGCAACAAGATAAGGAATATCTAAATCACATCAATGAAGGAGAGAAATGTTTAATGCCCATTTAGCAATAGAGAGATTTTAATTATTATTTTGGCAACTGGTTTTTATTTTGCTAGTCCAACTTAATGAACACCACACTGAACTTTATAACAAATATGAAGAGAACAATATAAATATTTCTAGTTATATAGTTAAATTGGTTGTTGAGATTTACTATAGAAGAATAAAAATTATTTTCCTCATATTCGTTGATTTGGAAATTAAGAACCTCCTGGATCAGTCTAATTTTGGACCATCAAAAATTTTGAATAAGTATTGCCCTGGCTAATATGACTTCCGTCTGGCATAAGACTGTGAGAGGAGTCTAAGTCCGATTTTACTAAGAAGTTTAAAGACTCTGAGAAATATCTTTGCATATTCCTTTGCAATTTTAAAGGCTGCCTTAAAACAGTATCATTCTGCCTATATCAGAAAGTATATTAAAATAAAAATATTACTTGGAGGATGTTATTTTTCAGTGATACTCTATATTTTAAAGGCCGTAGTTCATGTTTTATTCCTGCTGCTCAACCTGTGCAAGGTAACTTTCATAGATCTGACTTGGTTGAAATGTTATTCATGTTGCATAAGGCACTACAAAGTTGTAAGAGTTGCTTCCTTTGTAATTTAATATTCTCTACTGATCTCTGTGTCATTTTCTCAGAGTTAATTAGCAAAAGATTGGAATGGGGAATTCATAGAAGTTTTTATTAAAATTATGTTAAAGAGTTAGAAAATTCAGTGGAGACCTCTTAAACTGCACAGTATTAGTGTACAGTAAATATCTTTTTCTATCAGGTTTTCAAAGTAAAATTATTCATATGTAGATCATTGATTATCTATATGTTAAACTGGTAAAGAGAAAAATTCTTTCAGTGTATTATGTAGATGTGATCTGTCGTGGTCCTGTAATATGTTCTTAAGACCCTCAAGCCTTAATATATTGTGTCAGTTTCAGGAAAATATTGTGGAAGGCTTTTTTTGTTCACAGTAGCCAAATACACAAAAGAAAAGAAAAACTTTCTTGGTGCAGGACATGTCTTAGGTAGAGTGTTACCAATCTAAATGTGATTCATTTTCTGAGTGAGCCCTTTTGGTTAATGCCCTGTCCCATAAAGCTAGATAGCCATTTATAGTGGTTGAATTTGATTATTTTGTCAGCCAATAAAGAATTTCTAAAAGTTGCATTTGATTCATTTAAACATATTACTTATGAATCTTTGGTTAATTCTATATTCATAAGATATCTATCAGATTTTAAACTACTATAAAACCTTCTCATATTGCTCTAGGAATTACAAAGAACTGGAATTTCCAAGATGACCAATTACTCAGGATACTGTGAATAACACCGACATTTTCCCTTCTTCTTGTCTTATGTTCTTGTTCTATGGTCATCTTTCTATTACAGTAAGGCTGTTTTTTAAATTCTTACAATTGTGCATCCTATAATTTGGTTTTATTGGATTCCTAGGTCACTTACTCCGTATAAATATTGTCAGCCTAAGAAATACATTTTGAAATCACTGTAATAAAAAGAGAAGGACAGGTAAAGATGGCAATATCATCCAGAAGACAAAGTAGAGTGAAAGGATCCAGTCAGCAGTTCACAATTTCTGTCTTCCATAGATAATCCAGTAATAAGTCTCTGCTCTTCTTCCAAGCTTTGAATAAGATGGAAGCTCTTAAATAAACACTAATTAGAACTGGGAGAAAACTCTCCTACTAGTACATGGTATCCTTCCTTTCACCTTTTTTTTCCCCAACAAAATAAGTGTTCAGAGATACAACTGAAATGCACTGGTTTGTGAGAATATCACTCAGAAACTGCATGTGGAATGTCTGGTGTTGCAGTGTAAAGGCTATTTAATTCATTCTAGGCTGATTGCAAAGCTTAATTTTGCTTTCAGACTTTTATTCAAAACACTCCCTGGTGAATCTGAATGATAATATGCTTTCCTTCTTCTGTGTAAGACCTAAAATATCTGTGACTGGATCAGACTCGAGGCTGACCACGATCTGTACTGTCCCTGTCAGTCCAATGTAGATGCTTGGAGAACAGTGTAAGAACAGGTACAAACCATATCAGTTGTATTTCTAATTGCTATTTGTCTTCCTTCCTTCCTTCCTTCCTTCCTTCCTTCCTTCCTTCCTTCCTTCTTTGTCTTTCTTTTTTTTCTTTCCCACACTTTCTCTCTAGTCCTGGTCTCTTAATTCTATTCAGTTTCTGTTACAGGTCTTACTGTAGAAAACCACTGAATAAATGCTTAGAATTCAAGGTTGGCAGGAATATATTATAAAGGACTTAAATAACTAATATAATTCCACACATGAAATCATATTCTGACTTTCATGAGATGCAGTCTTGGAAATAACACCTATGTTTAAACTTCTGGAATATTTTCAGCATTTATGTTTACCATAAACTCACTAAAATTTAATGACATTAACCTGAACTGTTCTATATTCAGTTATTTGAAATTTATCCATCAAAACCTGTGCATTTTTTCTGAGAAAAAGCTTGAAGGACTGATACACTGTTTACCAACTATTGCTGCTTACTTGAGGAATTCTACTTTTCCTGCTTTGTGGCAATAGGTTTGAGTTTCACTGGATGTCTGGAAGCAGTCTGAGCCTGAAAGAAGTAGGGCTGCGTAAGGAGCCTGGCTACAACTGCATCTTGAGACATGGGACTACTCACAGTATGTGTTTGTACTAATGCTAATTTGGGAACACCTTCCATCATCCAACAGATTATGTCTTTTGCTGTCCTCATTTTTTTCCTGATTTTCTCACTTCCTAAAATTGCCTTATGCATGTTTAAAAAAACTGTAGAGGTCTGTTAAAGTTTGCCAGTGAAATTTGCTGAAAATGGTATCTGTTTTACATTGCAGAATTTGGCCAAGACTTTGCTTCCAAATATGAATCTGGTTTTCAGATGCCATGAGAGAAGATAACATTCATAAAGACAACCAGGAGAGCTACTGTGCTGTCAGTGAGGAGTGTGTCTGTGGAACGGGAAAGAAGAGAGCCATGAACAAAGGAGAGCTATGTGGCCTGGAGGGGAAGAAGAAAACAGGCTGGCACTCAGAGAGTAAGGAATGGAGAAGAAGTAGCATGAGAGTGTCCTGTGGTAAGGAGGGAGATAAGAAAACTGGAGCAGAATGGAGTAAGTATGGGGGAGAATCAGAGTAAAAACGCTGGGATGATTGGGAGGACAAGTAGGTAAGGGACAAAATGAGGTGGATGCATCCTTAAAAATTTATAAAAATATTGTTGGGAAGACAAATTGATTAATGCTTTATAAGTGCCAGCTGTTCTGGTAATGAAATCCATAAAACATCAAGATGTCAATAATCATGCTTCAGTGCAGAGTTCAGATAACGTGGTAAATAAACTCCAGGACCATATATTGAATGATAAGAGAAAAGAGAAATATTGAAAAATTGTCTAAGGTATAAGCATGTGCCCTGAATGAGGAAGGTGTCCTGTGGAAGAACTAAAGATCGTATCAAAAAAATTAAAGATTGTATCATAATGTATGCTCACAAAGGTTGGCAAATAACATTTGCATGGGCTTTCTTAATTCTGACATTTCCTAAATATAAGTGTTGGATTTTGCAATCTTAATGTTCTTACTGGCAGTAAAATTAGAAAACAGTTAAGCTGGGTTAAATGTAGAATCAGTGAGATCTAAGCTGCAAGTGCTTGTGCTTGCCAGATGGTTTGAAGCCATTGGTATACCTAGCTCAAACAAACAAACAAAAAACCCGATATTGCTTTATTCCTTGGATGTAAAACACTGATGCTTTTAAAATAAGCACAGCATGAGAAGTTCTACTGAAGATCTAATTAGTCTCTGAAGTTTTAAATCTGTCTTGTGGTGTCTCACATTTCTGTGCAGAAACAAGAAATAATAGCATTGCACTCAGTTTGCTTCACTGCCTTCAGAAATCTGTATTTCATGCGGCAGAGTTAAACTGTCATTAATTTGATTCACATCATGGAACTACACTTCAGGAAGAATAACACAAACTTGATCTGACATTCTTATTTTCTTTTCTAGCAGCTTCCTATTTTCCTAGCTTTTATAGTCCTCTGGGCTCCTGTTGTACAGGATAGTCTGATTATATCAGTTCTTTGACTCTTTCAGCTTTCAAGCTGACTTCCTTAAGACATTTAAATAATGGGTCTATAGAGGAAATTAGATAATTTTCCGTGTCTTTCTGAGGTTCTGATTTTACCCCCCATTTCCATTCTTTCTTTGTCAGCTTGTTTACTTCTTTTGGTCAGAGTTCTTGTTGAAGAGATGGGATTATCACGGTTATACATGATTTATTACTTAAAATAACAAACAAGGCATCGGTCTCAGAGGCCGTGAGGTTTAGCAACAAGTCGCCATAACGAAAGATAGTCACAAGTTTCAAGGTTACATGGCAATTTATAACTTTTTGGTCCAATAAGCAATTAACACGAAACTTTGTTTTGACTTGATAACATATCACATTTGGTACTTTTTACTGCAATGCGTCTATTTTCAACCAATTATTTCCTAGGTCACGTACACCCATATACTTCTATTATAACATCTAAATTCTTAACTTGAACTGTAAAATTACATTACAATACTTAAAACTCTCCACCTTATTACCCAATACCTTCTCTTATTTATAGCTATAGAAACATAGGTTTGTGATTCTCTTGCTTAGGGTCTATATGTCTTGTCATCACATTAACCCGAGTTCTTTCCAGGGCTGTAAATCAAATCCATTATTGCCTGCAGAGTTCTTTGCTCCTCTGTTCCCCACATTTCTTGAAGAAAACATCCCCATTCTTAAGAATAGCAATGAAAAATGGAGTTTCAGAGACAATTTATAATGACCTCCTGGACCTCATGTAATTTTATGTTGTAACTAAATAAGGAACTTGGATTTTTTAACTGCTACAGCAGAAATGTATAAAAGAGAGAAAATGCTCTTTGAATAATGTGGTTTTGATGCTTTGAAGTGTTGAACTAAAAAGAGCAACTAGATGGATTTGGGGATGAAGAACTTTTAAAATTATTTCTTGAATCTCAAAAAAATTCCCCAGCTAATCCCTAAATGATCCCATAAAACAACTTGTAAACAACGTATTACTGGAACATATTTTCTTGTCTATCTTTTACAGTAGTACATTTTCTAGTGTGCCTTATTTATCGTAGTATGAATATTTCACCATAATTTCCAACACATCACTAAAAAATTACTATCTCTCAATAAGTAACAAAACTCCTTGTAATTTCAATTCTTAAATGCCAAAATGCCCTTTGATCTTAGTTAAGTGAATTATGTAGTTTAAAATACAACTCTTCAGTCTAACTGTTCATTTGTATCACCTCCAAGAAATCTCTTTCTCTAAATCCACAAGTCTAATTGGTTTCAATTCTCAGTCTGGAAAAGAGACATGGCTAAGAGAGATAGAAAGTGGATATTACAAGATATCTTTCTTGTAATGAACTAGTTATTAAATTTCTATGGCCTAGGAAACATTTTGAGCCGAATGCTTAAAAAGAAATCCCCTTAGGCTTCAGAAAGAAGAAAACCCGTTGAGTGTGTGGCAAATGATATTATTTTTAGTGATAAACTGTTATGTATCATTCCACTAAGTAAAGAGTTAAATGAAAAGGCTTACTTAATGTTGTTTCAAAGTAAAATGTATTAGCAATAATCACAGGAAAATAATATGATAAAACAACCACTAATACAAACCTTGAGAAAAGTAAGAATGAATTCAAGATGGTTACTGAGGTAGTGAATAAATTTTCATTGAAATACTGATGTCTGATATGACAAACTGCAATAATTTCACTTTTTACACACTTATGCATATATTGTTGAATGTTTTGTCAATGGAAATTGCTGTGTTAGTAAGGGCCAACAGAGTGGAATTAAGATGGAAAGGAAAAGAAAATTAAAAACAGTATTTGTATAATGAAACTCAAAAACAATAAATGAGATATAATACACTTTAAATCAGCATTAGGCCAAACCTAATAGCTATGGCATCTTGTAGAAAAGAAAATTTTTCCTGGATATATCCTTTAAACAGGCAGGCAAAATTACTGAAAACTAAAACTCATAAGCAGGTGCTGGTTTTCTGTGGGCTTTTTTGTATCCTATAAATGAATACATCCTAAAATCCCATAGGCTTTGGTACTTTTTGCCCTAAGAAGAAACTTAATAAAAATAAAGAACAGGTACTACATGTATGTTGTCACTTTTTCTACCAGGAGGTAATGAAACTGAACAAAATGAAAATGGCTATATGAGAAAGGCAGAACACAACTTTATGAGAAGGATTACCTGACATGGCTACCTGGTTTTCTGTGCTAAGAGGCTTTGGGTTCTAAGAGATCTCTTTTAGTGGAGTTATCTTACACTGTCAAATACAAATTTGGAGGACAGAGTTAATAAAAATCTTCTAACAGATTAGAAAATCAATAATGACAGTATTGAACTGTACAGTTTGAAAAAAAACCTTTTCCAACATATCCCTGATATAGGTCAAGCTCCTGCAGTCAAATAGAACTAGCATTGTTGCATAAATGGCTTTGGTAGTTCAAATGAAACTGCAGATATGAGAATCCAAGAGATGGGCAAAGATTCACAGAAAGTGGTTATAAGGATTCACAGGATATTCTGAGTTGGAAGAGACTCACAAGGATCATCAAGTTCAACTCTTAAATAAATGGCCTGTAACAGGGATTGAACTCACCACCTTGGTATTATTAGCACCATACTCCAACTGACTGAACTAATCTCACAGTGGTACTAAAAGGGAAAATAAATAGAAAAGAGACCAGAACAAATAATAAAAAGTAAAGAAGAAACACAAGAAAACCAAAACAGAGTAAGATTTTGTCTCATGTGTAAAATGAGACTAGTAAATTTTGTCTCGTATGTAAGAAGAAAATCTATATAGAAAGTGATACAGCAAAAACCAAAGTCTGTTAGCAAAGCTACTAAATCAGAATTCAAGGTGTTTTGGTTGGGGCATTTTGGAAGGAGGGCAACAGGTGAATATGATACAATCCAACATGTAAGAAAGGAAAAGTACAGGTTTCACTCACTGATGGTTACTCAATTCAGACTTCAGAACCAATATTCAGACTGCCTTACAAAGGAAGTCAGCTACATAAACTATTAATCGTTATATCCATTGCAAGAGATTGAAACTTTTAAATATTATCTGCTGAATTCTTTAGGTACATCATGCAAGCAGCATTATTAATTTAATTGTGGTGCTCTTGAACTGATTTTTCTCTGCAGATTGAATACTGCATATTGTGTCTATCCCTTAGGGCTTTCATACTATTATTTGTTCATGTCACTGAACAAGAACAAAACAAGAGCAAGAGAAACAAAGACAGGCATCCTTTTTGAGGTCCTATGCTCCCTGGTAGAGCAAAGAATGGTGAAAGGAAATAAACTGCATCTTCAAAGATGTACATGTTACTGAGAAAAGGTGCACTTGATTATTCCATTCAAAAGTGTTCAAGAAGATGAGTGCAAAACTATCAGCAAGTAACACCCAAAAGAACATATCATGGTGATAAAAAGGAAGCTATTTGTTGACAGAATTACTATAAAAAGGATGTCACTGAGTCCTGCCAAGGATATAAAAAAGTGTCAGTGACATTTTAAGTTACCTAAAAGATAACTAAAATCACAGCTAGTACTTACTGCATTTATAAGCAATACACAGTCAAATACCTCTGAGAGATGTTTTGAAGGACAAGTAATGAAATTTTATGTTTCATAATGTAACTGGATGCCTTTTAGGCTTAAATCCTCTCCCTGACAGAGGGTCATTGCTCTGTTTCCAAAGCTAGCAAGTTCAGTGTAGCAAAGGCTTTGAGATTTAGGTTATAAGAGAGATCTGAGTATGGAAATCAAGTTATTCTATACTTAGAACTGTAGTGTAGCTCTTTATCAGAGTTATGCCTATATTCACACCCAGTGTATCAAGTCATTGGTTCCCCATGTAGTCCGGGAATGTGCCAAAGATTCTGTTCACAGATGTGAAAATGGACTGGCTTGAAACAGCAGATAGATGTGAAACCAGGTCATTGACTGAACTCCAAGACACTCACTAAATTTGACTGATTATACCAAGAAGCTCTCCTGCTGGGAATTTTGAAGAGTCTAGAGAATCTCCCAAGACTGTCCATAGGCCAGTTTGTGTGCTTAAATGCATTGATTTGCACCCTGGATAATGAATATGGCCGGATAATGAATATGGCCATTCCCCCTGGACACTCTCCTAGTCATTTCCTCCTGGAAAATTGATCAAACTGTAAGACTCAGGTAATAATCCAAAAAAACCTTGTGGATTGTGACTGGATGTCAGGTGCCCACCCAAGCTGCTCTGTCACTGCCATCCTCATACGGCCAGTGGAGTTAAAAAAAGCATAAGTTTTATGGGTAAGGACAGTGGGAGATCACTCCCCAGTTACTATCACAAGCAAAACAAACCTGATTCGGGAAAATTAATTGAATCTATTACAAATCAAATCAGATTAGGATAATGAGAAATAAACCCAAATTTAAGAAACACCTTCTCTCTTCCCTTTCTTCTGAGCTTACCTTCACTCATGGTTTCCCTACCCACCCCTCCACAGCAGTGCAGAGGGATGGGAAATGGGAGCTGTGGTCAATTCATTGTATAATTCTGCTCCTGCCCCTGAGGAGAGGACTCCTCACATCTTTCCCTGCTCCAGTGTGAGGTTCCTCCCACAGGAGACAGTCCTCCAGAAACTTCTCCAACATGAGTTTTTCCCATGGGCAGCAGTTCCTCGTTAACAGCTCCACTGTGGGTCCCTCTCACGGGTACAGTCTTTCAGGAACAGCCTGCTCCAGCATGGGCCCCCTGGGGTCACAAGTCCTGCCAGCAAACCCACTCTAGTGTGGGCTTCTCTTTCTGTTCATCCACAGGTCCTGCCTGGAGCCTACTCCAGCACAGGCCTCCCATGGGGCCACAGGCTCTTTTGGGTATCCACCTGCTCTGGCACTGGGTCCTCCACAGGCTGTAGGTCAATTTCTCCTCCACCAGGAATCTCCATGGGATGCAGGGGGCCAGGCATCCTTAGCATGGGCTGCACCATGGGCTGCAGAGGAATCTCAGCTCCTCCTTCTGGACCACCTCCTGCCCCTCCTGCTTCACTGACCTTGGTGTCTGCAGGGCTATTGCTCTCACACATTCTCACTCCTCTTTTCTCTGGCTGCAATTGTTGTGCAGCAATGTTTTACCTTTTTTCAATACATCACATGTTGCTGATTGATTTGACCTTGGCCAGCAGTGGTTCCATCTTGTAGCCAACTGGCATTGGCTCTGTTGGATATGGGGGGAAACTTTCAGCAGCTTCTTACAGAAGCCACCCTTGTAGCCCCTCTTCCCCCCAAACCTTGCCACACAAACCCATTCCTGAAGATATAGTAAAGGTCACATCTTTTCCAGGTAGCTAAGGGACATTTAGGAGGTGTTTTGTATTTAGTTCAGATAATCAGTAGAAATAAATCTTGTACGTGCTGGAGGACCATGAGCCAGCTGGATTATATAAACCTATCAGAAGAGCGACTTGGGAGTGTCATACAAACCAGATGAAGATGCAGAGTCCTATTGTGATCTGA
The DNA here is from genome assembly GCA_013397725.1 of Rhagologus leucostigma. Taxonomy (NCBI): domain Eukaryota; kingdom Metazoa; phylum Chordata; class Aves; order Passeriformes; genus Rhagologus; species Rhagologus leucostigma. Next base: position 64,911 of record VZTD01002630.1, read on the forward strand.
TTGTGATCTGCTAATCAACCATCCTGTAAAAGAAAATTGATTCAAGAATTTTTTTTTTAATTTTAACAACTGCTATTCGTGAATGTCTGTCCAACACCAGTGTGAAACACTCAGGATAGTAAAAAATACGGTGCTATCACAGCTTACTCAATTATTTGAATTATGCAAGTCCTTGAAGAGTCATTCTCTTCACTGTCTTAGTGGAGTGTCTTCCAATCATACGTAATGAGCATACTCTTGGGACTTGTTGTTCTAGGGCTTTATTATCCCAGCAGCTTACTTTATGTTGTTTAGAGGGGGGTGGTTAATTCCAGGTGATCAAGAGAATATTTTAAGCACTAAGTTGTTGCTGTTCTGAGGTGTGTGCCCCTTTCATTCTTCAGTTTCATGATAGAGTTGATGAAATTGGACCCTCCATATTTCCTGTTTGAGCAATCTATATTTAGCAAAAAGTAATCACATATTGCCACAATAAGTACTGGAAACCCTTTCTACTTCATTATAAGTAAATATTCTAAACACTAGAGAGTAGAATTCTTCCTTCCCCTCATCCCACCCCTGCCCCAGATGCACCATTTTTTCCACTTTCTTTGTCTTACTGAGTTAGTTACATATCAAAATTAAACAGCTCCCACTGGAAGGTCTGAGAAAAACACAAAGCAAGCTTTACAACCCAGTGGGATCAGGCTAGTAAAGGCAGAAATATGAGTTAAAATCCTGTCTCTAAATAGGAGATTCATGAACCTAGCTATTTCCTTCAAAAAGTTAGTGCTGCAATTAGAAAGCAAAGTGAAAGGCACAGCTGTCCAATTTCTCTGTGTGAAAAGGCAAAAGGCTGTCATGTTCAGCTCTCAAAAAGCTTTGCAACAAATTTTCAAAGTTCTTCAAAATCTTCTATATAAAAATTATGGCAAAAGTCAACAGAATTAAAAATGGATAAATTAGCTTTAGCCACTTCTTTGATGTTAAAAATACTTTATGGCTGTGAATGGTAAGTGTGAAGTAAAAGAAATCAAAGCTGTCAAGGAAACTGATAAGAAAACAGACAACTTCTGTCGGCTGGGCATCCTAAAAGCCTGAACTTACATCCTTTCCCCTGAGACTGCAGGGTCAACACGTCACCACTGTTACTTGTGTCCTCTTCTTGTTGAAACAAAATTGATACCAGGTTCTTGTTTGAAGCCAAGTCACTGAATAGCCCTCCCTTGGTCAGGGGCTCAGGAGATGTTAACTGGGCTAATTCAGTGGAACCTAGGTTCACTTACAATGTGGTTTGGTATACACACAAGAACTGTGTGCAGAAATTCACATAATTTTTTTACTAAACTTAAGTAAGACCTAGTGACTTACAATGCCAAGGGCAGAACAGTAATAGACACTGATACTTAAAGTGGAATCTTTATCTCCCATTTAAGGAATTCGTATCGGGGAAGTAGAGCATGAATGTCAGTACTTCAGGGAGAGATGGGTAAATTCAAGCAGATATTATTTTAGTCATGACAATCAGGCATATTTAATAAATAAATGGGGTCAGGATGCATCAGCATTGGGAAGAGAGAAAGTGAAGAATGGAGACACAAAACAATAAAGAAACATCAAGAACTTTGGGATTTTTTATCACTTACTTTATTTTGGTTTAGTTCCTGCAGGGCATAATATGAATTCAGGCATAATTGCAGAGAAACACTGAAGTACTACTGGGCCATGAACTGCATTTTTGAGGAAACAGAAGGTCATGGTTCTTAAATTGCAAACTTGCCAGGCCACCAACAATGCTATAAACTCAGTCCAGCCTAGCCATTATCAGCTAGTAACTGTTTATATTGTTAAATCCACATTTCCATCTGGAAAAAACAACAGCAAAAACATAAACAACAAAGCAAACAAACCCCCCAGATCTGTTCATAACAACACAGTTATACAGGCTAGGATTTTCTTTCAGAAGTAACAAGTGACTCTATTTGCAAGGCACCCAGTGTACAGGTGGTAAATATAGAGTATGTTCTACAAAGCTGGCACACAATAATTTTACTGAAAGAAAATTAGCAAATTTTTCTGATTTCTCTTCTGTATGAGTTTATTCTTACTATCATTTGTTTTTCCAGACATCTGTATACTTATGTTGCCATCAGAATTTAAGACTCTGTTGTTAAGGTGTTCTGTGGGAGGAAATGAAATGACCACTTCCAGCATTTTCTGAAACATTAAAGAAAGTCTGTCTCATCTGACTATTGTGGAATCTTAGAGAATTCTGACAAATTACATACTCAAATGAGATCTATTTTATAAACTAGTTAAACCAGACAAACCAATTAAAGCTCTGCCAACATCTGACTACAAATTCGTGATGACAAATGGAACTGATACTACCCGACTGACTTAACAAATTCTCAAGATTTTAGAAAGCATAACCCAGAATGCACAATCACCCACCCAGTCAGGTGAGAGCTCTCCAGGAGCTGCTTTAGGCAGCACCCCAGCCCATGGGGAGAGACCCCACCAGCAGACCCACTGTTCTGGGGAGACCGACTCAGGTGCCCCCCTGCTCCAGCAGTACCATATCTGGTCATTGCTCACACAGGGTCATGTCACCGTCACACTGTCACCGCCTGGGGTCCGGTCTCATGCCCCACAACAGCCACCCTGTGAACGTGATGGACGTTGGCCTGCCCGAGGTCAGTCGCAGGTCACTCTCTGCAGTTCTTGGCACGCTGACATGGTTATATTGCTTCTGATTACAGATCAGCCATGACTAAGCAAGGTCTCAAGGTGCCATGATTCATCCTTTGTGTTCTGGAATGCACAGGGCAAATGGAAACACTTTGCTCCAAAACACTCTTGTGCTATAGCCCCAGCTCTTACGCAAGTTGTTCAGAGCAAAGAGAGTGAGCTTTGTGTGTAACCTCCAGACCAGGGCTGCATCTACTGAGAGAGGTTACAACTAAAACTTCTTCATACATTAGTGTTTCAAATTCACAGTATTTTTTTGATGAGACTATTTTTTACGAATATACTAATCACAGGGAAAAAAAATCCGGTTAACTTCCACTGTGAAAAAATCTTGTTGTAAGATCTGAAAATATGTGAACAATGAAAAACCAACTTCATTGCTAAATAAATAACACATGAGCTATTGTCTACATTCTTCATTTTACACTGAAATAATTTAAAAGACACTGTTTAAAAATAAGTAATTTGATGATACCCTCACAAAAATTTGGATGCTAAACATGATTTTTTACAATCCAAGAGCAAAGTGGAGGGTTAGGGTCCAAAATGACAGTGAAAACTGTCAGTACATTTTATATATGCTGTTGATTTGTTCATCATGTGAAATGTATATAACATAATCATGATGGAGTCTGAGAACTCCTGCAAATGGCACTTCTCAAGTCCAATAACAAATGGACTAGCAGGAGAAAATATCATTGAAGTGTCTGTGGAGTACGGTTCTGAATATGTGGCATGAAAATGGATATGCTGCTGGCTATTCTTTGTCATTCCTGAGCTCTGATTCATTAAAAGATATTTTGCAGCAACAAACAAGCAGAGCTGTGGCTAATGAGCATGTGTGAGTTGACACAGGCAGCCAGAACAACCACAAAACTTGTGTCTGGAACGTAAAGAGTAAATTTATTCCATCACCTCACTAACTGAGGGATGCCCAAAGCAACACCTGGGCAGAGATAAAAAACAGAGACACGGGCACCTTTAAACTCCGTCCATGCCAGAGGATTGCTGGCCTGCTGTTCACACAGGCTTGTCAAGAGTTTTTCCCAGCTACAGTGTCACTTCAGTGACTCTCCAGTCTTCCACTTTTTAACCCTTTCCTCCCAATAGAGCAGTTAAAAAAAAAGGCCTACCCCAACAATTATTGAAAAAAGGATATATGTATCTTCTAAAATACTTGTGGTCCTGGAGTTTATTTCTTCGTATAGTATTTGGTTATGCACAGTCTAGATAAAAGCAAGGGTGATGTTTCTGTCATCATGGCAGGCACAGAATCTTTCTGAGGCCTTAGACAAGTTACCAAAATACTTTCACTCTATTTCTCTTCTGACAAATGTATTCCATTAATACCAATATATGATAGGATGAAATAAATTAAATTTTATATATATATAAAAAAAATATATATGTATAAATTATATATATTATATTTCTGGGAGAAAATCCTTTTTAAAGAATGTACAGGCAAATAGAAAGCAGTTTAAGAAATTAATAGGACAGACATTTTGAGAAAGCACAAGGTTTTTTTAAGGAATCTAAACATTTTAAATAAAGTTAATGTAAGCAAATGGTGATTGCAAAATGCTCTGAATACTGTGGTCTTCATTATCAATATCAATTTCTTGGATTCCTGGTTCCATACATATAAAAACCTTCATATTTACACTTTTTCTAGGTACACTGTCCAAAATCTGGAAAAAAAATCATTCCTGAGAATGCCAAGAGAGGTGGTTTGGTTTGGTTTGGTTTGGTTTGGTTTGGCTTGGTTTGGTTTGGTTTGGTTTGGTTTGGTTTGGTTTGGTTTGGTTTGGTTTGGTTTGGCTTGGTTTGGTTTGGGGGTGTGTGTATGTATTTGGGTTTTTTTTGAACAGGACCATTTGACCACAATTCTTGAACTGATAAGAAAAAGTGTCTGGTTTTAGCAGCCAGAGGAAGAGGGATTGTATATCTGCTAGGCACAAAGAAGCCCTATGACCTGCCAGCAACATTCCCATCACACCTGGGACCATGTCTTCACTGCAGAGCAGGCGAGCCCCATCCTCAGAGATTCTACCATTCCTTCTTCTACCTAAGTATTTTTAGTTGACTTTGGGTTGAACAAATGCATTCCTGTACTTTGATAAACTGCAGTTGGCTTTGTTGAACTGAAATCTCTAAATGTGCATTTTTATAGGAAGCAGATAGTTGCTGTACCATGTGTGGATAAAATGGTAATTACTGACGACAATTGTCTATAAGTTGCATTTATCTTCTTAAGCGGTCTTCTGAATATTTCTGCTTTCTCTCACTGGCTGAGCGGCAAACACTACTATTGATCTAATTAATGCCTTCCTAACAAAGGTAATGTCATGCTTAAGTAAGGCTTCCCTTTAAAAGTTTTGGAAAATCTAGAAAAACTTCTAAGAAATCTCTCAAGAGACTCTCCTGATTATTCTGGATTCATAAAATATCACAGTCAAAGGAATATTCATTGACCTATAGTCTTACAATAAATTGCATGGCAGAATGATACTCTGATAATCTTGAGTTTATATGTAATTTATGAGATAATTACAGCATACTGCTTATGGTTTGGGCTTTTTTTTCTATTTTTTTCCTCACAGCTCCTTCTGTCTTCTCCAGCATAGATCTTTTAGTGGGTGTGGGTATCTCTGCTGTTACAGAAACTAAGGAATACTATTTATGTCTTCCTAGCACAGAATCTCTTGAATAGATGCTAGCTGGGGTGCAATATGAGTAAATTACAACATCTTTTGAGAACCTGATGAATTTACTGAAAGATGAAGAATGCATGGGTTTAAAAATATGACTTTTTCCTTCACCCATTAATATCTTGAATAAATTTCCACAATACAGCTGAGATAGACAAAATAACAAAACTTATGAGATTTGTTTTTCACAATACATTTTTCAGCACTCAAATGCTATTTTCATAGTCTCATAAAAATTCAGTCAACAAGCATTCTTTTTTTTCCTACTATACTCCTGAACATAATACAGTCTTATGGAGGTATGCTATTAAATGTAAACATTTTTTTTTTTCAAAACTCAAATAGTTGCTGAAAGTTTTTTTAAAACACTTACTTTAACATGTGAGAAAATTCTTCTTCTTTCTCAGAAATGGCTGAACTACTTTTCCAACACCTGTGAGACAGTTTCCTTTCAAAGAGAGCAGAAACTGGGTGTTCTTTAAAAGAAAAGGTAACAGTTGCATAAGACTAGAAGCCACTGAAGAGTGACTGTTAGAACAAGAACATGTATGCCACCCTAACTACAGATGTTGCTGCTGACTCTGCATAGGAAATCACATGGAACTGATGAATCAGAGAAAAAAAAAACCCAAACCAAGTCTTTCCTTATCAACACAAACAGATTTCAAAATATGCATCTGCATTTTTCTTTAGTTTTGTTCATATTTTGCAGTAGAAAAGTTGCTGAGGTAGGGAAAGTAACAGCACTGAAAATGTTCCAGTGATTGTGATCATATGTAACTTGTAAAACTCTAAATCTGTACCTGAATGCTACCCAGCATGTACATGGATATTGTGTATAAATGTAAAAAAGAAGGAATTTTCCAGACACCTTTTCAATATCAGCAAACAATATTAAATGCTTAGGACAATATCTTCATAGATGTCGATAAGAAAGACCATTATAAGGCTCTCTAATCTATATAGTCCTCTTTCTGTGTGGTCACTGCTAAAGAGCTGAACTTGGCAGGCACAAGACAAAAATAAAGTGCTTCAAATTTTTTTCTAGCAGTGGCAGCTGTGTTTTGTGCTGACTTTCTGGCTGATTCTGCTTTCAATTTTTATGACAGATACAAATAGCTGTTGGTTGCTGAGAGTTTATAGCATTTGAAGAACAGTTTCTCAGATCTCACTCTATACATTTTTCGATCTTGTTCAAATAAGGCATTTGCTGCAGATAATCTATATATTCTTTAGATATTCTAGAATAAGCACAAGAGAGCTGGTTTCCATTACCTATAACTCTATTACTGTTTTCTGCAAGAGTATTCACACTGGTTGCACTCAAGTTATTTTTCTAGTAATATTTTTTGTTTCCTCTAAATTTCTTCTGGAATTGAAATGTCTGGTTACTAACATAATTTGATTTGTTTTAACATGTAGGTTGGGTTGTGGTTTTTTGGTTTGTACTTTGGTTTGAGTTTATTTTTTCTGTGTTTGTATAACCATAGTTTAAAAATTATTTGAAAATAAATACTTTAAAATGCCCTTCTTAAAATATGTATATCTTTCTTCTACTGGATCAAAATAATCTTAATAGACAACTGACAAGGAAATCCACTAATACATAAAGGATGTGGTTTCCCCCACATTCTTGTTGTTAGGCAGTTTCCACTACTAGTAGAGTTGTCAGTCAGATCCTACTATTAGTATTATAGAATCATAGAATAATTTAGGTTGGAAGGGATTTTTAAAGGTCGTTTAGTCAAACCCCCTCTAGTAGTGCCTGCACAAAGAATATCAGGCCCATCTGATACTGACAAATGAAAATCGGCAAACCCTCTCTATATATTATATTTAGTTTTATACTTACTGCTACAAAAATTTATACTTTCAAAGTGTCATTTTTTATATGCCTCTGTCCAGGAGCTGAAAATCACAGTTTGTGAGCCCAAAATACACCTAATAGGCTGAGTTAAAATTAATAACTTGAACCAAAGTTATTTAAGCCAAAATAGGCTGCTGGTCATCAGTGATTAATTACAGAAGAGACCTAAGTCCTAAGGGCTACATCATTTTAAGGAAGAAGGATATCTATGAGGAAACCTTACCATCACTGACACATTGATACACCATGAGAAAACTTATGACAGCTATGAAATTCCTTATCAAGGACTGCAGGAAGCTGTCATTTTTCCATCCACTCTTTGATGCCTCTGGAGTTGCCATAGCTGGGGCTTTGAACCATTCTGCCTTCTCCTTGTGGGGTAGCTCCAAGTGGCAGCCAAAATCCCACCTACTCTCTCTGACTGACCTCAGAAGGTTTGCAGGAGGAAATAGAAAGAGTTGTAAAAAGAAAGCCCAGGGATCAAGATGTGAAATAGTTCATAAATTACCTGATTTTTTGAAAATAATCATATTTATTGAAAAAAACCCCAAAACACCCAAACATTAAAGTGTATGGGAGACACCTGTCCTCACCCTTTCCCATGCCTGACTTTATTCCAAACTCTTTTCCTTTCCTCTTGCTACTGTGGCAGTTACACTCAGTTCTCTCAGTGAGGCAGTGCACAGCACAGGACAGGAGGATGTTATGGTCAGAATGTAGTGGTTTCTTGTTGCAGTGTGCTATGGCCGATTCCCCGGCCAGCAATACCATAGCAGGTTCACTGGATTAATACCCACGCAGCCCAGGAGCCCTGTGAGTGCCCAGAGGGCTGTGCGAGGTATACAGATCACCCTCCTATAACTGGCCACTGCCATTTCCCCCCTTTTCCCCTGTATTTGGTTTCTCCTTCCCGAAAGTTCTGTATCCCTCAGTGCCCCGTTGGCCCCCGGTATTCCTCTCCTCCCACGGTACTTCCCGTTGGTTCTGCACCCCTTGCCCGCAAGAATTCAAACCCCGCATCTCTGCCTCATTGGTTATCTTGTATTCTCCCCTCCCACTGTGAAAAGGATAAAGTGTCTGTGTAACGGTCTCCCGCGGGCTTCCGCGCAGGACTTCCGAGTTGAATTAAACCCACTCCTGCTCTCCCACGCAGAAGTTCCCTCCACCTCGTTCTTACCTCCTCAGCGCGCCTGGACCACCGGTGGGTTAGGCGAGTCCTGGCTGGAACCTCACCAACCCTCCCGCGCGCCTGCGAGCAGCCTCCACCACCCTCTCCCGCATGGGTGGGTGCCCGGCACTAGTGGTCCTCGAGCTAGCTGAACAATATTAGTGCTGCGGCAGTTTCTCTCTTTCACTCCTCATTTTTTTCTTCTGGTCTTGCCAGGGCTTTCCATGGGTGGCAGTTCCTTCAGGAACATCCATCTGCCCTGGTGCTAGTCCTCCACAGGCTGCAAAGAACACCTGCTCCAGCATGGAGAACCTTCTCCTCCTCCTCCTCTGATGCTTGTGTTCCCTCTGCTGACTTTCACTTGTTTTTTTTCGTTTTCCTCTCTCCCTGTAGTACTTTTGTCCTTTAAATATGTTTTCACAGTTGGCACCAGCTTGGTTGATGGACTCAGCTGTGTCCTGCGATGGGTTCATTTTGAAGCCAGCTGGAAACATCTGTGTCCAGTGAAGGGCAGCCCATGTCTTCTCCTTACAGAGGCCACCCCTGCAACCCTCTGTTACCAACAAGCTGACTAATGCACCCAATACACAATCCTATCCCTTTTTTAATTCAAATGCCCTCAGAAGAAGCAGAATTATCAGTGATACTGAAAGTTCTGCTCTAGTTGAAATGGTGAAATATATACAGCTTTGAAAAAGAGATCCCTTACTGAACTGTTTAAATCTGATATTCTTAATCTATTTTTGAAAACCTTGGGAATCTGCTAATATTAAAGGCAACAGCTGAATAGTATGCTTCAAATGTAATTGTGTGACTATAGAAGTATAAGTGAGCATCCTCTTGGATAAATAACACATCAATATTAGATCTGCCTTTGTTTAGCTAATTACTAAAAGTTCTAGATTAATTGTGTTTACTTCAAGTAATATAGAATTCATTAATATTATTAATTTCTATAACATTTTTAACATTCCATTAAAATATTATTATAGATATAATATTACTTTAAATGTATATATATATATATAAATTGTTCCTTCCCGGTAGCTTATAAAATTGCTCCTTCTTTTGCTGACTTTAATTTTTGAAAGAAAATATTTTGAAATTGACTATTTATAATAAGGCAATGATCATGCTATAAAATGTGCTGCCTCTACTACCCTTGTACTGCCCTTGTTACTGCCTACAAAACACCCAGTTCTCTGCTAGCTGTGACAGAGCTTACAGGAAATAACTCTGGAAACCTATTTCTCTTGCATTTTTAAATGTTGCACCCATTGTCTCTAAACAGAAGACAATATATGTCAAAGTATGTAACATGAGGTAATGCATTGAATTATACTGCTATGCCACCTACAGACACATGTATGCATTTCTGCCAGAAAAGCTTTTTCCTTAAGTAAAAATAATTACAGAAAAAGCAATCTAATCTAAACATGCAGTGTCTTCTGTGTGTGTTCCCTGTTTTCCATGCAAACATAGCACTGATGAAAACATACTGAGCTTTCAGTGGTTTTAGAGGAAAAAGTATTGATTGGTTTGATTATCTTTCCAATCACAAAAGCCTGAAAGAAAAAATAAAACAAAACCTCCCTAAATATACTAAAGACTGTTTCTATATTGTTTTTATGCAATGAATAAAGTTTTAAGGCTTTAATGTTGTTGACTTAAAATTGGTTATCTTTGCAGTGCTCATTTACCCGGTACATAAGACTAATAGAAACAGATAAAAAACTTCAAAGGTTTATATACTGTGTGCCATGCACACTTTGAATGAGTGATGTCTAAATAAATATTTGGAGTAGTTGATGTATCAGAATTTTTTTCACACATATATCCATCTTTTCCCTGTTGGATATAACATTAAATGTTATGTAAAAGATTTACTACAGCAATTTTGCAGCCAATTACTTTTAAGACTTTTTCTCCCCTTAAAATATAATTGCCTGAAGAAAAATGCAGCCTAGAATAATATAAACTAAAAGCGGCATTCCTTATAATTTCACAAAGATGGTCAGTCTCTTCCTAGCAACAAGACAGAGCTCTAGCTATCCTAGCATTACTGCCTGTTGTGATTCTCATGATCTGCTGCTAGTGCTGTAATTTCTCTTCCTCAAATGCCCTGAAAAATACTCTCAGGCTTGAAAGTACAGTTCCTTAAAAATATATTGGTTTCCTTTACAAAAAATACGTGTCTCTGAATATGAAATGTTTAAAATTTTGCAGGTAGTGGAATTTACAAAGGAACTTTGTTTTTTTGGCTGGAATAGGCTTAGTTTGCAGCAGCAAAGATGCAACCCTCAACCAAAGTGGGGCTTCATGTTTCTGATTTTCATTTTATTAAAATTTCCAAGATGCATTTTCATAGTATGCTGTAAAAACATAAAATTCATTTTTCCTCCCCCCCCCTTCCCTCCCTTCCCTCCTCCTTTCTTTCTGCCTTTTTAACTCAATGCATGGAGCATGAGAGCATCTTTAATACTCTCTGCTTACAATACAGATTTAGAATTGCTGCGTAAGGAAATCCTGAATCTCCACATCAAAGAGGGAAGGCTGATAGCTTTAAGAAAGCATCAGTGTAGTAGCAATGTACTTAAAAGAAGATCTGGTACCACACCCATGTCTGAAGTGCCAGCAGGCCTGGTACATGGCTGGAAAGTGTCACTCAAGCTGCAAGCTGCAGCCAGACAAGAGTCAAATGTCAGTACTGTTAGTACTGTGCTGGAGCAGAGCAGCCAGGGAAGTGATGTTCAAGCATTGCTTAAGGCCATTTTGTACTAGGTGTGGAAACAGTGTGGGCAGTTACTTTCACATTACTGCAAATTTTACCTGTTGAACGAAAAATTCTGGGGACTTCTACAAGCTTAAGAGTTTGGCTTGAAGTGAAATAGGAAAGCTTTTGCATCAAATGTATTTGGAGAAGAGATGACTAGTAGGGGGTAGGGAAAGAGTGAGGTAGTCATGCTCCTATAAGACCCAGTTATTTTTTCAGCCACAGATACTTCAGAGTTTATTTCTGGCACTGCGTATTTGGGAAGTTGTTCAAGGGACACAGAAACATGTAGTCTTCCAAAAGTGAAAAGAATGTGCTATGGGAATAGAAGGGAAGACAATAGACCGAAAATGAAAAAAAAATAGATAGATTCACTAGTATATCTCTAAGGAAAAGGAACTGGAGCAAAATACAGGTGAGGACAAAAGAATTGCCAACAGGTGTAATGCAGATGAGACAAATCACAGAATCACAGAATCACAGAAAGGCTGGAGTTAGAAGGAACCTCTGGAGGTCATCTAGCCCTATCCCCCAGCTAAAGCAAATTCACTTAGAGCAGTTTGCAAAGGATTGCATCCAGGTGGGCTTTGAATATATTTAGAGATGGATACCCCACAACCTCTTTGGGCAGCCTGTTCCACTGCTCTGTCATTTTCAAAGTAAAGATTTTTTACCTCAAATTCAAATAAACCTTCAATGTTTTCAGTTTGTGTCCATTGCCCCTAGTCCTGTCACTGAGCACCACTGAAGATTCTGACCCCATCCTCTTGACCCCACCTTTCAAATATTTGCATGCATAATGCTCTTGAACAGCCGAATGTAAATTAAAAAAAAAAAAAAAGCATAAATGCTTCTTATAGAGGAAACAGAATGATCTAGCTTTGAGGGTGGAGGTTAATAGGACATACTCTGGAGGTGAGTAGCAAGTGGAATACTACCATGCTCTGCCCTGGGGCCTGACCTGTTTTGAACATATTTAACAAGGACATGGGGGCAATGATTCCCTGTTAAAAACTTTTGCAGACAGCTCCAAACTGAAAGGATGTCTGCTGTTAAGGAAGACCAAGACAGGCCATGGGAATGGGCCAAAAGGAACTCCAAGCAATTCATCAAGGACAACACAGAGACTTCTGACAGTGCTGCAGGTTGGGCACTGAGGGACTGGGAAGCCAATCTGCAGAAAAGGCCCTGGATCAGCAGGGCTCGGAAGCAGAGGTGACCAACATCAATAACAGCAGTGCAGCCAGCAGGGCAAACAAAGGGATTGTATCAACTTACTCAGCACTCCTGAGACCACATCTGGGTGTTGAATCTGGTTTTAGGTCCCCCAGTACATGAAAGGCATCAATAAACAAGAGTGAGTCCTGTAGAGACCACAAAGGTTGATGGGGCTGGAGCACTTGCAGGTAATGTATATCTTGATAACTAAACAAAAATACTCAGGGAATAGACACATTTTGCCCAGAAATATTACAAGACCCGGTATTCAGCAGTCATAGTCATAATGATGCCATGATGATTTTTTGCCTTTTTATATACCCCTTTTACATACCCCTTTTATATACCCTTTTATACACCCTTTTATACACCCTTTTATACAGCTTTTATGCTTCCTTAGTGCTTTTAGCCCACATATTTGTAATTCCCCAAGTCTGATAACTAGCTTAGACCCAAAGTTCTGATAAGCCAAGAGACTAAACATCTTGGAAGCCTCGCAGTTGGGGATCAGGAAGCCCCAGACACCAAGGTCCTCTCCAGAACACATTCTGTAAACCAAGATAGGCCCATCCAGGGGGAAGGTTCCTCAGGACGGGGGCTTCTCTTGAGCCTCGCACTGGAGAATCTTTGATAGATATGCTAATGTGCAAGGTCTATAACTGTATACGCGAATTATCGTGTGTGTGCCTTTTCGGTGTGCATTCTGGGGTGCATTTCGGTGCATTCTACCTGGATGTGGTGCACCTAAGGATCCTTAAATAAACACTGAGGTAAAACCCTTTTTTCCCCTCTAACCACGTTTGGCTTTTAATTTTAAGACCAGAGAAAGGCAACAATTGTAGGGCTTGGCAAGCAAGTCAGAATCATCTATAAAGCTATTTCCAGCCCTTCAGATTCTGAGATAATGAAAAACCTGGGAGAAGAAGACATACAGATATACCACCCTCTTTTAGAAACAAAAGTTCACAGCTTCATCTTTGAAGTTGAATAAACATTTTGCTTTCAAGAGCAATTTTTTGGACGTATAATCTTAATTTGAGATGTCAAACTCATTGAAATAAAATATCTTTTACTCTAAATGGTAACATTTTTGAGATTCAGACTTTATAAACTGTTCTAGTCACTTTATCTCCCTTACAGGATGTGAAAATCTTCAGTAAAAGAGCATGGAGTGTATCTGTGGAATGGCACTTATAGCAAGATAAGGTTAGGAACAGGAGGAACAATGGGTAGAAATTTTATTCTAGTAGAATTAGATTATTTATAATGGTATTATTTTTTTCATCATATTTCCTTCTTCCTTTGACTTAAATCATACTTTCTGGCTGCCTGTGGGTAAATTTGAAAACTCGAAAGCTCTTTTTTTTCCTCTCATGTCAGGGAAAAAAATTTCATAAGCTAACCTATCCTATTACAAAACCTGTGTCTGTTTTCCATGTCTTTCATAACTTTCTCTTGGGAAAGGTTCAGAATCAACATTCCACCCTTGCTTTCCTTCATCTATTAGATGACCTTTAGCCCATGAGCTAGTATTTTATTGTTAATTTTGTCTTTCTATTAGGTTCCATATTTTTGTCCCATCCTAATTCTGCTACCATTTCAAGTGCCTCTTTAAATTCTACTCAAGGTATCCCCAAAATTTCTGCAATAGGTCACCAGGATTTTCTTTTAGAATCCTGCATTCCTTTCCATCATCATTTTCACTTGAACAAATTTATTCAGTTCCTCTCCTTTTCTGGGTCTGACTCCCTGTGTCTGAGATAAAATTTTCATGTAGGGTCAAGTCAGAATTCCTAAATTTCATTTAAAGACAGCTCTTCTACCTCATTTCACAGATACTGTGAACACCATCAACATCTTGTCAGTGTGAGATTACCGCTGAGCTGTAATGCGTTATTTCTTCAGGGACTGCAATTTTTCTACATATCATTAATAAAATGATATTTTCATTGCATTTTCATTGCTGTCTCTCTTGCCTTTTCAGGCCTTTATTATCTCACATTTCAATTTATATTCTCTCTGCTGTTGCCTGAAAAAGTTTAATTGTATCTAGAGTAATATATTAATTATCAGCAGTCAATCAATGTCCAGCTGTTTTCCTGCCTTTCAAATGTTCAGACAAGTATATTAGTGAGATTTTCCTTTTAAATACTCAGATAATCACTTCCTTATCTTATATTGTGTCTAAATTTTCTCTCTTGCTGTGATATCTATATGGACTGTTCCATGCTAACAGCCACAGACAGAGAATAATAAGATCCTCCTCTGGCAATTTAATTTACTATACTTTGCCATATTTTAATTTCTTTCCTATAGCAAATTGTTGCCCATTCCTTCATACTGAAATTGTAAGTTAGTTCTTTCCTGAGTTTTTGGCAAATATCTGCATCATCATCATGTCTGATGCAGCCAACATTTTTGTAGGATAAATAACAAGTAACAGTACTATTGCTATTACTGTTAATAACACTATTAAGGTCTATGGTAAAGATTTACAGAAGTAGAGAAAAATAATTTTCAGAACAAATTACTACATTGTGGATTTGTTTTAGAAGAGATTAGAGTGTGTTCTTTTCCTACACTGTCATAGAGCAGTGTAGTGGGTTTGTTTGCATTTTTTACCTTCTGTGAGATTATAATTAGGAGGAATACAAAGCAAGCTCTAAACTTAAAGAATATAAAGAAGTTTATTAGCAGAACTAAAAGAAAAAGAATATTAAGGGTCAGAATAAACCTTCAGAACACTTCTTCTCCCCTCATCCTCCACCCTCCTCCCACTTACAACAATAAAGACACAAATTTGGATTATTTCAGTCAGTTTGTCACCTTTGTAATAGTCTTCCATCAGTTCACTTAGGGCAAGGAGTCTCTTTAGCCCGTGCTATGGGGCTTTTCCACAGTCACAGCACAACAGCCGCCCGGGGTGGCTTTCTGTTGACATGTGTGAGTCCCTTCCCTCGACTTACAGCTTTCCCCACAACCTTTTCGAGGGTTCAATCTTAGCTAATGGGGTGTTATTTTAAGGAGGAGCTATTCAAGAGCAAAGGTTCTCTTCATCCGCCTCTGGGATCATCTTCATCTCTAGGAACAGAAGTCTTCTCCTTCCCTGGGAGCAAGGATTTTCACTTCATCACTCCCCCTCTCTATTCAGGCTTCTCATTGGATCACAACTACTTCAACATTTGCTTATTTCAACACAAACATCTTTACTCATGGCAGTTTGAACACTCCACCCCCCATGCTTTCATGAAATTACAAAAGAGTTCTCTGATGTATCACAGTCCATCAACATAGCTTNGCTGGGCAGCGGCCGGAGTTGGTCTCTGGTGTAAAGTTTCAGTTCGTTTTGCCGCACCGGGGAAAAGTTCATGCTGCCCCGCAAGGAGCCGCGGGCTGTGGCCCGGCCCCCGCCGAGCCAAGACAGAGCAGGGCTGTGGCCCCGGCCCCCCCCACCCCACCGGGCCTCCGTGGTCAGGCCCAGCCAGGCCCGGGCAGGCCTGGCCCAGCCCCCATCGGGCCGAGCGGGCAGCCCTGTGACCTGTGCCAGGACCAGAAGCAAGAGAGAGATCCCGTGTCTCCATGGGATTCATATATGTAAATTTCGGGAAGTGCCACTGGTCTAAATGACTGCCCATCAAGTTCAGGTTCAAACCACCACAAGCAGAAAAGAAATACCTACACTTATCATAAGCTCCTATCTACAAGCAACAGAAGGTGCTGAAAAATAAAAAAAAGTAGATGGTGAACAAGAAAAGGAAAGAGTTGTGAGAGAAAACAAGAGAGAGGATTGGAGAGGTTCTCTTGACAAGTTTTTCTGATGTGTTCTAGTCATTCCTAAGTGCAGGTGGCATTTGGTCCCTTACGTCTGATTACATTATTAATTCTGAGAAGATATATTTGAACTCAACAGCAGAAAGCTAGAAGTGCCATCCTGAGAATTTTTTTCCTTACATTCATTTCATTGCATAATTTCTTTTTAAAATTTATATTCTGCTTCTCCATCTCTTAAGAAACACAAAATAACAATCTTCATTGAGGATTAATAACTCAGTATCTTGAAGTAAACCCACAAATGTCTAATGTCTGAGTGCAGCACAAATTCCAGTGTGTTTTCTAGATCAATCAGAATATGGATTCATAGATCATCCACAGCAGACTTTCCAGTGATAAATACTGGGAACGATTTCTTTATTTCATGGATTTGGTGAAGATCCTCACTTTCTTATCCATTTCTAATCATTTCAGCATGAATGTCCTATGCCAGGATGGCGATTGTCAAAATATTTGCTGACTGACATAGCCTAAAGTGTATTTCAATACAGGTAAAATCATGCGTAATAACATTCTTCATTGTGTTCATTGTAATTTATTATGTAAATTCTCTTATTTTATTGCTTTTTTACCCACGATTAAGTAGTTTGATATAGATTAAGGCTTTGTTGTTTAACTGTGGCATGTAAGCAATGTCAAGGGAATGAAATTGTAAAAGAAGTCTTCAGTTACAAAGACATCTCTGAAACTAAAATGCTCTTTTGTCAGGGGACATATTAGTTAATCAGTATATCTACTGGATGTCCTTCAGGGATAGAACAAGACATTTATTCTCTCCTAGGGATTATATGAATTCACTAAATAGTCTAACATTATGTATTTACATATGACTGAGGAGACAAAAAATAATTTACAGCACAGAAGTCACTTACACCACAGCAATGTTATGAGATTTGCCTTAGCAGCTCATGTTACAAATATATGCCAACAAAAAAGTATGTTGCTAATGTGAAAAACACACTTGAAAAGCAAAGTTAAAAATAAAGAGAATATAAACCCACCCTTTCTGTCTGCTCGCCCTAACATGCTGATCTATTTGTTTTGGTTCACAAACACCAGTTTCCCTGTGTGTTGAAATATAAGGCTGAGCCCCAGTGAAGAAGTGAATGACTCTTCTTCACAGCCTATCAGTTACAGAAGGATGGTATCAAACTGGGGAGAAAATTGAACAGCACCTTATTTCCAAAGGAGGCACAACAGCTGCACCAAGGCAGCCTCAGGTGTTCTTGGGTGAAGTAGGCAAAGCGGGAATTACATAAAAAGCCTCAGGGGGGTAACACTGATTCCAGAGTAGCAGAAGGATGCTCTTTGGGAAGTCCTGGTGTATTATTGAGCTCTTTGCACAAGACCCTCTGGGTGACAGTTACAGACAGATCAGATTGCCTGTACGATGAGGCATTGCTGGTCTGATTGTGCAGTGGAAGTTTCAAAGCAGTACAGTGAGAGAATAGTGACAAGGAGGACCTTACCTCTGGTGCTGAAACGCTTCTGGCCAGCTGGCAGAAAGCTTCCTGAGAGGCATGGATCAGGGCTGATGTCTTTTGATGCACACCTGCAGTCCCTTAACCATTTTTGTGGAGATGTCAGATTGTGCTGCTGTTAGGGAGAAAATGGAACTCTTATGTCAGAGCATGAAACAACTATTCTAGTGTCTGTTCTTCTTCGAATTCAGGGGTGACTATATTTTCAAAATTAGGATAATTGCGTTTGCCTCCATGCAGTTATATCAGTTACTTGCCTGTGTTTTGGAGGAATTTCATAAAAAAAAAAAGCCAGTTACAGAGCCTTCAACATTTGTACAGGACTTTCTGTGTCACAAGGGAGGTTTACGCTTTTGTGAAAATGGGAAAATAAATCCACTTACCCTTTCCAAAGAGAAGCTACTATGGGAGATGTTCAAGATGGCTTAAATTATCTGGCTTTTTCAGTGACTGTCATCAACAAAGACATTAAGATATCATTTGCAAGCTTTATCTTTAATGTAAAATGGCAGCAATTGATATTTAAAACTGTCTGATAAAAAACCCTGTATGATAGTAGGAGAAGCCACAAGAATCTCTTTGGTGGAATGAAAACTTATTTTTTCAGCCAAAACTAAAAAGGGTTTGAGAAATGCGTGCAACCTCTTAGCTTGCATTTCAAAAACAAAGTTGCTCAGGGGTTAGGTAATTTATATTTTTGATTGTGTTTTATAAGATAAAAGGGAGTTGAACATAGGGTAAGATGCTCCCTGTCCCAGTTTATTATTCAATAGAGGCTTTTCTTACAGTGTAGAGAACTTGTAAGAAAAGGTTTTAAAACTACTCACAGATTAATGACTTTATTTTCTTCTATATCATTAGATTTAAATCATTACAGTTTCCAGCATGAGCTGTCAGTAAGCCCAAAGAAAATCCAGGGAAATGAGTTTTTTGTTTAGTTTTTATAAGCTTAATCTCATAATGATCATGGTTTCAGTTAATACTTAACAAGCACAGGTAAGAAAATATTCATCAGTGATCACACTTCTCATTAAAAAAAGTAGTGATAGTTTAGCTCTCACAGTGCAACTTTTTTCTCATAATGATTAAGACAGAAATGCAGTTGTAAGTGCTCATTTTTTTCCCTCTTCTTTTTGACTTGTGCATTCCCCTCCTTAATTAACTGCTTCATCTTGACGTTTCATGAGCGTATCTGTGCGCATGTGTGCGCCTGTGTCACCTATTTGGAGCACAGGACTGATAACAGCAGCTGCTCAGAGAGAGCATTCCACTGCGTGAATTAATGTTCCATGCTAAATAAAAAATGTACATCCTCCACACCAGTCTTGTAATAAAATAATTAATTTGGTTTAAATGCTAAATTAAGTATGGCAAGGAGGTTTTTGGAATAAAGTTAAGGAGGAAATAGACTGCAGCCTTGGGAAGCCTAGAGCATGTTTTGTACCGCACCTTGAAACAAACAGCTTGACTAAAGAGTAAGTTAGTCTATCTCTTTGATGGCTGCATTACCAAGTCAAAGTCTTCAGGGCCTCGTGAGGGTTCAATGACAGAGAATATTGTAGTAGCTAGATGTAGGACACATATAATTTAGGCTTTTTGATCAAGTTGTAATAAACAGCTTTAATTAACTGGGCTTCCCAGAGGGGATTAAAGAGCAGTGAAGAACTCTTTGTTTTATTATTTAAGATTCAAACTATTGCTTCCATTAGGCATATTCAGAGTTTACAGCTAGGATCCGTTATGGGTTCATTGCAGCGAAGATTGCACATGCAGTATACCAGATATGTTTTCCTTCTTTGGCTCGGTAAAAATAAAAACCTTCAGGTTCCCTCTGTGTTTCAGAACAGCTATTAAGTAGTAATGCTCTTCTTTCCCTTCAGACACACATCTGTTGACTCACAAGTAAAGACAAGAGAAAAAAAAAGAGAAATTAAGAAATTCATACTGGTGATGTGCTGTATTCCCATTTTGAAATCTATTTTAATTTGAATCTCTCTTCTATTGGATAACCAACCACTAGTCAAAGACACCACAGAAGTCTGATTAGAAATCACCCCGTGAGTTACTAGAGCAAACAAAACCCATCATTCTCCCAATGAACATGTAAAAAGCAATGCAGTGCTGTCTCCTTAGCTAATCAATGTTTCGAAACAGCATTACATGGATCACTCCTAGGGGCTGAGCTCCCTCACTTGTTGCCTCTGCTTTGCAAGTAGAAAGGTACTCAATTTTGCATGAATACCGACAATTAAATAACTTGAACCATGATCCTGATAACAGCAATAGCTTTTAAGAACTAACAGCTGGCATATGTACTGAAAAGCAAAAAACTCCAAACATTTTTGACATGTTTTCTTAAATAGATAATTGATTAAGCTGTTTAAAAATTGTTTTCATCCCATTGTACACTAAAAATAGAAATTTACTAGGAAGTACAGGGGACTTCAAGGTGGTTTGTCAGCTGTCAATTGACCAGCATTGTTAGACACCCTTAAAGACACACCAACTTATTTTCAAATGTAAAATATGTTACAGTAACTAGTAGGTCCCTACTTGAAGAGAATTTTTTAAAGCTACAGTGAAGGGTTAAAATACTCAGAGGTAAAAGAAATAAATAAAACAAAAAGAGTAGACTTACAAACCTATCCCAGGTGACATTTCTTTAAAGACATAAATTCAGTGTGAAACATCAAAATAATGGAGCTCTATTGATCCTACAGGAAAGTTTCCAAATGCTAATGAGGAATACTCTCCCAGAAGAATTAGACTGTTCAAATACAACAATCAGAAGACAAGATAGGGAAGGTAAAAAATTTTAACTAAAGAGAAAAAAATTAGGAAGTTTTATTTGTGTTTTCCTACTTGGAGTCCTTCAGAATATGAGGAAACAACCCCATATAATGGAAGAATATTGCTTCAAAAATATCACCTTTGCAAGGATAATTTAAAAACTATAGTCTCTATATATTCATCAATAGTATCATAAACTAGTTCTCCGTAGAAGAGTTAATATGGAGCCAACCAGAATAAGATAGAATTAAAACTCATAAACCATTTTTACACTCTGTTTAGAAGGAATGGTTTAGATGTGGAAATGATAGGTTAATGGATACAAACAAAACAAGTTTTATAGTGGAAGAGATACCTTTACTATGACAAATTGATGTTTTTGAAAAGATATACAACAAGGAATCTTTTCGACATGGAAGCAAACTTGAGTGACTGTTGTTTTCTCCAGTCACTTCAGATGGTCTCATAAAATCTATTATCTGTTCCTACAAATATTTTCTTGCTTATAAACCATGGTCAAATGTCTTTCCTGAAAAGTTGCTTTCAGGAACAATTAGATTAACTACCATAGGAACTCCTAAACAGTTAAGCTTGCAGATCAGCCTAATCAGAAATAAGTAGAAAGTAACAATAAGCTCACAAGGTTATCATTCGTGAACTTGCATTACTGAGGTCTGAAATAAATCAGACAAATAAACACAACAGGACCACCAGAAACTTCAGTTCTGTGCTTATGGTGTTTTGATTTTACTGGACAGCCTCTAAGCCATCTGAGGAGTTGATTAGAACTAATGTCCCTTCGCTTAGTTAAGATTTGATGAAGCAGCTAACTCCTTCCTATTTGCAAATCTGGTTGCCACAATCTCTGGTTTTAAAAAAAGTATTCATGGTTTTTTGATAAAAAACTTTATTGCATGCATTAAAAAAAAAAATCAGGTTATTTAGGAGAACAGTGTCCTTTTTCTGTGGTGGTGGGAATCGGCTGCTGCCAATGATCCTGCCTATCTTCATCCAATGGGTGGAGAACATTGCCTAAGAAAAAAAGAGAAAAATGCAACTTTTTGCACTTGCACATTTTATGACATTGTTCTTGTAAAAGAAAAAAACCCAATCACAAAACAAAATTAAGTATTTCATTGTTTAGTTTTGAAAAAGGCCCAGGATTTTCCTGACCTTGCAATCCAATAATCTATCTGTGATAAATTCTCTCACTTTCTTTGTCTAAGAAAACTTTCTGTCAGACATTTTCTTATTCCATCTGTCTGACAAAGTACTGGTTTACAGTCTTGCTGTCTGCTGGGAGAAACGGAGAAGTGACAGTGTTTCTTCAGGCTACAAGCCCAATGAGAGACATTCCCCAGGAACATGGCATTCTCCTGACTATATAGATTCTCCCCAGCCACAAGCTGTCACATCCCTCACATCCCTGTCCCGGTTCCTCTCATCCCAAGGGTATGGGTCTCTGATCTGTCTCTTTCACTGCACCTCATTTCATTGCAATCCATTTGGTTGTAGTCACTCCATTTTCAAATTTTCTTTTTTTTTTCAATTTCATTTTAGTTGATCATATCTCCTTTCCAGAGTGTTTGTCACACTTTCTTCTTTGTTTTCAAGATTTCATTTCCTTTCCTGACAGGAAGAATTTTGTTTCAAGAAAGGAGATGAAATCTTGCAATTTCAATGAGGATCAATTCAGCAAGCTTTGGTCCATTTCCCTGCACTTCATGTCATCCCATGCCATTTCATTGTTTTCCCTTCAGTGCAGAATTTTTTTTTTAAGCATTTCATTTCATCAATTTCTTCTCGTGTCTTTTCGTTTGACTTTGTTCCCTGATTTTGGGATTTCGGTAAGTATAATTTCACAAGGTTTTGTCCAGTTCAGTTCAGTTCAAAAAAAGAAGATCCCACTGCCCAAAGACTGCTGTCTTCATACCTTTCTTCTTCGCACCACCCATGTGCTGGGCATCTCAGTAAAAGGCTGCTTTTACTGCTCCTCATGGGGTTAGGCACGCGCTGGGGATTAGGCTTGAAATCAGCACAAAGCCTAGAGTTCCAGGGACACCGCAATTACAAAAGGCGTGACAAAGGGAGCATGGCACGCCAAAGGGAGCATGGCACTGCCCCAACATTGCTCCCTCAACGTGATTCTCCTTGGTACCAGCCTCACAAATACGTGGCTTTTAATGCTCTGCTTAGGGTTAGGCTTATGGTTAGGGTTAGGGCTGAGAAAACCACAAAGCCCAGAGCTCCAGGGACACTGCGACTACAAAAGGCATGCCAAGGGGAGCATGGTGCTGCCCCAACATTGCTCTCTCAGCAGCTTTCTAATTGGCACCACTCATGTGCTTGGCACCACTCGTGCTTGGCACCTCAGCAAAAGGCAGCTTTTACTGCGCTGCTTAGGGTTAGGCTTACATTCAAGGGCAGGCTTGAGAAAACCACAAAGCTGAGATATCCAGAGACACAGCAACTAAAAAAGGCATGCAAAGGGCAGCACTTCATGTCATTTCATTACATTTGATTACAATCATTTCATTTCATTTCAGAATTTTCCTTTATTTCTTTCCACTGAATTTAATTTCTTTAGAAGTCCAGCCCAGTCAGTTTGTTTTAATTTGTTCTCTGACTTTGAGATTTTATTTCCTTTCAGGAAAGGAAATGAAATCTTGAAAACAGAGAAGAAAGTGTGACAAACACTCTGGAAAGGAGATATAATAAAATAGAATGCAATTGGAAAAAAAAAAGAAAATTTGGAAATGAGTGGCTACAACCAAATGGATTGTGATGAAATGAGGTGCAGTGAAAAGGACTGAAACTTGCCCAAATTAAATTAACCTTAAGGATATCCCAAAATCAAGGAAAAAAGTTAAATGAAAAGACAGGAGAAGAAATTGATGAAATGAAATGCTTAAAAAAAAAAATTTCTGCACCAAAGGGAAAACAATAAAATGACATGAGATGACATGAAGTTCAGGGAAGTGGACCAAAGCTTGCTGAATTGATCCTCATTGAAATCGCAAGATTTTATTTCCTTTGATGAATGGCCAGAGACCCAGAGACCACAGCCTGGTTTCCATGAAGCATATCTCTGCAGCCAGAGCTTAAACTTCTGAGAAAATTTCTAGGTTAGAAAAAAAAAAAGTTGCAATAAAATCTGCAGAGCAGAGAAAGGAGAGGTTAAGAAAAATCGTGAGAGTCGCAGACAGAAAACTTACTATAAAAAAAAGGGGCAGTTCTCAAGCCAGGGATGCAACAGGATAAGTACTACCAGAAAATATTTATAGCACTAAAGAAATAAAACAGGGATCTGGAAGACTGCAACTCAGCAACACTGAGGAAGTGTTGATGCTGGCCCATCCCTACCTGAACGACAACTTCCTAGAGAGTAAATCCATTTTGTATGCTTTAATGAACTTAGGGAAACATGTTAATATTTATCCTAGTAGTTAATTCTTCCTTAATGTTTATTGCCTGTATCATACAATAATTACTTCATAGTTTGAATCTGGGTGGCTCCAGCTTTCAAACTGTCTTCAAGCAATACAAGCTGTCTGAATAAACTGCCCCAAAGAGAAAGTGGCAGAAAAAAACCTTCTTCTTATCTATTCTACAGAGGTGGGAGGATACCATACTGTTATTATTGCCATTTGTCTGTTATCCCCTGCTGTTGTCCTGGTAGCAAATTGTTCCCCTTACAGAACAGCTGCAGTGCTGCACTGGGGATGGAAATCATACCCACACAGAGCAAAAGGCCAATAGGAATTGCTTAATTTCCATTTCTCCTACACCCTCCTCCCTGCAGATCCATGTGTAGGGAAGCTTTTGGCACAAAACTGGAAAGAGGTCAGGTTCACTATGGAGTGCAACACCTACAGAGTCCTACTGATGACTAGAAAATTAAACACCACTGATGATCAGTGAAACATCTGGTAGTTTGTTAGAAAAACATCAGGAAGCCATTTATCCCATGTGTTGCACAGGACTGATTTTTGCTGTTCTCTTAGATGAGGATTATCATTTATTGTGAGTTTAGTCATCAATCAGATGCAGGGCCACTGCCCTGACTGAGACTTCTACATGCTAATAATGAGCAAAAGATAGAGGTGTTGTTTGATGTTTGTCTCTGCCTTGCAAGACTTTTGTAAACACAGTGGATACAAGCATCAGTCAGGTCACCAGGACTCACTAAATTAAATTGGTTGATATTGGAACTCCACTTATTTTAATGAGTATTGCACAAATGTTTCAGTGGCAGAGTATATCCTGGCATATTGAAGACAACAGATTTAAATGGGTTTTTACTTTGAAGGGAAAGCTGTTGAAGCAGACTGCGTCTCCCAAATCTGGCTTGAGAATTACAAAGTAAAAAATATTAATCCATAGATTGGATAATTTGAAAGCTTCTTTAAAAATTTTAGGTACATGTTTTTGAGTTTTTTCTGACGTTTGATGGCTAGAAATATTCTTTGACATATAACTTTAATTGCTGTAATGTAACAGCTTTCAAAAAATTTTTGTCTTCTCTGAGTTTTGTGTCTGCTATTACCTGAATCCAACTGACAAAAGCACTATTATGGCCTTTATAAATTATCTTAGTATTTCAAAATAAAATAAGAAATCATCAATATTTCCAGAAGAGAAAGAAGTCCTTGTATAGTCATCTAATGGTAAAGTCAATACCAGGATTAAAAAAATAATATTAATAATATAGGTGTATCATAATGTGAAATAAAAAATTACCTCCTACACACCTCTTTCTTTCCTTCAGCAACATAAACACTCCATCTCTGTAGTACATTACCCAGAATGTGCATAGCAAGATATCAAAAATAAATATCTGTCAATAACAGGAAGAGGAAAATTGGTTTGAAAACAATATTTAAAGGTGTTTAAAGTATTCACCACTTCAACATCCCACTCCTAATGTAATTGAGAGTTAGAATAGAACAGCATATATTAAACGGTTATTTCAGGAAAAATAATAGCTAGCATTTAAGCAATTTCTTAAAAAATCTTTTAATAAAAATGTTTTTCCCAAGGTACTAATGGTAGTTAAAAAAAATTGCTGAATGTGCATATAAATTAAAAATTTAAAATGTTTTGAGTGGAGTAATACATTTATACCTCTAAAGAAATTAACTTACTTTGATTGTGTAATTGATTTGTATCCAAACAGGTGAAATCTTTAATTATTTCATACCTAGTTCAGTATATTTTTTAGTAATTATAAAATATGACTGATGGTTTGACATTTAAGTTCTAGTTTCTAGTCAAATATTTTGAACTACCTCTAGTGAAATAAAATAATATATATAGTGGAATAAAATTTTGGTTTTAACATCATAAAAAACAATTCCCAAGCACAATAACCAGTTGAACATTCATAAGATGAAATTGAGATGTTGGAGGTAAGGTGAAGCACACAGATAGGAAACACAAACAGCATCACAGTGGACTTCACAACATTTCGTGCGAAATTCTAATTGCAATAAAGTCTAGTTCTATAAAGGACATGAAAATAAGAGCACATGTAAGTACATGTAAGAGTAGTTTTTCATTCTAAATGTGTAATAGAAGAGGAGAGTGTTTGTTTGGGTTTTGGAGGATTTTTTCTATAGTAGATAGTGCAACATAACTTTATGGGAGGAGGAAGGATGTAACAGAAAAGTCATCATAGAGTCATAGAATCATATCCTGAGTTGGAAGGGACCCACAAGGATCACCAAGTCCAAACTTAGACCTGCACAGAACATCCCCAAGAGTCACACCATGTATCTGAGAGCAATGTCCAAACGCTTCTTGAACTCTGTCAGGCTTGGTGCCATGATGACTTCCCTGGGGAGCATGGTCTACTGCCTGACCACCCTCTGGGTGAAGAACCTTTTCCTGATATCTGACCTAAACTTCCTCTGAACAGCTCCGTGCTGTTTCCTCAAGTCCTGTCACTGGCCGGGATACTGAAGAGATCGCTACCTACTCATCTATTTCCACTTGTGAAGGTGTTGAAGACCGCAGTGAGGTCTCCCCTCAGTCTTATCCAGGCTGAACAGACCAAGTGACTTCAGCTGCTCCTCTCACAGCTTCTCCTCCAGACCCTTCACCATCTTTGTGGCCCTCCTCTGGACACTCTCTAACAGCTTAATGTCTTTTTTATACTGTCACACCCAAACCCGCCCCCAGCACTCGAGGTGAGGCCACCCCAGTGCAGAGCAGAGCGGGACAATCCTCTCCCTTGTCTGGCTGGTGGTGCTGTGCCTGATGCCCCCCAGGACAGGGTTGGCCCTCCTGGCTGCCAGGGCACTGCTGGCTCATACTCAACTTCACACTGACCAGAACCCCCCAGGCCCCTTTCCACGGCACTGCTTTCCAGCTTCTCATTCTCCATCCTATACACACAGCCAGGGTTGCCCTGTCCCAGGTGCAGAACCCAGCACTCGCCCTTGTTAAACTTCCTACAGCTCCCCAGTCCTCTAATTTATCAAGATCTCTCTATAGGGCCTCCCTGTGCTTGAGGGAGTCAACAGGTCCTCCCAGTTGTCATAAGCAAACTTACTTAGTATTCCTTAGAATCCTGTATCCAAGTTATTAATGAAATGAAATCTCTCTGTTGAAGAGAACTGGGCCAAGGATGGTCCCTGTGGAGCCCTACAAGTGACCAGACACCAGCATGTCAGCCCATTCACTGTCACTCTTTGTGCCTGATCTGTGAGTCAGTTGCTCACCCATCACATAACACGGTTATCCAGTTGGCTGCTGGGCATTTGATTCAGAAGGATCCTGTGAGAGACAGTACCAAAAGCTTTGCTGAAGTCCAAAAAGATTACATCTACTGGCTTTCCTAGATCAACTAGGTAAGTTATAGAAGTTATATATCCTGTCATAGAAGGGAATCAGGTTCAACGAGCAGGATTTTCCTCTCATGAAGCCGTACTGGCCGTGATCAATGACTGAGTTGTCCTCCAGGTCTTTTCCAATACCTCCCAGAATAATTTTTTTCATGATTTTACTGGGCACTGAAGTGAGACTGACAGGCTTGTAGTTTCTGGGGTCCTCCTTGCTCTTCTTGAAAATTGGGATGTTCACCAGCTTCCAGTCAGCTGGGAGGTCTCTGGATTCCTGAGACCACTCAAAAATGATCAAGAGAGGCTTTATGATTACATCAGTAGCTCTTTGATGATTCTTGGGTGAATTCCATCAGATGCCATAGATTTTTAAGGATCTAACTGAAGGAACAGATCCTACAAAAGTTCAGGGTCAACTGCAGGTTGATCAATCTCATAGTCATGGTCCTCCAGTTCAGGGCACTGAGACCCCCTTGGTCTACCCTCCGTGTTGAAGATGGAGGCAAAGAATGCATTAAACACCTCTTGCATTGTCCATGTCCCTGTGTGTGGGGTGGCTATCCCCATTCTGTAATGGGCTGCTGTTATTTCTCCAGTGCCTTTTGCCGTCAATATATTTGAAAAAACTCTTTTTATTGCCCCCCTTGGTTCTTTCCATCTTCAACTCCAACTGAGCTTTGGATGCACAAATTTGCTCCCTACACTGGCAAGCAAGTTCTATGTATTCTTCCCATGTCACCTAACCTTGTTTTCACTCAGCATATACCTTACTTTTCTACCTTATTTCAAAGAGAAGATCCCTGCTTAGCCAGGCTGGCTTTCTACCTTGTCTCCATGACTTTCAACATTTAGGAACTTCCTGCTCCTGTGCCCTTAGGAGATGATGTCTAAAAAGTGACCAGCACTGATAGGCTCAACATGTGCAAAAATATTATGTCGGGGGACTTTGCTTACTAATTCCCTGAGCAGCCTGAAGTTTCTTTCCTCTGGTCCAGAGCTGAGGTTTTGCTGCACTTTTCCTCCTGTAAACAGGGATTTTAAGCTTGGTCACTTCATGGTCACTGTGGCCAAGATGGCCACCAAACTCCACTTTGCTCACGAGATCCTCTCTGTTGACAAACAGTAGACCAAGGAGGGCATCCTTCTGAGTCGGCTCCCTTAGTACGTGTTCATCAAGCTGTCATCTAATTTTTTAGGAATCTACTGGCCTGGGCTGTGCCAGCTGTGTGATCCTCCCAGCTGATTTTATCAAGTTGAGGTCCCCCGTAAGGACAAGGATCGTTGAATTGGAAGTGTCCCTTGGTTCCTCAAAGTCTGAACTGACTAGACATTATTTATTTTTAAATGTATTATTTTTTCACACAGATCAACACCTCTGAATAGGCACATTTTTCCTTATGAGCCTGGAATAATATACAATTTAATTTAATTAAGAAATTTCTAGAAAAAATATAGCAATTTATATAGAATAGCCATTTTTTATTAAACTAGTCCAACCTGTTTAATAAAGCCGATAAATCTATATTTGTAAATTTGTTACATCTGATAATGATAGCTAGTAAGGGCACAGTTTAAACTATGGGGTGTTTCAGAATTAAGTGCTTTTCTAAGTTTGCAAATTATATGAAGGCAAAACTACAAACACTTTGCCAGTAGGGACTTCTACAGGTTCATGAGAAAGAAAATAAAAGTGTCTTTTATGTAGGTAATCTACAGCTTGGAAAAAGCTGACTTGCTGAGTGAAGAGTTATAACCACCAAAATGAAAAGCAGCTGCATCTGACCTTCCCTTTCTGCATACCTGGTAGGTTTCCAGATGACACCTTCCATCCTTTGCTCCAGATCCAGAATTCAGAGGTCATCTTGAGAAGGTTCATCAAGAGTGAGGAGGAACTCTTCTATACAGGAGAATTCTCTGTCAGAAAGAGGATGGCTATGAATATTTACTCGTGTGACTTGTCAGAACATTCACCTACGGGCTCTAAATGTGGTCTAAGAAGGAAATAGCAAAGAAAATAATGGGCAGAAAGTTAGAGATTTAGGGAACCTTCAGTTAACAAAAGGTGACACCCTGTTTAGTTTCTAAATCTAGGGAACTGGTAAGCATGGACTTTGTGGCTGAAGCCCACTGAAATCCTGCTTGAAAGGATTTTTCTTTATTATTTTAATCTTCACTGAGAGCTTTTTCTACTCTTTTATGAAGTTATTTCTGCTTTGAAACAATTTTAAAGGCTTATACTTCAATAGCTGACTTTTATACGCACACGTTTGCTAAGTTTGCTCTGGGAAAAGAACAAGGGACAGAAGTATCAGCCCTAAGGATAATCTGCTGCAATAACTCCAATGTTATGGAAAAATGAAATCAGGCCATTGCATTTCAGATGACTGCTACTGACCCATGACAGTGAATGCTTGATCATAACCTCACACACAAAGGAGTTCTCTTACTTGGGAAAACCAAATTACTAAATACTCATCTGTTTCAGTGGGGGTGTTCTTCATTCTGTGTTTCTGATTTGAATAGTCTTAATCTCCTAAACTGCCTCCTAATAAAGATTGTAGATTACCAAATGGGTTGGAGAGATCATTATTCTTTACCCATGTAAGAACCCTTGCAGATGTCATTCCCTTCATGCTTCAATAACACTTTGACAAGATCATCAAACCAATAATGTTTAATGAAATTTAATTTTACTAAAGAACTTTGAAAAGATTTAGTAGAACTTCATTTTTGGTGATTATTTTATAATGAGGCAAACAGTATACAAGCTGTGTTTTACCATTTTAAAATATCTATTGTGTATTTTAGAATATGTGTTTGTTTAAATGATCTATAATTCCAGTTATTACAGTTATAACAGTTATAACAGTTTTAGCTGTTAACTTAAAATTAGACTCATGGTTAATTCGTATTGTTTTGATCTGATGTCCTGTGGAGAACAGTTGTAGATTTTTCGTCTACAAGATTTGGAAATGAAATATTAAAGACTTTATTCTGCCTTTGATGAAAAAGAGCACTGCAATTTGAAAGCAAATTGTTCTCATTATTTAAGTCCAATATGCATTTATACTTTATTATATAATCCATTTCTTTCAATCAGCTTGGTTATTTAATCCATCTGCTCTCTTTCTGAGGAACTATGCTAGTTGAATAATTATAGAGAAAAGGAGCTCAGAAAAAGAATCTAAGAGAAAATCTTACATTTACAAGTGATGAACATAATCCTTTGTCATCAGAATGTATATCAGGTTTCTAATGGGGAATGGAAATACCTCTGTGAGTTAAAAAAATAAAAGGAGACACTTTATTTTTATTCTGTTCTTACCATTTCTATAGTTTGTGCTTTTAGATTGTG
This sequence comes from Rhagologus leucostigma, assembly GCA_013397725.1. NCBI lineage: Eukaryota > Metazoa > Chordata > Aves > Passeriformes > Rhagologus > Rhagologus leucostigma. The sequence continues at coordinate 95,677 of VZTD01002630.1, forward strand.
AAAGAAACACTGTTTCTACAGGAGTGTCTTAAAGGATTTTAGAGAAAATTTGCAGAAAATATAAATGAACAATTTTGCTTTTTTTTCCTAATTTTGAAACAACTTTAACCCTATTGTTTATATAAGAACAAGTTTTGACCCACATGGAGTGTCTGAGTTGTACAGGGCCTACATCTTTAGAAAAAGCAGCTCAACATCCTGTTCTTGTTGAATTTTAAAGACTGTCCAGTTAAGTGTGCTGGCTGTGTGGGAGCTGGAATCTTCAAGTATATGAACAAGCAGAGTATGTCTATATTTTTCCAAAAAGACAGAACTCAAGACTTTGAGAACAAAGGAATGTTGGAGAAAGCTGAGCAGGGAAGAAAAATAGTGGTTTGTGATTTCATTGTTATATTAGGAGTCTGGTGAACCACAGAAGATAGAAACTAATTCTAAAGAGGAATGAGCCCTTGTGGTGTAGCAGGGGTCTTGAATATTGCTCAAAAGAGGAAGATATAGCTGGACAGGGAAACAAAAGAAAAGTCTTCAGAGACATGGGTATGGGGAGACCTATATGGAGCAATGTAGTGAAGTTGTATTAAGGATCTCTACGCAGGCTGTGACCTGGGGCTCTCCAACTGTGCCTACAAATAGTACTGAACAAATAACACTTGCAACCATGTTGTGTTTTCCAGGCATTATCAAGAAAACATGTGCTGTTTCAAATACTGAAAAATTCTCCAATGCAGCTATTTCCAGTAGCAGATAGCTAAAAAATGAAACCAACAGTATCAAAAAAATTATTTCTAGTACAGAAAGCCAGAATTTGAATGGAATTTAACTATCTATAAGATGATCGTTTTACTCTAATATCAAAAAAACCCCCAAACGAACACCATTAAAAATCAGAGGCATTTGAAGGTATTTTCACAGAAAATACCAGGGAAGTGAAAATATAACTATAACAGAGTAAAAGCAGTCCATTTCTCACATCATCACTGCATTAAGATATTCCATATTGTCTTATACTGAAGACAAATGATGGTATAGGAAAACAGGTAATTCCAGCTTGGATCTATCACACAAAGCAAATATTTTTCTCTCTGGGAATCGTTATGCAAGCTGTATAACTTTATTCTGTTTGCAGGCAGCAATTAGTAAGAAGATCATAACCAGAACTTGAAGAACACTGAAAACCACAAGTGAGCTAATTAGTAAAATGATAGAGAATTACAATATCTTTGTAATGAAGGCCTCTCTGCCATATATCACATATCACTCACTTTAATGTAAATTGAGGAAATCACAGCAATGAGGATGAAGCTTTGGCTCTAAAATATTTCTTATGATAAATGTCAGCTCTAGTAATCACTTACTGTCTCTCTTCTCCCTGCAGCTGCTGAATACTCTTCCTCCCTGTCCCCCTTTTTTGTTTCCCCTTGGTTCCAAACGTTGCTGTAGTACAGCAAGCTGGTATGAAGGTGGGCTGAAAGTGAAGAGGCAACCTGCCCAGTCAGTTACACCCTGTCTACGCATTCATAAACCAGAGCCTTTTCACATCCAGTAACAGTGTCATTGCCTGCTTGTATTGGTAGCAGACACATCTGTGTGAATAAAAGTGGGTTGCCTTTGTCAATACCACCACAATTTCTTTCTCAGGACTATTTCCCTGTCAGGTTGCTTTCTCAGCTGATGACAATGTCCTCAGCATTTTCTCCTTCTATTGCCATGTTTCCACATTTATTGTTTGAGAACAAATTTATGTTTAATGAATGTGGCAGCAGTGTGTTCGCCTCACATTTGTGGATCATAAGTACAGCCATTCTTAAAGTACCTCAAGATACTGTGGGAAGCAGTGTAAGAACAGCTGTTGTTACAGTCATTATAATGATTGTTTCTTTTGCAGTTCTTTGTTTTAAGAAAACCAACCAGACAAACTGCAACATAGAATAAAACCATGAATAGAAAACAAATATATTTAAAATTAACTATTTTTGATTGTTTCATAAGTTCAAGTATGCTGCGTACCTTGAGGGGATAAAAAAATTACATATGCAGCTTAATTGCTAAATAGTGTACCAACACTATTTCTGCCACTAATCATACTAAGGGAATCACAGGAACTCAGTTAAATGTATCTATTTTTCCACTCACAGATCTGTTTTAGCAACATTACTGAGCTGAAACGCAGGAAGAGAGAAGACAAAGCCTTGTACATCCAGTACCTTGGATGAAGGGAAATTTCATTTCTTGTGAAGGCCAAAATATACCCCAGGTTTGCATTGTTGCACTCCTGTCCTACAATAATCTCCAAAGGCCAGTGTGTTGTCTCCTCCTTTTCCACACTGCTTTCCCCTTTCTTCCCCACTTTCCCCCTCCTCACCCTTATGTATGCTCTTGAAAGATTCAAGTAAGTAGGGTATAATAAGATTTTTACATGATAATGATGGCCAGAAATCTCTTGTGAGATGAATTCCTTAGCAGAAAATCCATTTAATTCACAGGAGATTTGACCCAGCTGACATCAGCAATTATTTTTGATTTGGGAGCAGATTGGAGCACAAAAATAAATCTCAGAAACGGGTTGCTTTCTTTCATTTTCCTTTCTTCTTAGAACAACTTTCTGAGTGCAGTGGTTTTGTTCACATTTTTTATCTTCTGTGAGATAAGAATTAGGAGGAATGCAAAGCAAGCTCTAAACTTTAAAGAATATGAAGAAGTTTATTACTAACAGAATTAAAAGAAATAATAAGGAATTAAAATAAAACCCCCTTTTTCCTCCAGCACCTCCCCTTTTTTAACCCAACTCACACAAAGGATAACAAACTATGATTTTGGTCAGTATTGCAGTTCTTAAAAGTCTCTCCACTATTTAAGGAAATAAGGTTTTCTTTTGCTTCACGTGGTTTCCAAACTGCTCAAAGGGCAACAGACCCGCCCAGAAATTCTGCTGCTGTGAAAAACATCTCTCCCATGAATCCTGCAGTCTTCCCGCAACTGCCCGCATGGGCCACACATGGGGTGTTCTTTTTTAAGGATAAGAAAATTCTAGCTTAAAAGCAACTGCTCTCTTCTTCTCAAAATCTCTCAAAGTCTCTTATAGCTCCGAGGTGACCTGGCATGATCACGTTTTTTTCCTCACAGGCTGCACACAAAATTCTCATCCCCCCATGTCTTTAAGTGGATTAAAGAGAAAAGGACAGTTTGTGATATTACAGTTTTTACCACGGCCTGCAAAAAGTACTTTTAAGCTTCGCGCTGGGCTCAACTCCGCCCTCTTTTCCCGTTGCCATCTTCAGCTCTGTCTCCCATGACTTACTTTTTCTTTCCCTCTGAAGTTCCCTTGAAGTTGCCATGATTTTCTTCGGGCTTTATGTTGGAGAAAAAGCCTCTTTCTTTTTATGTGGCTGGCTCCTCAGCTTGACTCTAGCTACATTAGTTGCAGAAAGCTCTATCAGCTCCCGCCGGGTCTGCATGGGGCCGCGTGAGGGGAGAGGGGTCTCCAGTCCTTAAAAGCCGGTCCGGGTGGTCTCGGCTATGCAGCAGCCTAATGGTTGTTTCTTAGCTGCCCGCAGCTCTGAGGGGGTTCTCCCACTGCTACCCAGGGCCCGTGCCCCAGCACCAGGGGAAGGCAGGCCGGGGGCCACTCCAAGAGACGGAGCCCAGGGCCCATTTCCCCCCCTCCCTGCGGGAGGCTCAAACACCAAAGTGAAGTTCCCGCATCTCCACGTGGTTTAAATATATAAATTTTGAGAAGCATTATTGGTCTAAACAACTGTCCATCAACTCAGGTTCAAACCACCACACTGAGCATTTTTAAGTCAATATAAGAAAAAAATATTTCTAGTTCAAGTTGTATTAAAAATGTCTATTATTGTTGTTATTCCAGACTTTTTCATAGCATAATGAATGATATTTCAGTGATTAAAAATAATAATGAATGATTCCGAAGAATTGAAAATCATACCTTTAGCTGAAAAGCTCCTTGCTGAAATTATTTTCTGAAAGTATAAATTATCACATTTTTTAAGACATGTGCTAATTCTCAATAGCTAAAGGAGTAATATTGTTGAGATCGTGTTGCAACACATTGTTGAGTTAATAATTTTAGTTCTGTAAAGATAAAGGAAACACTTATGATTTGGTTAGACTTAGGTTATATATTTAAAAATAAGGCTGGCTTGTTTTTCAGTAGTATCCATCTTAAAAGCAGGATAAATCCTTAGTTTGATGGGCTACTTAGATTTGACGAAGTACATAAAGGAGAGCCGAAAAATTATGAGAAAAATTTACTTCATATCAAGAAGCAGCCAGATAACTGAACTTTTCCTAAATGCAGTATTTTTGACTCTGATCAGTGTAGATATGTAGTACTGGCTTCATTTGTAAATGACTGACAAAGGAGATGTATCCCATGTGAATTACCTCCATATGGGCCTGTGCTAAATGGGCAGATGCCAATGGCAAACTTTTAGTAGGATTTTCAAACTACTTTTAGTAGGATTTTAAAATTATCTGGCATTTTCATAAAAGACAGGAGAAGTTAAGAAAAATCCTGTTGTTAAATATTTTTTAACATATTATTCAACATATCACAAAATGAAACCCAACACAGGCTAGCAAAAACTCTCTGCTCTCCAAAAGCACCTCTCCTGTGAAAAGCATAAGAATAAGAAGTCCTGTTGGAAAATATTGCTTCCTAGGCAACAGAGTCCAGAAAGTTTAAGAACTGACTTATTTTAAAGTATTACTTCCTCCAAAACTCCTTTGAAAATCCAGTCTAAAAAGACACTTTTATGGGAGTGATGAAAGCCTAAAATCATACATGCCTGAAATTGCTTATTTAAACACTTGAATGACATGCCATTCCCAAGAAAATGGATTTCAGCTGTCCACTTGAGACGACACTGTGTGATGGTTGCTGCCTCTGGATTCTCTGCTGCATAGCTCCAAGTGAAAAATGATGCCAAGCCTCAAGAAAGAGTCATCAGCAGAGTCTATATGCAGAAATATCTGTATATTTTACTAGATCATCACAGGGAATTTTTTAATTCTTTTTAAGGATTTTCTTCTTTCCCTTTGTCATGATTACCTAATGATCAGTCCAGTATGAATTTATAACTTGTAGTATAAAATTGTATCAAGATATCTTGCTAATTCATTTTTTCTGCATGTCTTTAGTAGGCAATCAGATGCATTATTAGTGCACCTACCAGAAAAGCATCCCCACCCCACTTTACATCCCTTCATTTTGCATCTGTATACTATTTATGGATTGTTCCATACTCTTTTACTCTCCCTCTCCCACAAAATTGTCTATGTTGACATAAACATTTACCTGTATTAGTATGATGACAGAGTAGAATATCTGCAATCTCTCTTTTTTTTTCTTTCTTTATTATATATTTCCTAAGAGTGTGATTATGGTTAGTGAAAACAAATGTTGTAATTAAGGAAAGAAGAAGAGTTAATGTTTTGCTACCTTTTAGTAGTACATCAGGTTTTCTGAAAGCCTGATAGAGATTTATGCCAAATACATTTAGGGCAAAATAAACTTCTTGTAATTCAACTGCTTTGCGCTCTCACAGTATGAAATATACTATTGCAGATTAGTTTTCCTGGCTTTCTTTTTGTTCTTTTTCAGTTAGAGAGTGATGCATGTGGACTTACATGAAAGAGAAAGAACAACCAATACCTGAATAAAATCCATCACCAAACATAACATGGCATTACAAAGCCCTTCAAATATATTATAAAATACCTGTAACCAATATAGATTCCCACATCCTCTCCCTGATAGCTAGATTTGTGCCTAAGGCTGTGCCAGACAGGCTATACCCACTCCTGTCTGAGGGTGAAAGCTAACATTTTGTCAATACTTAGGTGGCTGACCAGCTGAGAATACTGAAAAGCACTGATGCTTAAAGCACAGCCAGGTCTATTATGCTGCCTGTGCCTGATCTGGATTAAGTGCTGCTCCTTCCAAAAGTGTGCCTTCCTTATGCCAGCATTAAGAGGAGCAACACGGAATTTAATGATGAACAGAAAATGAGTAAGAGAAAAAAGGAAAAAAATCATATTTTTCTAGAAGTTAATGGAGTTAAATATAATCTGGAAACATTTCTTTAAAACTGCAAAGTGTGCTACCAGAAAAATCATTAAAAATATCTTATACTTATTTGGAATCATAACTCTAATTGCTCTGATTAATAATGTGACATAAAACTATTCCATTTACAATTCAAGTAGTTGATGCTTGAAGCTAAAGAACAGCTAATTTCATACACTAAACTTCCTGTATTGAAGAGAAAAGTAGAGGAAAATAGAAATTATTTGAGTAGTAATCAAAGTCTTCTGTATATATTTTCTCTATTCTTCTCTGAAACCATTTGTCATTAATAGAGATATAAGAAGTAAGAAAGTGCAATTTTTATTTCCTATCAGAAATCCTTCATTGTTTTTGGCACTGCAGAAGTTCAAACAAAACAATAGTCTCACTTCACTCAAACGAGATATGCAACAAGGGAAAAAACTGAGATGGAGAAGCTTTCTAACCAAGACTCCTGAACTTGTCTCTCCCATATAATTTCCATGAAGCAAGCATCAATAACAGTATTTCTGCCTTCCTTCATGGTATATGACTCATGCTTCATCAAGACCCAGATTCATCCTGTGAAACTACTAAAGTTACATATTAGATTTGGAATTAGTCAACCTCAGTACAATGGGTGGTGAAAGACATCCTCTCCCAGCTGCAGCTGTGCTGACTGATGCCGAGAGGAGCAATGCCACCTCACCCCCATCTGATCTTTCCCACCTCCCTGGTGGAAGTAACCACCTCTTCCCTTCCCATCTGCTAGATGAGCTGTTCCAGTGAACAGCCCCTTCTCCATTTCCACCAAAATTATCTGGAGAGGGTGTTGGAACACTTCTAATAATGGATTCTCTTTAAGCACCTTCATCTGGGCTGAAGCAGGATAGGAAATGCAGAAAGGGCCCTTAATAAATTGAAGACCACTGCCCACCCAGAGGAGGGTGTCAGACCTGAGGGGTGCCAAACAGCAACTGTTCAGCCCCCATGCTGCAGATTCAGGGAGGTATCTCTCTGCTGCAGGGCTGTGACTGCAGTAGGATGTCTTCCCAGGGTGTATGAGAAGTGGCAGAAGTAAAAGGTCGTGCCGTGTTCCGCCTTGACACGCTTGGCTTAGGAAGATCCCGCCCTAGCACAGACTCCTCCTCACCTCAGTGCCCTGCATCACCCCATTGCAGTGTAAGTCCAAAGAATTCTGGACAGAGAGGCAAAACACCTTTTTGGGATGGTGTGAGTATAGTTTTCTCTGGCTTACATTGCTCTCGAATTGCTGCCAGCCCTTACCAAAAGCAGTGGAATTTCCCCCTTTAGTCACTGACTCTGCAGCACCAAGATGAGTTCCCAGCACGAGATCAAATGAGTGCATTAATCTCAAAGACTGCAAACTTGAAAATAAACCATTTTCTTATTTTTCTTTCCCCAGCATCCTGCATCTTGAACACTGCTTTGGAGAACACTCAGAGAATAAAAACATGCAACAGGCATGAAAGCAATGTGCTCCCTTCAGTCACAGGCTGCTTTTAGATCTGCTTGTATTAGAGGTGCTACTGCACTCCAGCTTAGCATTTGAAGGGTTATGACTTGCACACTTCATCCAATGTAGGAATAAACATTTGAGATGCCTGCTCTCTGAATCACTCCTGCAAAAGCAGTCACCATTAAGATCTTAAAATGTTTGCTGGAAGCTTTCTTGTCTGTAATAATAAAAAATATTTGAGTAGTACCAAGCACAGAAATGCAAGTTTTGGCAGAGAATTACTTCGAGAATGAATCAGAAGTGTGAAGTGAAACACCCTCAGACCTTTAACAGATATGTGATAAGTCATTAAGGCAGAAAACCCTACTGTGAAAGGCAGAGGAAGTTTCCATGACAAAGGATGTGCTCTAAACTGTAAGGCACGGCATCTGTTGGCTTATAATGGCAGTGATTATCCACATTCCAAGTGTGTGACTATACGTAAGATAAGTGACATCAAAAATAATTTTCATTTGTATGAAAATCAGTGGCAGTTCTTGTTCAGAAGCACATTCTTACTCAACTGACTGCAAATATAAGTGAGCTGTCATGGCACACTGATTGGTAGCGCTGATTAGTGGTTCCATATATTTTTAAGCAATCCAGCCAGCAGATCTGATTATTAATCAGCTTCTGATCACTCAATTCTGAGTTACAGTAAAATATGCTGGCAAATCCCTGGTGAAAATCTAGTTTCCTTGTCAAAATCCATTTTTCCAGAACACCTTTTTATATAATTCTATGTATAAAGGCATCAGGGCACTGAAAATTGAGAACAAAAGAAAGGACATTCTTTACAGGGATTTTTGTGTTGTGACTCTGGGTCAGAATTTATTCATCTATCAAAAATGAAAGACTGCAGAAATACATGGTCAAAAGCAGAACAGTAAACTCAGAGTTGACTTGGACTTTCAGTTTCTAGTGTTTTCCCTCAATGATTCCAATAACTATGCAGGTTTTGAAATTAAATACAGTGTGCTACTGAGGGGTGACTAGTTTAAAAACATTCAAATCATGGGAATATTTAGGAAAAAAAATACACTAAAACACCCTCAGCGTGTCTTATCTCTTACATTGTGTGCAATTTGATTAGTTTTACCTGCAAATCTAATATTCATACTCATACTTTCCAGAATGCAATTTATGACCTCTACTGTACATCTCTTTCAGAAGCCCTGAAAAAATCATAGGCAATAATTTTATGTATTTGCTCGACACATATAATCAATACAAATTAATTCTTCATATATTGATGCAATTTAATTGTGTATACATTTGTACAATAGTTTATTACTCACAATATTCAGAACATAATGTAACTATATTTTACAGGAAAAGAAATAGAAGGCATGGATCTCTAATACTGTTGTGGGAGAGAATTATTTTTAAATTGTACCCTTGGTACAACTGGTAGTCATGCTGTACAAAGTAGGTATAATGGAGTTTCATCTTTTGTATTTCTTTCTGGGTCTCTATTTGTTTCTCTGCTTGCTGCCAGAATTGAGCAGGAAAATCCAGTACTAAGGCCATGGCACTCCAAGGCAAACCAACCGGTCATTGCTTCAGTGACATTCTTCAGGAGCAAAAATACAAAAGGAAATGTGTAGCACAGAAATCATCCTTTCAATTTGTCATCAGTAAGGGGAATTTTATAGGCTGGAAGTCAATCTTCTAGACAAGCCTTGTTTAGTCACCTGATCACAGGGATAAGCAGAATTGGTTTTATAGAACTAAAGTGAATTAGTATAGTCTAATAATAAATTCTGCATTGAACACCAGCAACAGCTAACTTGTGTTAAAAATTCATGTATGGTATGAATTTAAGAAACAAAATATCTTCAAATATAATGTATCTAAGTCCAAGATGTGTAGGATAAATTGAGCATATACAACAAAGAAAAATGAATGCTTTACTGGAATGCCCTGACCCAAAGAATGGATAAGAAAATGGACACCCAAAATATTAGCATCTCCTCTCTGCACTTCTTGTATACACCAGCCCTTAGAAGTATGCAAGCTGTCCATTTTATTATGAATTTGGATGATTACCTGATTTTGTATGATTTCAAAGGGGTCAACATTAACTTATGTAACTTTAGTATCAGACTTATTTAACAAATAAATTAATAAAGCAATAAAAGCTTGCATACACTTCAGAACAATTTCAATAACTTCAAAAATTGTTAGTATCTAATGTTGTCCTGAAATCCACAAGTAAGTGATATCACATACTTTTTTCTTTCAGCAATTTATCTGTGTACCCCTACTTGCATATCTCTGCTGTACATACCTGTGGTACATAAAAGAAGTTGACAGAATGGCAGCTCCACCTCCACCACTTTCTTTTCTGTCTATGCAAGTGGTCTGAAAAAAATCCCCTTTTTTTATTATTTTAAAAGCTCATAATAATAGGTTCATTTAAATCAATACATATTTTGCTACCGATTTCTCCAAGTCAGAATTTCACCAATAACAACATACACTCAAATATGTGAATGATTTATTTATGTTAAATCCTTCATTTAAAATAGACGAACCAGGGCTCCATGTGCAACCCTGCACCTCTGGTTATAAAATTCTGTGAAAAGGACTTATAATAGCACTGTTAGGCAAATTCTCTGATACTGAACTCTGCCTATTACTATGATTTATGGATTAATAAATCATTCTTTCTTTGCACTAAATTATTTAATTTTAAAATGTGTGGAAACATGTTGTCCTGCTATTGTTGATTATACTGAGACAGTTAAATATATATTAATGGGGATTATCATAATGATTAACATACTGATGAAGTAATGGTGACCTGTCTTTAGCAATAAGCATTTCAAAAAACTGTGAACACTATGTACTTCAAATCAGAAAGTATTACACAATATTTTTTTTTAATTTACTTGGAAAATAAAAGTCAATTTATTGTAAAACCTAAAAATAATTTTATCTTCTCAGGTCATAAGGTCAGTGTCAACATGAAATTAATGACAAATCTGGAATTTGATTTCCTTATTTACAATAAAATAGCTGTGCTGGAGTCACGTGAAATATATATTATAGATAAAAAACATGGTGTAAATGGACAAATTTTCATTGACTTCAGATGGAAATCTTGGCAAAACATTGCTTCTAAATCTTCTGTGCCCCTCCTGCACTTCAGCAATTGCTACGAACCCCACTACAAATGCCATTTTCTATGTATGCATATTCTCCAATGTTTACACAGTAATTTTGCTTTTATACTACCACATTATACTCTAATGAAAGTTAACTTTTCAAATTATTTCATAATCTGAGTGGCAAAGTTTACAGTGAAAGATGTTGCATCAGCTCCTTCATGTTTGATACACTGCTTTGTAAGTGCAGCTGTCAGCTTTCAGGTGATAGCTTCTTGAAGTTTAATGTCACCATTAAATTAAAAAAAAAAAAAAGGAATGCAGATAAACTTACACAATTTGGAACCATTATGTGCTCAGCAAGTTTGCATCAGACACAGAATAAAGACTATCATAAAACCAAAGCTGTATCTCCTCGGTAATGAAACCTTGCATTTGACCTGGGTTCCACCTGTCACAAAAAGCTGTGCACAGAACACTAATAAGAGGAATACAAAACTCATCTTTCTGCTAAGCCAAAGCCTCAGTAAGGTGGGGGTTTGCCTGGTTTCACTGTAAATACCTGATCTGTATTCACAATTGCTGAACCTCCCATAAATTAAGCAAGCAAACAAAGCTTGATGCCACTCTTAATTTCCATGTCACTGTCACTACCATTGGTGCAGAAGAAGACTGAGCAAGTGAATCTACTGCAAGCAAAGTGAATGTTTCAATTTTAAATATTCCTTTTATTTTTTATTATTTCTGTTCCAGGATATTTCAGTTTCCTAAAGCCTCAGCTGCTGCTATCATAATTGTCTCTTTTACATTAAAAGAGACAATTACGTTGTCTCCCTCAAGTTGTGATCTTTATGTTTAGAGTATATTAGAGGGCCAGACATGTAAAAGCTGAAAAAAAAAGAGGGAAATATACAGAGGAAATATATAAGGGGTAAATATATAAGAAGAAAATAGCAGAACATTCTTTTTCTTTCTAAAGTCTCCGATTAAAGAGAAAATACACAGTACACAAGAACTGAGAAATAAACTAGGGAAAGCAAAAAGCATATTTCCATTCATTTTAATTTGATCATTGACAGTGGCAGACTATAAATAGGAATACATAGGCTTTTTCTATTGAAAGAAACAAGTGATGGATCCTCTAAGAATTCTGCCCTCCTAAAACATCATCCTGCCCCATGATGTGAAGTATGTTGTTTTAAACATTTAGGTCTATTCACAACAGGATATATCTTTTCCTTGAGAATATATAAAGTCTGTCTCTTTTTCCCCCTCTGTGATCTTTCCCTTCTATTCTGACTGTGATAGGCTGAATTCAAAGAACTGATATGTGAGGAACTTCTTACCACAATATGAAGGATGTGAAGCACATATTGCTGACTGATCAACAGCTTAGTCTGGATGTAGATGAGTACAGGATTGTGACTCATGGTGATGGATTTGAAAATGCCAGCAACTGCACAAGAGCTTCATCCAACAGACCCCTCTCATGTGAGGAAGAGTCTGTCATGCAGACATTGTCCCTTTACCTCTGGAAATGACACAATTCAGTATATCCCAAGGGAGAATATAAGCTCCTATTTAGTTGTAATGTTGCTTGCAAAATAAGAGTAAGAGCTGAGCCTCTGTTGCTACAAATGCATTCCAAGTTCTGCCAGCCAATTTAATTATTGAAGAAACAGAAGCAGTGCTGCTCAACTGCGTCTCTTGAAAAATAGCTAAGCATTTGTAAGGTTTTTTCTACATTCATCTGCTAAAATTTAAATTGTTGTTATTACTGAAAATATTAGTTAGCATGGCATAACTTAGTGGAAACTTAATTTTGAACAAGATTTTCAAAGATATTTCAAATCAGAAATCTACCCAAAACTAAAATTGTTTTACCATGAGCAACATCTACACTGTTTTACCGACTATCCCAGGAAAGCACCTTGTCTCCTTCCATCCCTTTCCTCCTTCCCTCCTTCTTTCCCTACTCCCCACACTCCTTTCCTCCTTACCCCACTCCTTTCTTTCCTTCTGTTCACTTCCTCTCTCCCTTTCTTTCTCTCCATGCACCTGAGGCATCTAAAACAGAAGAAACTCATAAAACTTTTTTCTGCATTTCTTTGTTCTCTCTTCCAGGAACATTAATACGACCAAGTAACTGCAAGTGCCTTCATGATAGCAATTGGATTGCCCTCAAAGTGTAGCACACAAAATGTGCTGAAAGTACGCTAAATATATACACAGAACAAGAATGGAAATACTTACATACTCTCTTCACAGGATTTGGAAAGTAGGGGAGAGTGGAGGGGATAAAGAACAAAAATAGAAAGGTTATTTTGATAACTGACTGTAGCGGGTTCTGTTCGAAACCGGGCAGAAATACCAATTAAATGTAGTGGTTTTGTTCGCATTTTTATCTTCTGTGACATAGGAATTAGGAGGAATGCAAAGCAGGCTCTAAACTTTAAAGAATATGAAGAAGTTTATTACTAACAGAATTAAAAGTAAAAAGAAATAATAAGGAATTAAAATAAAACCCCCTTTTTCCTCCAGCACCTCCCCTTTTTTAACCCAACTCACACAAAGGATAACAAACTATGATTTTGGTCAGTATTGCAGTTCTTGAAAGTCTCTCCACTATTTAAGGAAATAAGGTTTTCTTTTGCTTCACGTGGTTTCCAAACTGCTCAAAGGGCAACAGACCCGCCCAGAAATTCTGCTGCCATGAAAAACATCTCTCCCATGAATCCTGCAGTCTTCCCGCAACTGCCAGCATGGGCCACACATGGGGTGTTCTTTTTTAAGGATAGGCAAATTCTAGCTTAAAAGCAACTGCTCTTTTCTTCACAAAATCTCTCAAAGTCTCTTATAGCTCCAAGGTGACCTGGCATGATCACGTTTCTTTTTCTCACAGGCTGCACACAAAATTCTCATCCCCCCATGTCTTTAAGTGGATTAAAGAGAAAAGGACAGTTTGTGATATTACAGTTTTTACCACGGCCTGCAAAAAGTACTTTTAAGCTTCACGCTGGGCACGACTCCGCCCTCTTTTCCCGTTGCCATCTTCAGCTCTGTCTCCCATGACTTACTTTTTCTTTCCTTTTGATCTTGAAATTGCCATGATTTTCTTCGGGCTTTACGTTGCAGAAAAAAGTCTCTATGTTGCTGGCTCCTCAGCTCGACTCTAGCTACGTTGGTTGCAGAAAGCTCTATCGGCTCCCGCCGGGACTGCGTGGGGCCGCGTGAGGGGAGAGGGGTCTCCAGTCCTTAGAAGCCGGTCTGGGTGATCTCAGCTATGCAGCAGCCTAATGGTTGTTTCTTAGCTGCCCGCAGCTCTGAGGGGGTTCTCCCACTGCTACCCAGGGCCCGTGCCCAGGGGCTGGGGCAAGGGAGGCTCAGGAAGAGACAGAGAGATGGAGACGGAGCCCGGGGGGGCCCATTTACCCCTACTCCCCACGGGAGGCTCAAACACCAAGAGGAAGTTCCCGCGTCTCCACGCAGTTTAAATATGTAAATTTCGAGAAGCATTATTGGTCTAAACGACTGTCCATCAACTCAGGTTCAAACCACCACACTGACATTTTGATATTTGACAAATTTTGCAAAATTGAAACATTGGAGATTGGTTCTACCTTGCAAATAGCAGAGGCTGGTATAGCTAAATAATCTGTTCATTAAATAATCTAAAAATATGTGTGAAATACTAAACCCAAAATGTATGAATGTCTGTCATGGTTTAAGCCCAGCTGGCCACTAAGCACCACACATTTGCTCATTCCCTCCCCCACCAGCAGGATTGGGGAGACAACTGGAAGGGTAACAGTTGGAAAACTCGTGGGTGAAGGTAGAGTTTGATAGGTAAAGCAAAAGCTGTGTGCACAAGCAAAGCAAAACAACAAATTAATTAAGCACTTCCATGGGCAAGCAGGTGTTCAGCCATCCCAGGAGAACAGGGCTCCCTCTCGCTTAACAGTGACTTGGGATGGCAAACACCATAACTCTGAATATCCCCCACTTGCTCCTACTTTCCCGCTCTTTCTGTCCTGAGCATGATGTAGAATGGAATATGCCTTGGGTCAGTTTGGATCTCCTGTCCCAGCTGTGTCTTCTGCCACCATCCCAAGCACCCCCAGCCCCTTCACCAGTGAGTCAGTACCAGAAACAGAAAAGGACTTGGCTCTGTGTAAGCCCTGCTCAACAATAACAAAAACATCTTTCTATTGCCAACAGTTTCCAGCACAAATCCAATACACAGCCCCATACCAGCCACTGTGAAGAAAATTTACTCTACTCTAGCCAAAACCAGCACACCATCCTTCCTATCTTGAACAAATAATGGTAAATCAGATATAACTCAGCAATATTTCTCTATATGTAATTTTACAAAATTTCCTGGAAAAATCATTCAAACCTCACCATGCAAGATTTTAAAAACAGGAAACCTTGTTACATGAATAAAAGATCACTTGTTTTTACAGAAACAGACTACAGGGAACAGAACACTGCCAGCATATTCTCATCAAGGAATTATAATTAGTGGCAATTTTGACTGTTTCTTTTCTGTTTATGTAGATGTAGCACCAAAAATCACTTTTATTTGTCTAATAAAATTTAATAGAACTATTAGAAGACTGCTTTTTGTGAGGTTTTTTTTTCCCTTGCTGAGTGTCTGGAGGAAAAAGAAGGCAGGCTACAGGATACTCTGTGTTCTATGCAGGACACAGGAATATACTTTTTACAGCACTTTTGGTGTGAAAACATAATATTTCTGTTTGAATGTCTGCCAGCACTAAATAAATAAATAATTTATTGATTTAAAGGAATAAAATACTAGGATGCAGAGCTATTTTAATGTGAGACTCTAGTGAAAATAAAACTTTACGGTTACAGATATCCAAGCAAACATCTATCTTTGAAGACAAGGAAATGGTAACTCATATTAATGGAATACCAATCTGGTGCTGAATACTCATCTAGTCATTCTCACCTCCTACGTTCTGTCATCCTCCTTTAATGGCATATTCAAGGAAAGGATTATATAAAAGAAGTTTATTATAAAATAGGATAGAATGACTCACCAAAGGATACTTAAAATCAGCCTGTCCAACAAGGTGGTAATGTTGTCCTACTTAATTTGCTTGCCTGTGAATTATACATCATCTATGCTAAAAGGACAAGCATAATACACTTCCAGCTTTATGTTGGTATGTCGATCTATATTCACTCCTCTCCCAAATGTGCAGGTAACACTGGATGCTCATTGTGTCTTAAAAGCTTAAGGTCTTAAAAACAGTGGTTCTGAATCAACACTGCACTTTAGCTAAACTGAACTTTGTCAGTGGAAATGACTCGCGTATTTCAAGTTAGGAACATGCTAAGCATTATCCTTTGATCAAGGTCTTTTTCAAGGAACAGCTTTCTGCTTCAACCAGAATTTGACAAAATTAATTTTCCTTTTCTGTGTATGGATTTTGTCTTTTATAAGTGAAAACTGTGAGCAATAAAAATAAAAGTGAAACATGACTCTTGCTTCATTCATTGTGCAAAATTAACTTTATACAAGTGAGATGTAAGAAAGAGATGTCAGCTAGGAATTGAATGATGACCTTTGTTCAAGAGATCAGATTTTCTGGGATGAAAGATATATGTGATGCCTACAATCAAGACAAATACTCTTCATTGGTAAGGAATTCTAACACAGTTGACATTCAATTAAGATTTTATAAGCACTAAAATATACTTTCAGTAAGTCAGAGGAGCAGCAGATTTTTCTTTCAATTGCTCCACTGATTCTTTGTGGCACTCCATTCTTGGTAAATATAATTTTGTTTAATATAAATAAATTCACCCTTGCACTATGTTAGCTTAGATGCTTATTTTAGAAGGGTTAAATTTTTATTCCATTGTGACTGATAGTTACAAATAAAGTTATATATATATTGATATGTATATCTTCTTAAAGGTATAGCTTATTCTTCACAGGCCTAAACATGCTTTAGAGGCCTTGATTTTGCTATCCACTCCTGTGTCCACTCAAGTAAGAAAACATTCTTAAGCAAGTTATAGTAATTATATGTTTACAACACATGCCTTTGCTGCCAGGAATGACTTATGTAGGTACTCAGAGTAGATGGAGAAGATTTAAAGATACACCTGGTTAATTTGAGAGATTGTGTTCCTTTGGAAGGATGATTTTCTTGAATACGGCATTTGCCAAAACTTGTTCAGGAAACATTCGGTCAAGTAAAATTGATATGATGTAATGTCATTTATATATGCTGGCATTTCCAAAAAAGAATAGGTGTCTGCATCTATGGTAGTCACACATATTTTAACTATGTTTCAATGTTTATTATTATTCTAATATATTTTCTTTCTTTACAGCAGCTCTTAAAAATATCTTCTGTTCTCAGATCCCATGATAGAAAACAGGCTCCAAAATAGTAAAGGCCAACTCTGAATAGGTCTGGGGATATATTTTTTCTTTTTCTTTTTATACCTTTGGATAACTTGCAGATACAAGAATAAAGCTACTCCAGGGTAACATTCTTTGATCTAAATTTCAGGCTGAAAACCTAACAGGAACAGAAATACTTCTATGTTTTCTTTTCCTCTTTGTTTTATTTTGGTCCAGCAGAGTATCAAAATCCAAATGTGCATATTCTACGAAAGAAGACCACTGCTAAATCTGTAGGAAAATTTATGCCCCCTCATTTTGCCTAACTTCCAATATATTGAGATGAAGAAAAATCCACAATCAAATGCCATCTGGTGTTTCAGGAAACTACATTAAGTAGGCAACTGACTTTTCTCTCATAAAGGTTTCGGCACCTGAAGATATTTACTTTGGCATGATGGTCTGAACATTTAGCACGTGATTTCCTTAAAATTCATCAGCAAGTCATCTCCCAAGTCACCTCCAATCCCAGACTGGCCCATATGAATGACAAAATTAGTCTTGGGAGCTAAAAAAAAGAAGGAACTAAACAAGAAG
This sequence comes from Rhagologus leucostigma, assembly GCA_013397725.1. Classification (NCBI taxonomy): domain Eukaryota; kingdom Metazoa; phylum Chordata; class Aves; order Passeriformes; genus Rhagologus; species Rhagologus leucostigma. The sequence continues at coordinate 113,355 of VZTD01002630.1, forward strand.
GAAAACCCCCAATCCTCACAACCACACTGTCAGATAAAACTGTATCTATTCTTCTTAGTAAGGTTTTTAGTAGCCCAACTGGGATGTGGGAGATAAGGTTACATTCTCTCCAGTGACAGAGGGAATTTGAATTCTTATTCCCTAACAGACAAATGCTTGGCATTACATTTTCTGTGATGGGACTCAGTTTTTCCCATTATAGTTGTTCTATTTTATACAACAAAATAAATATTGTTTGGTAAAGACAGAAAACGTCACACATAAAAATTATTTGGTTTCATTTGTCTCTGGTGTAGTTCATGAAAAATGCTGATTGAAATACTTGATACAGAAGGAAGCATAAATTGATTAATAGGTCTTAATAGCTCTCCTAAATAAGCCAGACTAACACCACTTAACTCTGAAGAAAAAAAAGCCTGCAGACTGAAAGAAGTTGAAAGGAGTTTGCAAAATACCATTCAAAGATATTTCAGTGGAAAGAATCTAAACAAGGTAAAAAATGCTCTTTTAGGGGAGCTAAATATTTCAATAATGAAACCTAACATCATAATAAACTCATGTGTTTCATTAAATGTTGTTTTAGGCAGTTGCCTAAATGGCAAAAGATCCTCGTTGAACAGACTAAAACTCCTAAATTCTAAAGAGAAAAGAGCAGCTTTTTTGCTGATCTCTTCATGCTATTTAACTATTTAGCATCACAATATACCTCTGGAAAAATCCAGGATCTAAGTTCTAATCATTCATGCATTACATACCTTGCTTTGATGATTAGAATTGTGATTTGGGAATTTTTTAAATGGAAAAATATCTAAAAGCTGGTATTACAATATTCAGTATTTGCTTACAATCTGTCAACTGTTTACTCACAAAGACTAGATAATAGGTGAAAATTTACATTTTAATTAAAGTCATAAAATGTATCATATGTTAAAGAAAAATACTAAAGCTGTTGTAGGTTATAAACCCTCAGAGAAGTAAAATACTTTTATTCAGATTTTAGATGATGGTTTGTTTACGCAAATATGAAACAGAATATTCACAAAGGCAATGCTTATTCCTATAATTCACAAGTGTACTTCAGTTATTCCTTTTGCATTTCTATTATTTTAAAAAAAACCCTAAAGTTGGACTAAGAACAATCGATATATCTGGCAAAGCAGATACTGCAACTTTGCTCCTGTATACAGACTAGCTAGTATATATTATATATGTGATTAAAATAATGTTATGTGGTGAATCTTCTACATGCTAGGAAATTTTGCAATTGTTTTTTATAGTTCACTGCTTATAAAAAAAGAATTTCCAAATGTAAAATAGGGAGATCAATACTGAGATATGAGGCACATTTGTAGCAGCGTTTGTCAAATTCCAAATGGATGTCACTAATTGTAACCAAACAGATCATGAAGGCTACAGCGAGGCTGAATCTTCCTGGAAGATTAATTAAAACAGGAGAGTTCAAAATAAACACAGAAAAAAATAAAATAGCTTTCTGTCACAAATCAAAATTCTGGTAAAATACTTACTTTAGCACAATGTGGTAGGAGTAATATTCACACACAAAAAATCAAAGAAGTTCTAGAAATCATATGAAAAATAAAAAATTACTTTGGGTAATAAGGTAAAAAACTGTGGCATGGGTAAGGATGCTAAGACTGTGATTTAGAGAAACTATATGTAAACACTGAGAGAAAAAAACAATAGGGAGGAAAGAAGATAACAGAAGTGGATGAACTCTCCTTAAAATTCCTATAAATTCCTTTCCACCAGATATATCAGTAGAATGAACATGTATAAAGAAAAGGAATTTGAAACAAGGAATTACAGTGGTATCAGATTAAAACTCATCTAAGTAATGAAATTCATGAGGACTAGAATTTTGAAATGTAACAGATTTTTTTGTACATATCCAAGATAAAAGAGATGTAAAACTTGACCTATATACTTCATCTGTCCACTCTGTCTTGAATACCTGAAATGACAAGTATATTTAAAAACAGGAGATTTAAAAGACAAAAATGGGGAATACACTAATCACCTATAGTGTTGGAAATTAACTGAAGTCATAATTACAAAATAGTGATGTATTTAGGGTACTTTAATAATTCATTGTAAAAAAACCCCTTATCCCAGAACCCAAGAATACACATCACCTGTACTTCTTAAAGAAGGCCATGATTATTTATGTGCCTTCATGATACTATTTTCACTTCAGAATAACTTAAAAGATTTTGCTCTGAAGATCTTTATTAGAAACAAACAAGCAAACAAACAAATCCCACTATACTAAAAATAAACATTAGATGCCAAGATCCATTTTATGATGACAGCTTAAAAAAAAAATTAAAAAATCAAACAAACCCACAATGTTTCCATAGCTTATCTCAGTGAATGTATCACAAAGATGCGAAAACATTTTTATAAGAGAGCTTTTGAAGTTTATGTTTTCATTATCTCTCTTCTTGAGAATTATAGATGTGTCATCAGTACAGCAGCTGCTTTCAGAATGATAATGTGGATATGATAATCTGAACTGCTGTTCTGTTTTGAATAAGAAATGTTCATCACTAAAACAAAAGTTACTACCATTTTGGTGGTCTTGGAAGCTGCTAATAATAGTATCCATGAAGTAGGATATATTCTTTGGGACCTGTGTTTAGGAGTGGTAATTTGGAGAAACAGAGTTTCTTTTCAATTATTGACATATGGAATGGCCATCTTTCTGTTTCAATTAATTTGTGTGGGTGTGTGTGGGTGTATGGGTGTGGATATCTATAGCAACAATAAGTTTATTACTGTGGTTATTACAGTGTCCACGAAGGAACATGCTGGAGTCCCATGGCGTGGAAGTTTCAGAGAAGACAATGCTAGTCTGGCTCTCCTTGCCATCAGTGATATTCAGACTATCACATAGAGAAAGTTTTTAAAACGAAATGCTAACAGAAACATGTTGCTTCTAGCAACATCACTATAACCTTTGGTGAACTAGATAAAACTATCTGCTTGAAAAAATACCAATTTGGGTTTTTTCTTATGATATAATAAGATATTATCTCCTTATTCCCACAGCAAATTGAATGTAATTCTAGAAATAGTTTCCTGGGTTTAACCACAGATATGGCAACATAAATGTTCAACATTTCATGAATCATGAGTATGCCTCATTAAACACTTTAGTAGCATAATTTAATTTAATTTAGTTTTTCCTGCCAACATCCTTCCAGAGCATTCCCTTCTGGCTTCCCCTTGCTACACTGACTTGAAAAGATTGAATTTAACCAGTGTATATCCTGCAATTTTTCATTAACCCCTGTCCAGATGACAGTTGCAATTATGTCTTCACTGAAGTGATAGATACAAATATGTTTTGTTGAGACCTTGATTTCAGTTATTTCGTGTTGTCTTAAAGCTGGAGGTCAACAATGGAATACTATGGTAATGCCACCATGTCAAAGTCCCTGAAAAGGAAGAAATCATTGTGGTTGCAATCTTTTCTTTCTTCTTAGAATAGCTGCAAATTTATAACTGCTTTTTCAAACTCCAAAGGTCTTCTAAGTAGACAGGGGATTTTCTAATATCAAAGAAAAATGAAAAATAAAGCAAAACAGAAAGTACCCCAGACTTGAACTACATCATTGCTCCATCTGTTTTTCCTTGGTATCCTTATATAAATGAAGCACCACAGGAAAATCTGGTAGATTATAGCTGGCAAATGAAGGGCCTGTTCTTATGAGCAGTTGCTCATAAGAAGAATAACAACAAAAATTAACTCAGATACAACATAACCATATATTTGTGTGCAGTAGAATTGAATCATGTTGAAGAAAGGACAGAAACAAGAGTTATGGTATGGATAATGCCTGAAAATCCAACCTCACAGATTTTAGTCAAAAAGACTGAGGAGGAAAAATGTGTAAATCTAAGCCTGGGTCAGTGTTTGCAAGAGTAAAGTTCTGAGACATCTGGTCTTCAGTTTCTTGCTTTTAAGTACTTCCTTCAAAGGTTCCCAAGTGTGTGTAGAGAAATATTCCCAAGTATGTGTAGAGACATATCAATAGGCATAAATTTAAGAATAATTCTATTTGCCTTCAAAGGTACTTGTTCAGTGTTAGAAGGAAATTGTTATGATCCTTTTTAAGTATTTTCATGCTAATTATCATATTAAAAGGCATAATTTATTTGGGATACATTTAACACTTTATATTTGAATAGAGAACAAATTATAAAGAACAGACATCTTTAGACAACTTTTTTTATTCAGAAAGCTTTCTGTGCCTTAGCATGCGCCACAAGTGCATACATGAAGAGAGTGTACAAAGCTCTTTATGCTTTTTAAATTAATACTCCTCTTCTGCTCTTATTGAGTCTCTTGTAAGCAAACCTGTCAGTGATTGAAACTCGGACTTCACCAAGTGAGAATCAGAATCTGGATCTGGATCTGGATTGTTTATTCAAAGGAACGAGCTGGTTTTATACACTTCTTCAAGACACAGTATTTCCTCACATGGCAATTCTCACTATGTGACCTATCCCGTGTTCTCGCATCAGCAAAGCAGCTTCTAAATGTCCTTCTATGGGGCAATCATGCACTGTTCACCTGCCTGTCAGCCTCCGGCAGGCTCCTCTCTGTAGGGGTCTGTGCTGCCATGTGCTTCTTATCTTTCCCCATAAAACCCAAATGCAGAGGATATTAATTTTTCCCCATGCTCTCTTGGCTTGACTGATTCAGCCTCTTTAATGAGAATCCTTTCCCTATTTCTATCATTTGCACTTAAAACTGTAGAGATAAAATAAGAACAACCAATGGAAAGTTTATGTTTTAAACATTTCAATAACTATAAGGCCAACCAACACAGTGAAGTGTTCCTGCTATTAGACATGTCAAGTTCAATAAATGTCACCTATTTGCATAGGCCCTGAAGTTCAATTTGTATTCAATTGCTGTCATACACTTTTGTCACTACAGGATGAATCTCTCTGATGAGAAATGTTCAATACACCCTTCACCTAGAGATCTGAGGAAGTCAGATAATACATTACCAGCAGAACTGAACACACGTTTTTTAAGACGTCATTTACAATAATCAATGAAATGATTGGTTTGGGTGCTGTGTTCAGGAGTATATTATATTGCAGTGTCCTCCTGGGTAATGGATGTTCTTTCCACTCTGATGTAAGTGCACAGAAGGCCACTTAACCTCTGATTCTCTTATTATTAGATTTACAATGGAAAAGTGAAAGGAGTTTTAGCTGTGGATGGCTTGTGAAATTTGTAAGTGCAGCTACTGAAGGGGCTGATGAAAACCTGAGAAAATTACTGTCAAATCTTTTTTTTTGCAGTGGAAAAAAAAAAAGTGACCACCAAATTTCTTTGGAGAGATGAACTGAGGAAACTGGGCTACAGGACTCTGGCAAGATGAAACAGATATATTTGTTGGCCAGCAGTACCTTGCAGGAGATGAAGACAGATTTTCAAGTTACTTTAGAAATCTGTTTTATGGAGCTGGAGAACTAGTACTTATTTCTTTTCTTTTCTTTTTTTTTTTATTTTTTTTATTTTTTTTTTTTTTATTTAATAAGAGAATTTCAGAGGCAAGAATGTAATCTCTGTATTTTTTCTTCCTTACAGGAATTGCTCACTTTCTTAATATAATCCTGGGTGCATTACAGTAAGGGGACAATGTGATTGACCATTCCTGCATCCAAGTACTGTGCAGTTTTATATACAACAATGAATGTGTAGCTATGAAAGCAGATTTTTACTCTCAGATATGCTGTTCTGGCTACATACATTCTCTTTATCAACAGAAAAGATCTGAAAGATACAGCATAATCAGCATGTACTTTTAACCTTGCAGAACACGGCTACTTAAGTGATTTCTAGATGGAAGAAGAGCAGTATAATTCGGCTGAGTTTTCACACAAATCCCTTCCAGCAGGAAATGTAGCTCTCTTATTGATAATATATGGAAGGCTTATTACTGAACAACGCTGGTGAAAGAAATTAATTATTCTCAAGTATGTATAGAGACACATACCAATAGGCATAGATATAAGAATAATTCTATTTGCCTTCAAAGTTACTTGTTCAGTGTTAGAAGGAAATGATGATCCTTAAGTATTTTCATGCTAATTATCATATTAAAAGGTGTAATCCATCAAAAAAATTACTGTGAATGTGTTTTGTATTTTCCAGGGCACAATGTAAATTTATACACACACACACAGATAAATGTATCTGTTTATGAAAATGCATACATTTTTTATAATTAATAATGTTAATATTAAAAAAGCATTTTAATTTTTTTTCTTAATAGCAAATGATATCTTTAAGGAAATGGAACAGAAGACTAAGTGTAATCATGTATATCTTGTTAAAATCATCTTCATGGCCATTTGCTGGGCTTGCTCCACTATGTTGCTGTCTGTCTTGTCCTGAAGAGCCAGAAGGGGAAATAGATGTGGCCCACCAGGGTATAACAGAGAGGAAGGATGATCTCTCTCAACCTGCTAGTAACCCTCTGCTTAATGTGGCACAAGATACTGTTGGCCTTTGCTGCTGCAAGGACACATCACTGGCTCATGGCCAACATGGTGTCCACCAGATGCTTCTCTGCAAAGCTGCTCTTCAGCCAGGCTGTGGTGGCGCCTGGCTTTATTCCTTCCAGAGGCAGGACTTGGTATGTGCCTTTGTTGAAGTTCTGGAGGTTCCTACTGGCCTGTTTTTCCAGCCTGTCAAGGCTCCTCTGAATTGAAAGACAACCATCTGGTGCATCAACTAAATCTAATTTTGTAACATCTGCAAGCTTGCTGAAATTTATTAATCAAATTTTAAAGGTAGAAGTTACTAAACTTGTGGTTTTATAATTTATCATACAAATCTTCATCTTGCATTCACTTTGAGTAGTATTATAATTAGTTACATTACTTGGTGAATTACATTACTCCAATAAATTAGTTACACTACTTGGTGAATAAAAGAATTGGGTCTTATTCATTATGCACAAAGATTTCAGAGTCTGACTGTACATTATTCATTCTCAAAGTGTCTTCAGATACTGGATGTACAATTTGTTTCTACCTCTCCTGTATGGTCATTTATTTGACAAACAATGTGTTTTATTCTAAACTGAAACTGATATTACATGCTACAGTTAGTAAAACGCTGTGTGAAGGTTCCACTTAGAAATATAGAACTTCAGGGCAGTTTGGGTAGGCATACCCTGTTTTGGAGAAGAATTAAGTGAATAGTGTAAACATGAGACACTCCTTGACGCTAAACAACGTCAGGGAGCAGCCTTGGCCATGTTTAGCTTGGTAGAATAAATGAACCAGCCATGGACCAGGAATCCCATTATGCTGAACACTAAAGCAGGCACAAGTTCCAGTGTTCTCATTGCCCAAGTCAGAGCAGCTCTTACTTAAGACTGTGGATAATCCTGTTGTTTGAACTACTTCAGGTTTAAACACTGTATGTAAAACCTGGAGACGTGTTTAAAGGGGTTTCAGGCCTCTAGAGATTGGAGAACTAGACATTACATTAAGCAGTAATTATGTAGTAGTTAATTTGCAGCAATTAATACAATCAGGCAAATAAATAAATATTTTTATGCTTCTGTTGCCATGTGAACTGCTTTTTTTTACCTTTGTTTTTTAGGATTTTTTCCCCTTTGCCTATCCTCTGTTTTCATGTCTTTCTCTCCCTCAAAATGCCTTTACACTTAGGAAAAAAATCCAATTCTTGTAATAGAAATTATCTGACAGGAATTCAAATTCTGACTTGAGAACTCCTATTCCAGTTTTGAACTGTGGCAGAATTAAGGATTCCCCAGATCCTGCTTCCTGTCAGTCTAGTTTTTTTTTTCTACCTTTGAGCCCTGTGGATTTAGCCACAATTAAACAAGCTTAGAAGTCTTTCTCACACACATAAATTTATGTATAAACTTTCCATTATGTACAGATGAACACATAACACACACACACTGCATTGCAGAGAGGAGTTGGAGATATAGGAGTTATTTTTCCATTAGAAAGCATTTCAGTCACTGTCCAAGACAATAAAAAGTGAATTTACATTCTATAAAACCCATAAAAGGCTCAGCAGGTTATTACTAAAGAAAACGTATGCTTGATTTTCTATGGATGCTTTCAGGGTATGATCATGATACAAATATGACAAAAACATTAGGTGATACATGCATTTCTTTAATTATGAAAGCATTTCTAGGATAAATATTAAAATTATTCATCCTTAACATATTCATCCTAAATATATCGATTCAATATAATCCTCTTCCAGGACTCTGATTCACCTAGAGTTGTGAATCAAAATCTAATAGCTGAAGATGTTTTTGGTTTTACCTGTGCATGTTTCTGCACTGATAGCTGTTGCTTTTCAGGCTGACATCCCTAAAGAGTACTTGGAGAAGAAACTAACCACCACTTTTTCACCTGCTGTATTAAACAAAGCTGAAGATCATGCCTAGGAGCAGGAGTGGGGGTGGCTCCGGCGTTGGCCAGGCAGCCCCTGCACCTGTGAGCATCAGGCAGCACCTTGTTCACACACAGTCCAGAGGATCCAAGTGACACCTGAGGGACAGTGCTGGAGATTGTCCCTGCCGTGGCATCGCAGGGCCAGGGGCTGATATGGGGTCCTAGACTGTGGGGCGAGTGGGTGAAGCCCCAGGAGAAGACCCAAGGGGCAGCTGTCTGGGACCAGCCTAGGTAGAGCCCTCATGTCCTAAAACTTTGCTGTTTTTCACATGAGAGAAAGCTAGACACATTTCATAATTTTGTGAATAGGGCATTTTGACAGTCATAGCGATGTGTTGATGCATTTTTTTTTCCTTTGAAAGCAAGTGGAGGTGAGCAGAGGAAGGAACTAGGTTAGGATCAATGCTTGTATTATCTCTCATAACACTGAAAATGTTTTCATACGAAATCTACCACTTTGAACTGGGGTGACCAAAGACTTAAAATTAGTGTTCCCCTTTTCTAGGCAAGCATTCTCAAATCTTTTTTCTGCACTCTTTTTCAAAACAAAGAAAGAAAGAACAGAGAACTCCTCATACTTTTGTTTTCACACACGGACGCTCATGACAGTTCAATTGTTTCAATCCAAGAGGAATGATAGAAAAGGAAGTGAGGAAAGCTCAGGTGGAAAGCTGCAAAATGGATGTGTTATGATTTGTACATCAATAATTAGAAACTGAGCAGAGCAGATGACAGAATGGTCATTTGTTAAATGTCAGACAGAGGAGAGTGTTGCTTCTGTCCATGCAAACAAAGGCACCTTTATTCTGCTACAGGAAGAAAAGAAGAAAAATAACTACTGTACGAATAAGTATTACTCAGGAAATTTGTTAGCTGAGGAGGGGATTTGAGGATGCAAATTATGACAGACAGCAGAAGGCCAGAATATTCACAGTTTGAGGCTTCTTAAATTTGCCTAAGCAGCAGAGCTTCAGCTGAAACCTCATTTTCACAGTATGCCCAAGGTTATACTGAATGAGCAGAAAACCTGCGCATAATGCATGAAACAGGAAAGCCCAAGGATGCCAGGAGAGACAGGTATTCAGAAAAAAGGCTGTCTTGTTAGAAGACTTTACCCCAGTATTGCTGCACCTGGCTCTAAAGCTTTTGCTAGAGCACAGAAGCAAAGATATCAGCAAGAAATTAAATATGGCAAGGAACCCCTCATTTCAAGTTTGTTCACAACTACTCCATTTAACTTAAATGATGTAATGAGCAACTCAGAAACATAATTATGATTTTCCCAATATTTCTTTAAAAAAATTCAAGATGGTAAAAACCAATATATTGGGGAAAGATAAAAGAACAGAAAGGAAATTTAGTGAATGCAAGCTCTGATATTTAAAGGGAGTAACAGTGAGCGAGAAAGGCACGAGAGAATTTAGGGACATAAGCTGATTATTATAATTTCTATTAGGTAATTTCTGGCCATTGACACTTATTAGTGGAAAAAAAGAGGTAGAATACTACAACAGCAGTTTGCTCCTTACTGTTAAAGAAACATCTGAAGAGGTAGACCAAACATCTAAAATAGACAAGCTGAATGTTGTCAAAAAACTAGTTACAAGTAAAATTTAACAAAGAATAGTTGATGAAATATATATTATTTAGAAAAAAACTCATTTTTTTCAGATCTAAACTTTTATTTTGAATGTTTTAAGTTCAGCTATATTTTCCTTTGGAAAATGCTCTAGCAATTTGTTTCAGTAACATTCATTTTTTCTGGGTTTTGAGCTAATATTTGAATATAAAGTAGTAATTATTCCATATAAACAGATATCATTTAGATAATTTCTAGTAGTTTCTATAGAGGAATTTGACTGTGAGAAACAGTGATAATCTGACTTATGATCCAAACTGGAACAAAATTATATTTTGGAATGAAAATTTTATTCTAGGAAAAAAAATTCAAGGCCCAAATCTTTTCTGTGCTATTCTTAAAAATTTTGGGGTGCTCTTTGAAATTCAAAGTAGGTGGATAGGGTTAAGAATAATGTGTATTAGAGTAGGAAAGTACCAAATACAAAATAAGAACAGTTTTGCATGCTTTTAGATAAACTTAATTAAAATTTTTTCAGACATCCAACCAAAAGTGTTCATATTAGAGCTAAATAGTTACATGAAGCCTAAGTCAGCCATCATATATGAACATGAGTAAAAACATGAATTTTGCACATAAAATGTGTGAACATTCTTTTGGAAGACAAAGTATCACTGCTAGTGAGAAAAAGACTGATAAGAAAAACAAATCGATTAAAGAATGTGTAAGTTAAACTTTTATGTGTATAAATTTTAAAATTATGGAATTAATATTTCTAAACAAGCATAAAGTGTATTTATACATTCATTTATAATTATTTTATTTAATTATAGTTGTAGTCATTTGGACTTCTGTGAACTTTATCAGCAGTAACTCTAAGTTCAGTCACAACACTTTCGGACAATAGGAAAAAGAAATTCTGTCTTTTCCTGAGGGTTTAATTAACTCAGCCAATTTCTCCAATACACTTGTGGATGCATTTTCAAAAATGGGTTTAGTCCATTGCAATGGAGTTGTTCCTTCTTTATTTAAAAGTTTTCATTTAGAGTCCTAACTTTTCTACTCACTGAAGAACAGTAATTTTGACTACTAATTTTAAAATTAGTTTGTATGATTGCTTGAGGTCTAGCCGTGTGCTCTTTCCTTCCTTGCTGCAGGCAAGTTCAATCACTAAGGTAAATGAACACTGAATAATAATTGCATTTGGTGAAAGCATACTGGGCCAAATGGCAGTAAGTTAATTTCTTCTCTATATCTCCTCTCTGAATTCCATTTTGGATTTTAACATCAAGCAAAAATTAATAGAAATGCTGAATGATCTGGATTTTTTTATAGAGTCTTTTGTGAGAAAATATCACCAGTATTTCCACTTCATGTACAACTTTTTCACAGAAGCTTAATTGTTCATAAATTTAAGTCTATGATGATTTTTATTCAATACTTTGTTCAACTGCACTGTCCTTAAGTAATTAATACTCCTATGGGCTGAAGTATTTGCAATTCATCAAAAAGGAAAATTATTTATTTATTGAATATCCATTAAATTGACTGATATATAAATCTCTTTAATTGGCTTATCTGCATGTCTGTGAGGAACGATTATTTTCCCATGGTAGGTTAATTACCATTGTGATAATATTACCAGTATATTTCCGATCCAAAATGATATTTTTCTCTTCAGTTTGGTGTATATCATGATCCCATTATAAGACTGGAGAGCTAGTCAATCAAGGGTTGGTGAATTATGAGGAGTAAATAACTTTGAATGCGTGGTAGGTTTAAGTCTTCCAGGTTAAAAGGTTAATTAAGGCTGAAATTAATCACAAGCAATTGGTTTATTTTTTATTATGCAGTGAATGACTATGTATGAGTAGCCATGATGAGGTCTTTCTATATAATTATGAGTTTATCAAGGGAAATATCCCGGAATAAGTTAAGGATAAGAAGGGCTGACACTTTCACGTCACTTTCAGTGACAGGATTGCCATCAAGCAGGTGCTGCCTATACCAACCTTGCTTCAGTGAGAGAAATCAACTGACCCAGGTTAGTCACGTCCTAGTCGTCCTCTGGAAAATTTGTAACAAGTATATCCAACTTCCTACCGATGGAAGGTTGGGATGGCGTCCTTTCTGTATGACACTGCACTCAGCGGGGACTTTCAACTGCTTTTAAGATGGAAAAGGTAATAAAAAAAAACAATTTCCAGCAATTCTGGTCTATGAATCCTTCTAGAATTGCTAATAAGAGTATTTGGGTAATTGGGGTTTCTCCTCTTGCCAAATATTGATTATTCTGCTTTAATCAACTAATTAAAGACTTATTTTAAGCTAAAAAACCCCTCTACTATTTTAAACTCTTTTGTATGCTTTACCACCTTGAGATAATGGTTAATGTCAGAACCCAGCTTATTTAGGGCAGTCACTTAAATTTTCATTCACTGTAGACTTGAGAATAAGTTTGAAAATTGCACAGTGATAATACACATAATAATAATTGTGCATCCTTCTATATATATAATTTGTATATTTGCAATGGATATTATATAATAATTGCAATGGATATTATATAATAATTATATTTTATACTGTAAAATACCTTGGTTTTATACATTATATATGCTTTCTATTTCAGACACCAATATGAGTTTATGTGTATTTGTTCCTGTATGTGCAGTGTCTACTATAAGAAACCTGTACTGAAAAATAATTTGAAACTATTAATTCTTTAAGTAGAGGTCTGATTCCAAAGGAGAATATTACATAGTAAATCACCAATTCTGCTACTCATGAAAGTGTTATATTCTTAATTTTTCTCCTGATACATGTCATAATCTTAGGCTCAAAGTAAAATGCATGTTTCATCTTTGTGTTTGAGAAAATGAGCTGCTGATTTCTGCCAATACATTTTGTCTCAGAAAAAAAAAGCAAAAAGCTCATTAACATCTTTGTTTCTGCTGCCTCTTAGAAGAGAATTGTTCATTACAATGAAAATGGAAATACAATTTGGCAAAGCTTGTTGCAGTTCTTACAGATGCATGCAATAAATTACTGAAGAAGGAAGGGTATAGCTTTTCATGTCATATTAAAGTTAGCGTCTGTCATATATTCAGCTATGCAAGAAAGTTATGTAACAGAACTGGGGGGCAGCAGGCCTGTTAGATTTCAGAATCATTATAAGACTAAAAAAATGAAGGGCTCTCAAAAAAAAAAATACCATCAGAAGGAGGCACTTTTATTTTATATAATATTACTGTAATTACTATTATTAACAATTATATTAATAATAGCAATAAATTTATAAATATAGATTGATTTAATGAAGATTTTACAGAATGAAATTGTAATAGAAGTCACACTAACGTTGGAAAGGGAGTAGAAAGAATCAACTTAGAAAATCTGTTCTAAGTAGATTTTATATTGCATGAATAACTTCAAACATCTGTTTTGCCTTACTGAAACCAGTCGAACTTAAGAATTATTATAATTTTTAGCATGTGTTTTATTATATGCAAATAATGAAGTATTTTCTGTAATCAGGACTGTAAAATGGTGGTTTAGTTAGATCTTGATTTATAGTAATTCTGCGAAGAGACAGGTCATTTGCTTTTGAATATCTTGCTCACTAAAATAAAACAATGGTCATTTCTAAACAAAAATTACTGTTACATGAGCAGCTGCTGAAGAGTTTAGCAACTTCAATTTCTTATCTTAGAGTCACATTGCTAAAAATACAGAATGAACTCAAGAAATGGGTGTTCTGATTGATTCTGAAGTGAAAACTTCAACAGTAATAATCAAATTTACACTATGTAATAATGAAAAATAGAACCTCCACCACTTCATAGCTTAAAAATGTGTGTCTTCATTAAGTATTTAAAAAGCAGTTTACCCCAATTTTCTTTCTGTCTTTTATTTTCCTAATAAAATATCCATGCTCTGTTCATCCATTCTGCTTTGAATTTAGGTGTTTCCTTACAGACATTGTAAAGTCCTGGTTCTAAGTGACAGGGACATCAATTGTCATATTCTTCCCACTTAACTTCTGCTGGAAATGAGTATTATCTTTAAAACTTATATGCTGAAATATGGAGGTATTTTTCCTCATTAAATGCTGGAGAATGTAACTAACTTACTCTATAAATTTGTTAGAAGCCACTATATTAAATATTTAATGAAAATATAGTTACAAACATGCCCTCAGGTTTATTAACCCTGAAGTGGGAGAGTTGTCAGATATTTATACTAACAAATATACCAGGAATAGAAAACTAACTTTCTGTAGTTTCTGAAAATATCCAATGTATTTCTTAAAAAAATTTGTTCTGTTACAAAATTATAAATAATTTATTACTAGAGAAAAAATCATTTCTGGTAACCTATACTTTTAAACTCTCATACAAGAACAGGTTTATCTTTCATTTCAGATTTGCTAAGACTTTCCTGCTGGCAAAGCTGCTAATTAAAAGACTCTATCACTTCATGATCTTTCACTAAACCATTAAAACTTTAAGTCACTGTACACAGATGTGCCCTAATCAATTCCACTGGGAGTACATCTGTTCCAGTGTTTGATATTCCATACAGAAACTCATGTTTCCTTAAGTGCTGGTTTTGGCTGAGTTATCTGCTGTGTACCAGCCCGTATGATGCCATATTTTGGATTTGTGACCAAACCAGTGCTGATAACATGGTGATGTTTTAGTTATTGCTGAGGAGGGCTTGCACAGCGTCCAGGCCTTTTCTGTCTTCACACCATCATCACAAGAAGTGAGGAGGGAGCACAGCTGGGACAGCTGAGCCCAACTGACCACAGGGATATATTCCATAACATCTGGTGTCATGCTTAGCATATAAACAGGGGGAAGAAAACAAAAGTAAAGGACATTCAGAGCGATGATGTTTGGCTTCCCAAGTCAGCGTTACTTGTGATGGAGCCCTGCTTTCCTGGAGATGACTGAAGACCTGCCTGCCCTTGGGAAGTGGTAAATGAATTCCTTGTTTTGCTTTGCTAGAGCGTGCAGCTTTTGCTTTGCCTGTTAAACTGTCTTTATGTCAATTCACAAGACTTTTGCCCTTCTACTTCTCTCCCCATTTCACTGCAGGGAAGTGAACAAGCGACTTCACGGGTCTGAGCTGCCCACCAGCATTAAACCACAACAACTCAGAACTAATTGCAACAGTGTTTCTTGAGTATGGAGAAGGAGGGAATAATCATTTAAGCAATTAGTGCTTGTGGGACTAGTGTCTTTACAGGCATAAAATAAAAATACAGTGAGAATATATTTAAAAACATTGGCTCCAATTTTAGAATAATTACTCCACTTTTAGAGCTAAACTGTGTTCTACTGTAACCCATTTTATAAAAAAGTAGAGAAGCAAATAACTTTAGTCAAGAAAATGATTTATCTAGAAACAGAATGAAGCTGTGTGAATTGATCTTTCCTTCCATGAGAGTTATTCAAGGCGTTGGTCATGGTAGTTTATCTAAGCTACCTTCAAGCTTTTACCTCCATGAATATTGTATAAAAGAGAAAAATTTTAGACACCTAGCATGAGATTTATTCTTAATGAGAAAAGAGTATTTTTTAGAATGAAAATTATTCATAAATACTTCATATTATCCATTATTTAATTCCCACCCCCCCACATCCCAGGAAACTTTGGAAGTAGAAAGTTTTCAAACTCATGAAAATAATCAAAGATTTATCTTTCACTACAAGATCTACAGGAACTGTGGTACCTAGCAATAGTGCACCTCCTTTGTCTTCCTTGCAATTCCACAGGCTTATTTTCCAGTATTCATTAAATTGTTAGTTAACTTAATTTCCATTCTTTGCAAGTCACCTTTTGTATATACCTTACAAAATTATTTTCCGTGTTCTGAAGGTTGCATGTATTTGTATTTCTCACTGTTTATATGATGGTGAGAACACTCACTAAATGCAAAGAATTGTCCTAAAGCCTGATCCATCCATGCTGACAGTCTTCTCATTGACATTGGTTTAGATTCATGATTATTACTCCTCTGCAAAGAAACCATGTTTTTTATTATTAATTTGTAACCTAATAAAGCATTCACTTATATTGTGTGCAGCTCTATCTCACATGTATATTTATATAATCTCAGTGAGCAGCTGAGATTACACTGGAATTTGAGCCATGATTATTAATTTTTCTCTATCAGCTTTCTCTCTCTCTCTTTTTTCTCCGAATTTCCTCTTCTTGAAGTCTGGGTAATTTAAAATTGGATAGTTAGAGTTTGCTAAGTGAATGCCTTGTGAAATGTTTTATTTCAATTGAATGATGCTTTAAAATTTCCCAAGTACCCTTATTTTCCAAATGTTGCGAGTAAAAGTTTGTTGTGTGACCTCCTGAGAACACTGTCACATGTGCTGCCTCACGGTATAAAAAAACCTAAGCCCCTTTAAAGGATCTTCGAGCAAGTCCTGGCCTTTACATCTATATCTTTTATTTAGAAAATAAGAAAAGAAAGTTCTATCTTACCATTTGTAACATCTGCTGATATTGCATCCAGTAGTATATGAGGACTCATTTTGCAGAAATATGTTATCAAAACAGGAATAAGCATTTACCTGTTTGGGTTGAGCTGGAAGGTATCAAATAGAAGAATTATTTAATAAGGATGATGATAATTTTCCATTTATTTAGAAAATAAACAAACAAAACTCCAAACACTTAGTAGATTATTCTCATAAGGTTTCTACTTCGTTTTGAATGCTTGCCTCATTTCTGACACATTCAAAGCTTTCTACTGTTTGTTATGCTCTGAATATTTTTATTAATAATCTAGATTTGGCAAAGACAATACCAGTGTAGAATGGTTGAGAACAGAACTGCCCAAATGTCAAAATGAAGCCTTTCATATGATATCAATATTTTGGATAAGCTACTTCATTATTTGACTTTGTGTTTCAAAAGAATGTGTTTGCAGTTGGGCTTATTCTGCAGCACACATGGAAATGCACTGCATTCTGATTGTTTACCTCTTGGACTCCATGCATTCTCATGGTTATTATTCACTTTCAGAAAATTTGCTCTTTTTCATGTTCAGCCACCCTCGAATATTCTGACTATTCTCCAACAGGACTTCCATACTGAGGATACCATTTATACCCAACATTTGTCCTCCAGAAAAGTTTAAACCAGCTGCTTTGTGTTTAAATTCAAATGAAAAGATAAACAACATGGATTTTAACTGTCTTTGCCTCAGAAAAATTGAAGAGTCCTTTCTACTGTGAATACAAATTGCCACATTCTTAAAATTAATTCATTTGTGTTTCTCATTACAGCTCTACATTTTCTGTTACAGCACTAAGAACCCTGTGACACTTCTAGCTGTCTTGTGCTTACAAAATTCTGTTTGAAAGAGTTAGAAGGGGAAGTTTGGGGTCAAATTAACATTGTAAACTCAGAAAAGATAAAATACTATTGGTTCTGCAAAGGATGCTATTTGGCAAACAACCTGCCCTTGAGAGTCTCTTTTATGTACTCTATATTATCTATGCTGAGATCTATGAAGCATGTTCTCTTTCTAATTTTTTTTTCCTATGCAGAAAAAATGAGAAGGAAATGAAGCAGAGAGAAAACCTTGAGGTCTTTCACTTCTTCAATTAAAAGTGTGGCAAGGGAGGCATCATTTGGTTAAATCAGCAGATTTTTAAATTACCTGGTTTTTTTCTTCATTCTGGATGCATTTAAACAGGTTTTTTTAAAAATTGTAATTTTTGTGGTAGCATTTGCAATAAATCCTTTTTATAATTAACCCTTCAGGTTAATTTGTACAAGCAAGTGCAGAAACAGTGGAAGGGTATATGTCCATATGGCAGGAATATCGCCATCAGCTGGCAGCATATGGTAGACATTACATAATCCCTAGAAGAGGGTAAAATAGACCATATACTGGGCTACAACTAATTCCACTAATATAATCTGATTAGAAGATACAGGCATCTAAATACAGGCTGAAGAAAAGCACCCAGACCACCATGCGTCCAGAATCCCCTTAAGCATGGAAACACTTACATTAGTGAACTCAGATTTTTGTTTTGGGAGGTTTTTCATTGTTTTGTTGGGTTTTTAAAATTTAATTTAATTTTATTTTATTTATTTTGTTTTAATTTACTTGTACAATATGTAACAGCAGCATCTACTAAATATCAGGGATGTGTGGTACTGATACGTACCATACACAACCAAACCCACAAGGACAGGTTACTACCAATAAGGCACTTAATTTTAAGATTTAAATTAGACAGATTCAAGTTCATGCTGTTCTTTCCATAAGAAGTATTCTTTGCCTGACTCCAGTTGTCAACATTCTTAACACTTCATTTTCCTCTGTTATTCATCCTTTGACTTAATTATAATAATTTAAGCACTGATGTGTCTTATCATACTCCTTACTTGGTTTGAGATTAACAATGGGTTTTCCAAACGAACTTGTAATTATAAAACAGTCTATAAAATTGCCTATACATTAGATGCAGATGTTAAAAATATTTTTAACAAGTGAACATTTTTTAGGACAACAGGATAGGTTAGATCTGTTCTTTCCCATGTTCTTGAAGACAAATGGAGCCACTCACATCAAGAGCTCCTTTGTTGTTGAAGAGCTCCTTTCTGCTTACACAGACTAATAATCAAACCACAGTTTAGTTGCCTTCTGATCCTTTCCCCCCTCTTTTAAATGGCATTTTAAGAATGACATTTAAATAAAGATTATAATTGTGACATGAGTGAAAAATAGACTTGCTGCCTCAAAATATAAAGCAATAATAGAGTCTCTGAAATGTATGTGATACAGAGAAAAGCTTATATTTTTCGCAATTGTGAGACAGCTTTTGAAATTAATTTTGGGAAATTTCAAAGGCATTGACTATGCCCAGAAATGTGACACATCAATATTTCTAGTACTGTCTGATTGTTTAAAACTAAGCAGACGTTTATTATTTGAGAATGCTAATATAACATTTATAGAAGTTTACGGTTACCAAGGAATACTTTGATTTCACAGGTGTGCTACAGAAGTCAAATGGAAATACACTTTTTGCTTTATTCTGAAATAAAAAAATATTTTCATATGCCAACTATGTTGAAATTACAAGAAACCACTTTTTAAGTTACACCTAGACTCTATAAGTCAATTTGATACCTACATTCTTATTCAGCTGAGGTCTTGATTTTTCCTGTAGAAATGTTAGTCTTACTTGCATGTGTTGCTTTCATCCAGAATCTTAAAGACATAAAAGCAACAGTGCTGAAGAATACACTGAGATACAGCTCTGTCGTGGCTTACTAATATTTGTCTCACTGAAGGCTAAGCTTTAATTAACCCAACTGCAGGGCCTGACAGATACAGACAGGGATTGTACAACATACCATAATTTTTATTATTTTAGAAAATAATGATATTTAAAGGTGGTTACAAATCTCTGCGTGCAACTAAGTACGGGATCCCACTCACACTGCATTTTGCAGATTGCAATAATGGATGTAGAAGAGACTCTGATGACATGCCTTCTGAAACGGTCATTTACACCCTTCTAAAGGGTGCTGACGTGCTGTGGAGGGTTCAGAGAAGAACTACAATAATGACTCAAGTAATAGTTTTAATAGAAGGTTAAAAAGGGATTTGATTACAATTTTAGGCACATCTAGAGGGACAGAACATCTAACAACAGACAAGACTTTAATCGAACAGGAATAACTAACTTTGGTTTGGTGAAATTTCAATTAAGAAAAGAATAAGTTGGAAGACAGATCAATATTTGATTTGAAGACTGTTGAATAATGGAAAAACAATAAATAAAGTTCTGTGAAAGTCCCTTATAATTCAAAGTATTGAAATCATAAACTGATATTTTTCTAAAGGACACGTTTTGGTTCTAGCACAAGTTTTTGATCATACGAGTATAAAAAAGGACCGTTTCTTCCATGGTAAAGAGCTACGAGATGAAACTCTGACATTACGCAGTGTATCAGCTAAATCATAAAAATATTTATTGTAGGAACACTGAAGTATTTAAATATTTAAATTTTTTTGGATAATCTGTGCATATTGATAATTTAATTAGAAAAGAGAATAAACCATAAGGAAGCAGTACAGCATGATGGTTTATTACCACTAAACTGTTTACAATTACATCCAGTGCTGTTGATTATAAGAATTCAGTTGTGGTAATCAGCTATAAACATTAAAGAGGGGGAAAAATACATATCAAAGTATTTTAATTTCATACCTATATCTATTGAAAGGGATGTGCTAAATGTTTTAATTGCTTCTGCCATTTATGGTCACCTTCAAACTATTTCCTTTGTTTAAATTAATACTACTTTAAAACATTTCTTTTATCCTACTTCAGTTTTTGTTTAAGCCCTCTTGCTTGAAAAATAGCTACTCATGGTTTATATCAGAGTACAGAACAGACTTTCTAATCTGCCTTGATAAATTCAAATTGTTTTTCACCTTCAAGTCAAGTTATATAACTTTGCCTAGTTACAACAATTGAATTTCTTCCTCTGCAGCTCATAACTTGGTATTTGAATTCATCATTACAGAGCTTTGAACAGCCATCTTTATTGACTGAGGATATTACTTGTTTATCTGTTAGATAAGAGGCATGTGGTAAAAATATCCAAGACAGTGAACGTTCAGTAGTGCTTTGGATTAAGTTATTATGCATTGAAGTCATTATACATTGACATTTCCTACTTTATCAGTGAATTTTCACAAAATATAAACATGCACATTTATTTTTATGCTGCTTCTATTTTCTGTGCATTTGTGTTAGTAAGAGAGAGTGTTATTTATTGTACATTGAATTATGACTGCACCTGTCTTGGTGCAGATGTAGGTATTGTGTTATCTTTCAAGTGTAAGAAGTATACTTAGGGTTTTATGTCTGATTCCAGAGGAAACTATTGCAGCAGGCTGTGCAAGGTGCGTCACAAAACATCATCAGACATACATGATCTCTAAGACAACTCTTGGTTATAGTTTCTATTAGGAGACAGCTGTTCCCAGACTTGGATTCAGCTATTTCCAGTGTTGTGCTAGATGTTTCAAAGACAAAGGACATAGCCAGCCATCCCCTAGAGCCTTGGGCTGTGTCCCTACTGCATGTCCACAGGACAGGGCTGCCTTGCAAAGGGCAGAAGCAGGAAGTTAGAGGGGGCACTGGGCTGCAAGGTAGCACAGCGACAATGCTCAGATCCTGCAACAGCAGTGGCCATGACCAGACTGTAAACCACAAGTACTGTCAAGGTCCTTCTGAAGGGCTCCACAACACTCAGCTATCAGCCACTCCTCCCAGCTTGTCATCAGCAAACTTGCTAAGGTGGATTGGCATGGGAGTTGATGGTTTTAATTTAGTACATATTAAAATAAACAAATAAATAGAAGATATTAAATGTATTAATCCAGATGCAATGAATGCCAAAAAGTGAATTTTGTGTTTTTAAGTGAGGTAGAGGTTGGAGAATGGTGTATTCAGAGTGAGAGGAGAAAGTGATGTACAAGCAAAATATATACAAAGATTCCCATGGGAGAACCTGGCAAACAGTTTCTTTACTGGATTCACGAATAGAAAGTAGTGAGCAATTCAATAGATTTAACCTTCTCTAACAGAAAGGGTAGATCCATACATGCTCGCCCTTGGCAACAGACAATCTATTACTTCTCGAGCAAGAGTTCAGAACTTTCATCTGACTGCTGTTACACACTTTGCAGTATTTCCATTGTACTCCAAAATACATTCTAAGAATTTGCAAAGTACACTGTAAGAATGTACAAAATACAAAGTATGAAGCAAAACTGCAGTGCAGCAAATGTCCATGTATAGAGGCTGCTAGCCATTCACTGTGTTAAAAGACCCAAATCATGACCCAAATCTATACAGGTGGGGAAGAGCTAAGTTCCCACATGAAACAACAGCTACACTAGAAACATCTGGTATTACCTTAAGCTTGTCTAATGTGAACTTTCTTCATTGTTTGGTAATGCTTCAGTTTTCTAATTAAGGTCTCAGATTTAAGACAATGCACCTGACTGAAAAGAGCTTGAGACAGAACTATGTCTCTTCTCTAGAATTATTTAAGGTCCTTTTTATATCATCATTTTTGTAGAAGGTATAAAGCTGTTGATAGAGATACTGCTTTTACTGTTAAATTTAAAAATCACAAAGACAACACAGTGCCTACTAGATTTTCTTTTTAATAAACTGTTAATTTATAAGTCACTCAGCAATCTTTAATTTAGGTCTAGAGCAGCACAGCCACTTTACGTCACCAAGAAGAGCCTAAGTGTTTTGCACACTAAGCCAAGTCAGCAGCTGGACTTGTTTTTTTCCTAGATAAGACCTTCTACCTCAGACACCTGAAGCAGAGATTTCAGTTAAAATCTATTCTCAGTGCCTTTTTTCTATGGAATTTTTTGCTAGAGGTCTTACAGGGATTCTGCATCACCCTAGGGAGTTGTGAAAGAACTGATCACTTTATCAGAGCTGAAAACAAGTGATAGAATAAAAATTAACTGTGCTTACTCTTCTATAAGGATCTTAGAAAGTAATTCAACAATGATCTCATTAACACATTTGGAACAATGCATACCCTGTAAAAGTACAATATTCCTTATGAAAATTCCTGGTATTTAGGCAGGAGAGGTATAAAGATTCATCTATTTGATTCCTGTTAACTGAGTATATGATAGCCAAATGATAACAAATTATGATGCCAGCAATGTCTTTTATACATATATATATGCACTTATATATTGCCCAGAAGTACAGAAGTAATGATTTTTTCTAATGGCACAAAACCTTTTCAATTACTATAATAAGGTGAACATCTACTATGTGACTATCAAAAACTGGGAATAGACATAAAAACTGAATCAGCTTCTATGGGTACTATTCAGACCAATGACTTTATTTTTAACCATTAAATAAATTGAATAAGTTTTACACAAAGTTCTTGTGATTTCGCAGGTCATCTCGAATAACATATTATTCGAGTTAAACAAACAGTGAAAAATTATGACTCATTTTTTCCAGTAATTGAAATGCTTTATTCATAAATAGAGCCCTATGTACTTTCAGATATAAAGGGAGCTTCTATATAAAATTGACACAGCATAGGAATTTTTAATGTAAATACATTGTATTGCCTCTAAAATTCTCTGGTGGTTTAGATAAGGAATTCTGTCAAACACATGAATTTATAAAGAGTTCAATTTATATTTTATCGTTGGGGAGCAAGATTATTTTCACACAAAGTAATCTGGATTTCTGCTTCAATAACTTCATCCACAAAAATCACTGTATTGTTAAAATCAGTGAAAATCCTTGTATCTTTTACATATACTAAATCAAACTTCTAGGATTGCATTCAATGGTCCAAGAAACCAAAGTAGTTCAAGTTTATACTCTTTCAGATTTCTATTTAATTGATGGCCATTTTAATTAATTCAACCATACAGTCATTTTGCTAGTAGTACCACAGCTTTTCTTGCCAAAAGAAAAACCTGCAATGTCCAAACTTTTTCTTTTTTGCTCTAAGTTGCCCGTATCTCCCGAATCCAGTAGTGTCTGTGTGAACTCAATAGTCTGAATCACATTTGACTTGGTCATATTTGACCTTATTTTCCTTTATTTCCCTAGAAGTCTCAAAAACCTATGCAAACACTGCTTAATTCTGACCAGACTTTAATGGAGCCCACATAGATACAACTCTAGCCTTTGGAAAACAAAAGATAATAATAAATGGTAATTAAGGTCCTTTTGATAAGTCTTCATAGGAAGACCTGAAAGGCAGTATGTATGTTTCCTTTATAGGATATATGAAAGACAAGTCATAGACTCTAAGAATAGGATATCAATGTCTGCCACACATATATTTCTCTTGGTCACCCCTTGAGACCAACGCCTGGGTGCTCTTGTGAGTTCTGATACACTTGATCTGACATCGCTGTGAAATTCTTCCAGATAAATGAAGGATGATATGTTTCTTTTCAGTATCTTTGAATCTGTGATTTTGAAGATTAAGAGAGAATGGAAGTACTTTGTTAGTGCGGGTGTTTGATTCTGGACAATTTGGGAGGGGTGGTGGGTAAAGAAGAGAGAAACCTTATCATTCCAAGTCAAAGATAGGATGAGAGGATACTGGGACTCTCACAGAGCCAAGATACGGATTAGGGAGGTAAATGAGGATCTCAGCCTCAGCTGGAATACATATACAAAGTCTGGCATCCCAAATCACCAAGTTATATGCTGCCACTGATTCTTTAAATTTATCATACACACAGAAGTTGTGGTAATTTTTAAACTCTTCATACCCCGTCAAAAGTGAGCATATCTGGGTTTTATTTTTTTCTTGCAATCCATCATTTCAGTTTCAGCAGCAAAAAAGGCCCAAACATCCATTCTTCCTATTTTGGTGATGATATAATCACCATTCATTTGGCTATGAGTCCTTTTGTTTGTGTGTTCAGTAACCAAAAATTCCTTGATGGTCTCCCATTATGTTTTGGTCATACCTGCAGCTTCCTAAACCCACATGATCAGTTGGATATAAAACAGTTTGGCAGTGTAGAAAGCATATTTTTTTAATGTGTTGAAATAACTGGAACCAGGGATTATGTCTTCAGTAAGGAAGAGGAGTAGTGCCTGAAGCAGTTATCTTTGCAATGACAGCAGTGAACTTTAGCGAGAATAAAGGTAAATGTCTATCTTCATGACATACAATATGGGCTACTGACTCATCAAGCTGTTTCTCATTTGTCTGGTTAGATTCCCATGCTTTCATTTTTATGCTCCTTGCAATTAGCACCGTGTTCTTATCAGATTAACAATTTTTTTTTGAAGGGAAAAAAATCCTACCCAAACCCCCACACGCTTCTCAGAGGAGGAAAAACACACCTATTCAGAGTCATTGACTAGTACTGTGGTGCATGTTTCAAAATGTTAGACCTTGCTATCTTCCAAATTTCTATTTATATGTATGTAGCTTGTTGTAAACATCAAGTGTTTCAATATGTCGTTGGAGAGGCGTTTGTGCGTTTATTGATTTATTTATCATTTGAAAGCAAAGTTTGCCTATTTATAAAACATGAGCCATGACACTTGAAAATACCTCACAGAAAATCCTCACCTTGAGGAAAGCCAACTAGTACTTCAGTGAAATTAAATGCTGTGACTAATGCCAGCAATTATCCTCCTTTATTAATAGCTATAAAGGGCCTATTTGTTTCCATGTTGGTGCTTACCAAATTGATCTGTTTTAGTGAGTGCTGAAGTGCAGATTTATTAGTATTTCTCTCAGTATTGGAGCAGGAGAGCAGCGGAGACAGATCTGCTCAGAGAAAAGCTAAATGGAGTTTTTTTGTAACTGCAAATTTATGACATGGAACTGACAACCAGGAGAGGCTGCAATGAGGGTTGCTGAGAGGCTGGTCACTGCAATAACAAGATCAGACCACAGCATCATCAGTATAAGACCATCCCCTCAGTGCCTGATTCAGCTGAAACTACTTGAAGATTAAACCAAAGGACCACACCTGAAATCTCACAATGTAGGTATTTAATGTTTTATGGAGTGAGAGTAATGTTTTATAAGTTGAAAAAGAGCTGTGTAAAAGACAGAGACCAACAGTGACAGTGTAGATACAACCATGTTTTTCATTTAGCTGTAATGCCACACACCAGGCAATGAAAGGCAAATTCTAACTTTCATTCAAAATTCAAGTTTCAGCAGAGACATTAGGAAGGTACTGTGCCAATACCAAACTAATGAAGAAGATGTTAGTAGGTTCCCTTTTTTTTTTTGGCTTATGCTAGAGCTGAGTACTACTCCAGTCACCTTTTACTTTCAGAAGATTTAATTACCATCATTAAATTTAATTTTGCATTGATTAAAGTGCCTCAAAGGAATAACATTAAGGTAGCGTGCTTAAGGTCCAGACTCTATATGCAAATAAAACAGATAGAGTTAAAAGCCTTATGATTTGTACTTCTTACTGTAATAGAATACAGTCTTGAAAGGCAAATTGATCCAGTCACAGATTTCAATCTGACCTGACAGAGAACTTACAAATGTTCCTGGAGTAATTTTTCATTTTAAAAGAAAATAATGCATTGAGGTGAAAGTATGAACTGCAGCAAAATCTTTGCTTCAGACATCTAAGCATATTTTCAACATGAGTATTTATTTTGTTATGAATATTCATCTGATTTTGTATTACATGCACTGCCTAACTGCAATTACTCTACAGATAAGCTTAATAAGATACAGCCCTGGCCATGACAAAGCTAATTAGCAGTATGGGAAATGCCAATTTATGTCCAGCACACAAATGTGCAAAGATTAGTTTCAGGCCTTACGGAGGACTCATGAAAATTCCAGTCCACTCCATGACTGCAGAGTCCTCTACGGCCAACCTTGAACTCATATTCTTGGTCGCTGTCCAACATACCCATGCTCTTCAAACACAGATCTGTTTCTGGTATTCACAGCGCATGATGTGCATTTCACTGCTTTCTCTCACAGGTTTATGTATTCTTTTGGGAAGTGGAGCTAGGGGCTGCTGCAACTTGAAGCCATTTCCTCTTGTCCTTCACTTGTTACCTGGGAGAAGAGACTGACACTCACTTCACTAAAACCTGCTTTCAGGCAGTTGTAGAGAGCAATAAGGTTCCCCCCGAGTCTCCTTTTCTCCAGGCTGAACACCCACAATTCCCTCAGCTGCTCCTCATCAGACTTGTGCTCCAGACCCTTCCCCAGCTCTGCTGCCCCTCTCTGGACTCGCTCCCACACCTCTTGTAGTGAGAGGCCCAAAACTGGACACAGGATTTGTGGTGTGGCCTCACCAGTGCTGAGTACAGGAGGACAACCATTGCTGTGGCCCTGCTCCCACAGGATTGCTGATCCAGGCCAGGTGCCATTGGCCCTGTTGGACCCCTGGGCACACTGTTGGCTGATACTCAGCTTACTGTTGATCAACATCCCCAGGTGCTTTCCTGCCAGGCAGCTTTTAAGCTACTCTTCCCCAAAGCCAGTGCATTGCCTGGAGTTGTTGTGACCCAAAATCAGGATCTGGTACTTGACCATGTTGAAGTTCATGCAATTTGCCTCAGCCCATCAGTGCAGCCAGTCCAGATCCCTCTGCAGAGCCTTTGTACCCTCCAGCAGATCAGCACTCTGAGTAGCTTGGAGCCATCTCCAAACTGACTGAGCATGCTCTTGATCCTCTTGTCCAGATCATTGATAAAGATATTAAACAGGATTTTCCCAACACTGAGCCATGGGAAACACCACTGGTGACTGGCCACCAGCTGGATGTAATTCCACTCACCATCACTCTTTGGGCCTGGCCATCCAGCCACTGTAGCTTCCCTGACATAAAGACTGACTATAAAAATATGGAAGATTAGGTTCTGATTAATTTGTTGGTGTCTTTTAAATTATGGTAACATAGTAACATGCCACTTAATTTTACTTTTACAGTACTTTTGTTTCTTTCAGTTTGCTTTTCATAAAAGGAAAATTAAGGAAAATTAAACCAGATATGAAGTGTTGCCAATGCACAGAAGCCATGATTGTTTTGAAAGCATTATGAAAATATTTGTTAAATGACATATAAAGGTTATTTTGAGCTTCTGCACAGCTCAATCTATTAAGTCATATTAGGAAAATGGTCAGTGGATTAGATCTTGCACAAACAATTTCAAGGCTAGTTACAGCCTGAAAATAAAACTAAAACTAAAACTAAAAATAGAATTTGATGCTACTTGATGCTGATAAGGGTAGTCAGTAGTTGAAATGTCTGTTATTAATACACCCAGGTTTGAGCTCTGGATATGTTATCAAGATAAACAGACGTTGTTAATAAAATTGAAACTTACAGTACTGTCATCTAGGAAAGCATTCACAGAATAGATAGATTGATTTTAATTAGTGAATGCATGGAAAAAATACAGAATTTCTCATAACAATGAGTTATTTGAATACTTTACTCCCAGATGGTATTCGTATATTCAGCCTCTGCATTCCTTCCAAGGTGAAAAACAAAAGTAAACAAAGAAGAAAACACACTTGTTTGCTCTCATTCAAACCATCTTGAATACTTTAAATATGACTTCAAACCATGAACCCTTCCTCTTACTAAAATTCATTCTGTAATACAAGAAATATCAACTATTTCTAGGAAAACTAAGCTGTTTTCACCATTCTATCCAAGAGAGTAAATCATCTCAGTGATGTTGCATTTCCCCACTATTGAAAGTAAATAGGAGAATATTTTATAAGAAATAGTCATTAATTTATACGTGAAGAAACTTGGAACTGAATAGCTTTGGTGACTCAGGCATTTACTAGTAGTTCAGCTACTTAAATTGCTCCCAAGCATAGAATAGTTTTACTTTTACTCACTTTACTAGTGAGTGCTCAGTAATTAACATAAAACCGAAGTCTGTGCTGAATCTAAATCTATTTTCTGCTAAAGAAATGCGCAGGATACGGCAGAGCAGAAGGGAGCGGGGAGAGGAGAGGAGAGGAGAGGAGAGGAGAGGGATTACTACAGTTTTGTTTCATTTATCAGAACTCTGGTCCATTAGAAGCATGTTTAAAGATCCCATAGCCAGATCAGAGAAGCTGCCATANTGCGCGGGATAGGGCAGAGCAGAAGGGAGCGGAGCGGAGAGGAGAGGAGAGGAGAGGAGAGGAGAGGGATTACTACAGTTTTGTTTCATTTATCAGAACTCTGGTCCATTAGAAGCATGTTTAAAGATCCCATAGCCAGATCAGAGAAGCTGCCATAACTTAACCCTGAGGGTGCTTGGGCACTGGAACAGGCTCCCCAGGGAAGAGGTCACAGAACCAGCCTGACAGAGCTCAAGAAGCATTTGGACAATGCTCTCAGGCACATGGTATGGCTCTTGGGGATGTCCTGTGCAGCCACAGGCGTTGGACTTCAGTGATNGGCTCCCCAGGGAAGAGGTCACAGAACCAGCCTGACAGAGCTCAAGAAGCATTTGGACAATGCTCTCAGGCACATGGTATGGCTCTTGGGGATGTCCTGTGCAGCCACAGGCGTTGGACTTCAGTGATTCTTGGTGGTTCCTTCCCCCTCAGGATATATTCCATTCTGTGGTTCTATGATTTTTTGAACTTTGTTATATTTGTGTTAATGTCTTCCTTCTCTGCACACACACTATCATATATATAAGAACATTAAGCACATTCAAACACCAGGAAAGCCCCAGAAATTCTGTAACTGAGTAGTCATGGGGAAAGACAATATCTTGGTAATATTGCAATGTCATGAGCTGCAGGCGTCCACTAATTTTATGAGAGAGCATTTCATAAGAGCAGCTTATGAGCATAAGACTCTGTTGTGCTGACTCATACTACTACAGAGTCATGTCAGAACTCAGTATCTCACCATTCTACAAAGATACCCACCTCCCCGCTAAAGGTGCCACATGTGCCGCTGTTTCATTCTGAGACCTGAAGACCTCTCATCATCACCATTTCCTCACATGAAACCTGAGCAGAAAAGCTGCAGCATCTCACTCAGCCTCACTGCCCTGTCAAATGTGGAGCATTCAGAGCAGATTGCTGAAGAAATCCTTCTACTAGGGAATGCATGTGAACTTCTACAACTTGTAGAGAAAGGAAAAAATGAGCAACTTCAGAAATCACTTTGTGCATGCTCTGGGTAATGCTAGGCAAAGGGATTCTTTTAAGCAAAATTTTTTGCAGAAATTCTGCAAGTTCACTTCTGTGCATGGCATGACCATGGTGAAGTACGAATTGCAACTCTACTCGGCCAAACTAAAACACACAACCGAAATGCATCACCAGTGAACACTGTGATAATGTCGTAATTTTACCTGGCAAGCAGCTAAACAGCATACAGCCATTTGCTCAGTCATCTGCAACGGATGGAGAAGAGAACTGGAAAAAAGGTAAAACTCGTAAATTGGGATACAGAAAATTTAATAGGACAGAAAAGGAAGGGAAAGCAATAATAATGATAAAGCAATATAAAAAATGTTTGATGCACAATGCAATTGCTCACCACCCTCTGACTAGTGCCCAGCCAGTCCCCATGCAGTGGGCCATGACCCACCAGCCATCTTCCTTGAGTTTTATTTTTCAGTATGATGTCATATGCTGTGTAATATCCCTTTGTCCAGCTGGGGTCAGCTGTCCTGGCTGTGTCCCCTCCCAGCTCCTTGTGCCGTCCAGCCTCCTCATTGGTGAACTGGTGGAGAAGCTGAAAAGCCCTTGACTTAGTGTAAACGCTGCTCAGCAACAACTGAAACATCAGAGTGTTAGCAGCATTATTCTCATCCTAAACCCCAAACAGAACTGAACCAGCTACTAGGATGAAAATTAACTCTATCCTGACCAAAACCAGGACACCATGGTCATGTTTTTGTAGTGGAGTGTGGTAGTGATTGGCATCTTATGATCTTTGACCCTCAGCAACCCCACAGCAGAAGGGTGCTCTGAGAGACTAAGCAAGGTAGACAAATGTTTATAGCTGTTTCCAAGACAGCTATACCAAAAGCCCACCAGTACACTGTTTGGTCCTTGAAATACCTCCTCTGAGTAAGACTGAGTAAGTCTGTGCCAGGGAACCTCTGGGGTAGTCACAATGGGGTGCATGTGCCACTCATTCCCCCTCAGGCTCACGTTGGCCTCCAGCAGAGTTAGTTGTTGAGATTTCCCTGTCACTTCAGAAATACAGATGTGTTAGGAAGCTATTTTTTGCCGTAAAGCACTGAAACAAGCTGCCCAGAGAAGCAGTGGAAGTTCCCCCCCTGGAAATGTTCGAGGGAAGGCTGGGCCGGTCTTTGAGTAACCTGGTCTATTAAAAAGTGCCCCTGTCCATGGCAGGGGGGCTGGAACTAGATGATGTTTAAGGTAACTTTTAACTCAAATCATTGTATGATTGTGTGATTCTCTTTTACGCAGATTTCCTTATCTGTCCTCCTTCCTATTCTCAGTAGTCCAAGTTCTTTGCACGTAGGCAAGAACAGCTTGCATTTGTTTCTAGAGTATGTAATCTGCAGCACATGACTTGATTTAGTGGGAGGGGAGATACTGGAGGAAGAAAAACTCTTTGCAGTGAATTTGGTTGGGCTCTGAAGTCGTTTTCATTTTGAGTTGGCTACATGGCCATGTTGCCAGCTCCCACTGCTGCTATCCAGCCAGAGAAGGTATATGGTCTGAAGATCCATTTTTGGGACATTTATACATCTACAGGTAAATCTAAGAGTAAATCCAGAATGACAATCTTCAATGTCATTCTGGATCATCAGTAGTCACAGACTCCATTTCTGTCCCCCTGACCAGAAGCTATTTGGAAGAAAAAGGCAAGAAACCCATCTCTTATTCTTCTACTGGAATCACATCTATTCAATGGCATTAAATAGACTGTGGCCTTGGTATGCTGCTGACTGAGAGATGAACTTCTCTATTTTTACTTCTGTTTTGAACTTCTCATTGACCAAATGCTCTGTCAAATGCTTACATCACTATATACTCATTACACATCTCACTTTTTCAATTAATAAATTATTAGTACTGCACAGATAATTAGGGCATTCATTATTAATCAATTAAAGAAAAAGCAGCAAGGCCTTTATATTTCTCTCTAATGAGGAACAAGAGATAAGGAATTATTTTGTCTATGACATGAATACCTTTCTGCTTTTTGAGTTTGAAAAAAGAAATACTCTAAATTTGAAGGATGGCCTTGTATTGAATGAGTCCATGTGGTCTATAGAGATACGGTGTTCTCATTAAAAAAATGTTAAGAAAAATATTATTTTCTGTATTACCAGCAGAGTAAGGTATGCATTTTTAGCAAAGTCCACAATAGGCGTTAAAGACTTTTTTCTGTACAAAAATTCTACAGTAATACTCCTTGAAACCTAAGAATAGGTATTTTATCACATTTTCCTGAAATATGTCTTTTGCTTTTTTAGCGAGTTAGAACCCTTTATATTGTTATCTCACAATATCATAAAGATTAAAAAGAAGGTATATTTTATGAGATATCACGTTTCATTTGGATTCCCAAACCAACATACTCACTGAGCTACACAGAATAGTACTTTTTTTCCTTTGTGTTTGACATACAAAGTATTTTCGGAATACTTGTTGGCAGGAGAGTAGAATGGAAGTTATTTATTTGCTGGAAATACTGATTGTCTTTCTTATTTTCTAAAAATACAATATGAGTAAAATAATTGTAATATTCCTTCAGACTTCACTAATATCTTCAGTTTGAAAGACTTGCAAAGTCATCCAAACGAGGTGTGTACTTGCGTAACATTTGCATACTAAATTTATTTTTACATATTATATATATATAAATACACTGAAGATCAATTTAAACCCTCAAGAATCCAAGAAGATTTGGAGCTGGATTGAATATTTTCTTTTTTATCAACTTCTTGAAAAGACAATGTATAAAATTGAATAGAAAAAAGAAAACATGAAAGAGATTCTAATACAGTCTTTCCTCCACAAAATATCTAATTGCCTCTCGTACTTTAATTATGGCATATGTCTGGATTTTTGTTTAGCCTTCTGTCTTTGGAAAGCTTCAAGAGTGCTTTAAAACAAACATACTAAATACCCTACTGAGATAATGAGATGAACCATGGTGATAAACAGAAACTTCTGCTTCTTAGTCAAAGACTTGGATAGTAAATATTATAAATATATATTGTGTTGTGTTGCATAATACATTGCTTTCATAAGTGAAGGTAATTGTATGATGTTATGAAGTAAAATTACACATGTAGATAATGAACATGCACTGCCCTTATGGAGACAACCTTATTGTCCTATGTACATTCATTTGGTTTCATTTTAAAAATAACAGCACAGGTTTTATGCGCATTTAGGAAGTGGTTGCTTATTTGGAAAGATCAACTTTTGATTGAAATTGCTCAGGCAAAGCCAAAGATTAACTAAGCAAGGACACAGGAAGCAAGAAATGATAAGCAATAAGTTGTGGCTTTTATTGACAATTTATCTCAGCAGAGTGACATGGATGAGAATCCCTGAGCTCAGATCTTGCAGTCTGCCTTAGAAAGTCTGGCAGCTGTTATGAGTGGATTTGCAATTTTGGCCAAAAATTTCCCTAACAGAACAATTTTCTTCTGATTCACAGCAGTAACATTTAAAATATTTTCAAATGGAAGTTTCAAAACATTTAATTCCAGAAAGTGTCAAAATGTTTTATTTCAACATTTTTCACTCTCAAAATTGAATATTGCAGTAGAATTTGAGGCTTTTTAAATTTTCTTTCTTTCTTTCTTTCTATTTTTTTTAAATGTCATGAAAGATTCCAAGATTTTGACTTTCATCTGGCATGCAGAAATTAAAGGCTGAAATCTTGGCCAGAGTCCCTGAATTTCAAGTACATCTAGCTACAAATGAAATTTTGGGAGTTGTTTTGCACTGATAGAACCAAATAATGGAAATAAACAGAGAGAATGAATTAAAGAGGCTTAGGTGAGCATCTTTGAGTACATCTTTGAATTTTTAAGGGAACTGATACTGGAACTGCTGCATATCAGCAGGTAGGACATATTATTAGAATACCAAAATTAATTCAGAATCTAAGTTTCCATCCTTAAAATATACTCTTGGTAGCTCAACCAGGCTTCAAGAAAATGCTTCAAAATTTTCATGCTTCCACAATCAAACCAAACAAAAATTGAGGGAAGGAGGGGTGGTGTCTCTTTCGTAGGGTTAGTGGGGTTTTTTTTAAGTTCAAGATTTTAAAAACCAGATTCATGACTTTAAGGGAATCACTCATGATTTCTGAATCACTTGAGTCAGATATTATCCGAATTTCTAGACAGATAGTTGTCTCAATTATATTACTGAAGAAAAGGCTGAGTGAAACTTTCTACTTTTCCTTATATTTCTTACTTGCTTATACAAAAACTGTAGAAAATTGGACCTAGAAACCAGCACAGTAGGAATTTATGCACTGATAATTTATGTATGGTTTATGGCTTTGGTTTACATAATTCTTTCTTTATTCAATAATAAATGCATAGTTGCTATAGAAACTGCTACAACATAGGATTTGGATTACTGCGAAGAGGCAGGGCATTTTTATAAACAAATAAACACAGAAGACACATAAATCAAATGCTAATCAGCATCATGCATGTTCTCAGGACAATAAAGCTTGAGTTTCCCACTCTTTTTGAGGGTGCAGTGGGTTCTGAACACAGACTCCATCTCTGCACTGGCCTCCTCAAATATATTATTGAAAGGTGTACTTAATTTTTTTTATTTCCCAGTCCCAGCGACTGTACTTCCAAATAACTGTGTTCAACAATTTGTTTTTAAGCACAGATGGTTCTCAAAAAAGCTTTTTATTCTCTAGGTGGTTACTACAACATAAGCCTCTTAGGAACCTGCAATATTAAAGTATGACTATCTAAGAAGAAGATACTGAAGCCATTAGCACTGCATTAAACCTACAGGAAAGAAATCTGTGTTAACTGTATGCATAGGACAGAAGGGACAAATGAGTTTTATTTTATCTACTACTCTCATTTTCAGTTCCTTTTATATCTTGCTTGCCTATTTTTTCCTCTTTTTGAAAATTCTTGGCTTTTCATTGCAAATTAAAAATAATTGCAGTTCTCCCCGAACATGCACACACCCTCTCATCTACTTCATAATCAGGTCTATTAAAATCCTTCCCTGTTGCTATGTGAATTCTGTACACTTCTACTTTTCTCTACTTCTTTATGCTGATTGACTTGCACATCACAAAATAGAAATTTCAGAAAAATTATTTGATATTTAGAAAAGTCCTGAGACCAGTTTAAATCTAATCAGTCAAGAATGACGGGGGTGTATAAATTTATTTACTTTTATTTTTCCTACAGTGGTTTGGGTTGGGAGGGATATTTAAAGGTCATCTAGTTGAACCTCCCCTGCAAGAAGAAATGACATCAACTAGGTCAGGTTGCTCAGAACCCTGTTAAATCTGGCCTTGAATGTTTTCAGGAATGAGGCATCCACCACCTCTTTTAGGTTAAAACCATTACCTCTTGTCCTATTGCCAAAGGTTCTACTAAAATATTTGCCCCCTTCTTTCTCATAAGCCCCTCCAAGAATTAAAAAGCCACAATAAGGTCTCACTGGAACCTTCTTCCATCCTGTTTGGGATTGTCCTCACCCAGGTGAAGGACCTTCACTTGGCCTTGTTGAACTTGATGAGGTTTACACGTTGCTATGACAATTTCATTTTCAAATTAAAAAAAAATTTAAATTTCCAAAATTAAACATCTACTTTGTCACAGTCGAAACATTTTTTCTTTGTTATTGAATAGTTTACTTCTCAAATTAAAAAGTTGTTTGTTTCCTGAAAAACATTTCATCAGCAGTAGTTTTAATTTTCTAAAAAAAGGAATATTTTGCGGAAAATTTCTGTTTGGGAAAAAAAA
The DNA here is from genome assembly GCA_013397725.1 of Rhagologus leucostigma. NCBI lineage: Eukaryota > Metazoa > Chordata > Aves > Passeriformes > Rhagologus > Rhagologus leucostigma. Next base: position 148,938 of record VZTD01002630.1, read on the forward strand.
TTAGCTCAGCTTTTGCAATATAACTCAGAGAATATCTTATTTACATTTTTCCTATTATTCATCTAAGTGATTCAGTGTTACCAGGGAACAGCGGAAACAGTGCTTCTACAGTAAACAGAAGCTAACATAGTTAATATTGTGAATTTGCTACACTGAGATAATTTTTGAGCAGGGTTAGCCAGGGTGCTAGTTCAGATTCTGATGACATCCTGCAGTTCTTCATTGTTTTACCATTCTGCACAGGGGGCTTCAGCTCTGTACAACGTCCCTGCTTGTTATTTCCCCTCCCACTGCTAGAGGTTACTAATTAGGCACAGCTTTCCATAATTTTTTTCTGAGATGGTAACTTAAATGCCTGGATCACTTCCTGGGTCAGGAAAACCCCGTGTGCAGATGTGCTAAGGGAGGTAGAAACAGAGACTTGATGACGTGAGGCACCAGCAGTAACCTCATAGCCTTTAACTACCCCCGCGTAAAGAGTACATGCTACCTTTGCGCCATGAGAAACCTCCTCTAAGAAATGACAGAGTGCAAGAAGTCCTCTGAAGAAAGAGTAGAAAGAGCATCTATGGGGTTTTGTCCTTGAGTGTTTCGGCATCTTTGCAAAAGTTCTATTCTCTCTTACATGACAATTTTTTTCCTCTTCATTGCCTAATAAAACATATATTACACCTTACATTTTTAGGTATCTAAACACACAGATTAATGAAGCAGTAAGTATATGTAAATTAATTACTGCTTTATAGAATTTATACCCCTAAACATGCTTACACACTAACTGCACTGCAGTTAAATTTCTAAATCTAATAAATTACATCAGGTCCTCTAAAGCTACCATCTAATTAGTGTCAAATGTTTACTATAATTAAATTCTATATGTCAAATAGAAAAAGAATAGATGATGTGAATCTGCTTTGCAACCAAATTAAATAATGTGGGAAAAAAACACTAAGAGCCTGCGGTAACAAGAAACTTACAGTAGCTTTTTCTGTGGATGGAAAAGCCTCAGTAAACTACACAATTACCTACAAGTACATGAGGCATCACTTCAGAAAGGAACAGAGGTCCCCTTCTATTACGATTTATTTATTCAGCTGATACAGTTTTTCTGCAGACTGTGAAAAACCTTCCATTCCGAAAGGCGAAATTTGTAACAACAACCATTTTCTTAAACTACAAAGGCAGAATAATATTTCTAATTTGTTAGATGAGAGAAGAGGGTTTTGCAATAGATTTGATGTATGAGTTTTCCCTAAAATGTGTTTTTTGTTAGAAAATTACAACTTTTCAACACTTGTATATCACTGCTCCAGGTATTTTGGCGACTGCAGTGTAGACTTCATGTTAAGCTCTCCAGATCTGCCATGAACAGCACTCTCACAACCACCTAAAACTCCATGTAAATTCCTGCGGCTGCAGTGTGGCTGTACATCTGCATCTCAGCACTCTGGCAAAACATAGGACATAGAACTTCTGCATTCAAATACAGCAATGCAGACAGAACTCTCCAATCACACGTAGGTCACATTCTCTATCAATTGCTATTTCACAGCTTCTCCTAATGCATTTTTTTTTTTAAGCTGAACGCTGTTACATGCATGACCGAAAGAAGCTTTTATTTGTTTTTAACTGAAATTCTTTCTCTCCAAGGAATGTCTGTGAGGCATTTACCTATGTTTCTCCTATTCATTTGTACTACCCAAAGTGGAGATGAAGTTAATGATTCATTGTGATGGGTTGACCTTGACCAGCTGCCTGCTGGCCACCAAGCTGCTCTATCAACCCCTTTCTCAACAGAATCATAAAGCCTTCACCAAAACTCAAGAAATCTGAATGCTGTTGGAAAACAGGGGTCTCTCCATTTCCCTGGGAACACTAAAGGGAGGAGGCAGACTGATCCTTGATTACTTCCTCATAAACCTATGCATATGGTTGTGGCAATATGTTAGTGCGTGTCTGAAACCCAGTTTGTGACCTTGATGATGTCTGCAGAACTAGATAATAACAGGTAATACTATTAACATTTAGAAGAATGAAAATTTACCTGCCATTTTGCTTGTTTCATGCTTACACATATTTGCGTTTTCTCATACTTGTATGCCAGGATGTGATAAAAGGGTAACTTATGATGGGGAAAAAAAAGAGAAAAATATAATAAATGCTTTGCTTACTTCAGTAATGCCATCACAGCAATGTTTAAAGCAGTGAGGCTTATCATAAGGTTGTCATTTACAATGTCATGGATACCAAATTCCTTTAGTGTCCATCTCTTTATCAGTAAAAAATCCATAAGGCCAGAAGGTCACTGCAAATACACTGAAAATTCTTATCAATTTATAGTCAAATCATATTAAATAGGAGCATTTTTTAAGAATGATTTGCAAATGAAAGCGGGTTAGGATCTTTATGTAAGTACAAAGTATGGTATTAAGGGAGAAAAAAAAAATCCTGAAAAAAGTCCAACCCTGCTTTGGGATCACTATTACAGTTGTTCCTATGGTAACCAGTTATTTGAGCTGCATGCATCATCATATATATTTCAGGAACTAGAGTGCTAGAAAAAGGGGAGGGGGAAAGAGCATGTATTACACTAAATTAATTCCAAAGACAAACCCATATTGAAATACTTGACCCTTTGATTCAAAGCAAAACACCTCTGCATGATTTCACCCACTTGACACTTGGAAGTGTGGTTCTCAAAAAAAAAGGCTATGAAAAATTGGCATATACTTAGTCATCTGCTTCTCATTTTGTTCTGAATCATATCTCTAATTCATTGCTAAATAGCAGTTTCAGTCTTGTCTGAGCTGTACACCCAAGGAGCTGAGAGGAGGAAGTGTTCGGTTGTCTTCCAGACCACATACATCCACAGGACCTCTGGCACTGGGAAAACACTGACAGACATTTGGAGTAACTGGTTTTTACAAAAAAGAAGCCCAGAGAGGAGATTAAATTACATTTCAGAAATTCATTTGGGAGACAAGATCCACCAGCTTCAATAGTGTTCAGTCTTTTGGTATAGGTAAAATATGTTTCCCTCCATGGTTTCTTTTGTTAATGCATTCAGGGCTTTGGTGTGAGGTCTTCAAATGCTAAACCTCCTAGGAAGATGCAGAAAGATTCAACTGATTCTCAGCACCTGGACTGAATAAACTAAGCTGGCACCTGTTGAAACATCCTTTCCACATTGTGTCCTGTATCTGTGAAAATATTTAAACCTGAAACTTATCAAATTTTTGTAGTTAATTACAAAGAAGCTTTGTTATTTTACAAAAGATCTTTATTTACACTTCCAAAATTATGCTACAATGGATAAAATAACCAAATCCCAAAAGTTTGGAGTCCCTACCCCTACTTATATATACCCCACAATTCCAATTGAAATCAAAGGGAAATAAGACTCTCTAACAGATATTAGACTCCTAAATACTTTTGCACATCTGTTTTTCACTTATACAAGCCAGGAATGAAGTGGAACTCGGTAGAACTTATTCAAAAGCATCTAAGATCGGACTTTGAATTTCTCTTCATGCTTCTCTGCCTGTGCATAAGTACTCAAAAGTCAATCTGTATTTCCTATATAGACCTAGTGTTTGAAATTGTGACATTCTTATGCTGAAGCATCTCAAGAAGCCCAGACTGGTGAGCTCGAAACTATTGAACAGATTCAGGCATCCTATAAAAGGCAGCTGTGGTTGCTAATTTTTGCTAAAAGTGTGTCATAGTGCCACAGTCTATCTTTCATGCGATACCTCAGAGAATTTGTCTGGAAGTAGGAGTTCAGTTCAATCAAAAATCTATCAGAGATCCAGCCCACATATCTCTCAAAAGCACCCTATCATCAATATATACGTTATAGTGAAGTTGTCCAAGCTATGCTGCCATGCAAGGACAAATCTGATATTAAAGAGTATACAGAGACAGAGGAAAAGTGTTACTTTTTCACTTCCTTCTCTGCAAGGAGGAAGTTCTGGTCCTTTTTTCTAAAGCTTTGTCTATATTTCAATTATTCAGTCTCTGACTAAAATGCAACCCTGTGAGTAGAAATTACAGTTACAATTGCCCCCTCAGAGATGAATGCCTTTAGTGCTAGAACAAGAAATCATACTTTTTGCTCTTTTTTCTTTCTCAATAAATCTTGTACGGTTTTCAGCACAATGTTATGGGATCACATTGACAGGGAACACAAGTCCCTCAGCATTCCACCAGGTTAATGCGCTGCCCAAGTTTTTTCAGCATTTGGCTAGTGAAGCATCGTCTCAAACTATGAAATAAAATACATATGTACATCTTGAGAAGTTCTCTGAAGTGTGGGGAACTGAATTCTGTATTCCCCTCCTTGCCTGTGCATCCCATCAAAAACTGTGTGACTGGAGGCATGAAATTTGAAGCTGAGTAACTGGGAGAGGGTCTGCAATTAGAAGGGCAGGCTGAGATGGTGCTGCAGAAGAAAGGTGAGAACAGGGAAAAGTTTAGGATCCTAGTTTGGGGGACTGAGAAGTGTAGTTTGAGGAACGTGCAAAGATGAGCCTCTTCTGTGCCTCTGTAAGATGGTCTTGCTACCTTATCAGTTTTTCATGAATTGCCGGTGCCATTGGACATACCTGTAACTCCAACTACATTGAAGCTGTTATTGAGGGTCACATCTGACTGTCCTGAATTTGAAACGCTGGTATCTTATTGTGACTGATGGGCAGGACCATCATTACTGCTCTTCTTGACACAGTTTAAAGGAAAAGAGCTGTTGAAGATCTTTTACAAGATCTTTCAGTTTCTTCATTCTTGCCCTTCTGTGGAAACTGTGACATCTTCTCTGAACTGGACTCACACAACTTATCACCAAACAACCTTCAGACTTATCCAGATCCTTGCACTAAGGAAGAAAAATCACAAGAGAAACATATTCTTTCTAATTCAACTGTTAATTTATTGTGTAACAAATAGTTCTGCAAATCATAACATCTCTAATTTCCCTGGGATTTAAACGAGGTACAATTAGTATTATATTTTCAAAATACTTTGCCTTGATGGTGTCAGTGTACCTCACTCCACATGTTCTGTGTAGACATTTATACACCAGCATATTTATTCTCCAAAGCATCCTTAATATTCAATCTATTATTCTATATATTCTATATATAAAAGAGAAAGAATAATCGACAATAACTGAAAAATATTTAACATATCTTGTGAAGTTAAAGTAATCAGCGAATGTGAAAAATATTAATTAATTTTCAGTAAGGTTCAAAGAGCTTTAAAGTCTTAACGGTGGGCTTCACAATCTTTTATATACATTTTCCTTCCATGTATATTCTAAAATTCTTTCTAGATTCCTGTATAAAATGAATCAGGTGAAGAAACTAAAGAGGTTACTTATACACTATTTTCAGTCTCATATGTAGAATTTCTGATTTTTTCTTGTCTACTTTACAGGGTTTTTTAATATATATTGGTATTTAATTACTTAGGTAAAGTTTAAAGCCCATATTTCTGCAATAGTTTCTGTTATTTGTAATTTGAACCTATGTAATATATCTTTTTAAAAGTAGGCACACTCCCCAGTTTCTGGAATAATAATAATAATTAAAAAATACATCATAGTTTATAGCTAACGATTGAGATGAGATGTTGAAGAGGAATCTGAATATTCTGCAAAGTTTCTTCTGATGTTTATGGAGCTGTAACACATTAGAAAAATTATGGCCCACTTACAACAGATAATTGTATAGGGTTTTGTTGGAAAAGGCAAGTAATGTCTCTGAAAGAGGGCACACAATTCGAACAAAAATTGCACATTTTTCATGTTTAAATGAGATTATCCATTCAGCTATAGCTTTGTGTATCCATATGAGCCTTTTCAAATGTTATAATACTGAATCTTTTGAATGTTTTTGAATGTCTTTTGGTGTGCTGAAATACCACTTCAAAATTTGACAGTTCTGTAGTTCCTGCTCTTCACAGATGTCACATGTACTCCATTCCAGAACAGGGTTCCCTCTCACTGGTACCAATGTTTGCTCTTTTTCCAGATTTTCAAGTTGAGCATTCAAAGAAGCTCAAAACAACCACATTTTGAAGTCATCCTTGACCCTGCAGTTACTCTTCTCTTCAGTGGGAAAGGGGTTATCATCCCAATGTCAGTATGGGCTGAATACGCAGCTGATTTCAAAATCAAGGACTTTGGATCAAGACTTGAACATATTAGGTCGCTTCTAATGCCACACAGGTTACACACAAGAGTGACTATAAGTATAAGGATGTTTGTATACTGGGGTTTTTTTAATAAATAGGAAGATAATAGCATATAATGATGTCAGCCATTTTGCAGTAAAGAGAAAAAAGAGTAAGTTATAGGATGGCATGCTGTTCTAGACTGAGACTTACTTGGAAAAAAAGTTTTATTGATACACAAGTAGAAAATACTTTTCATCTTTAAAAATAGTTACACCTTGCTGTGCCAGTCTAGCCAAACTCAAATGTTGTCTTAGTCTAGCAGTTCTAATGAATAGTGCAGCTACATATAACAAGCAAAATCATCTACTTAAGCTATGACAATCAATGTTCTGTCAAAAAAAACTCAACAAAATTTGCAACAGAGTAAAATCCCATCAAGCAATTTGTTTCCAATCATGTTTTAATAACTCAAAATCTAGGTGAAGGCATTTAAAATATACAAGCTCCAATTTTACACCTTTCAACACAAGAGTACTGTAGAATATCAGGCACAATGCTAAAATTAACCCTGAAGCATGAGGGGAATCTCAGGAAGCAACTGTACTTTATGGTTGAAATATTTTTGTTTGTTGTCTTGACTTAAATACTATTTAAATTTATTGTTTAAATAAGCTTTAAAAATGTCCTGTTGTTTGTTTTGATGCTTAACAGTTTTTAAGCTAATTTTGCAAACTGTTCTTTTTCTCACTACCATCTTGCAATTTGCAGTTCACCCTCCAGCTCAAGCTGCTACTTTGTTTACACCTCATCAAATTTCCTTTAATTCTCTTCATCTCTTTCTCTCCTGATAAAGTCATCTCTCTTTTCCCCCACTAACTTGAAAACAGCTCAGTGGAAAGCAGTACATCTCTTGCAAAGGTTAATAATGAGAGTAAAATGATTTTGTAGTTTGATGTTCGGCATCATGGCACATAAAAGGACTTCCAGCAGAGCTCCATCTAACCTTGTTTCCTCTTTAGAAAGAGATTTGCCTTAAACACTGATGTTGTCAGAATTCTGCTCTCCTTATAGTGATATGGCAGAGCAGGATTCTCATTACAGCTATTATATGAAAAGAAAATTTTCATTTATTTCAGCTCACAGAATCAAACCTTAATTACTCAGTAAAATTTGTGGGCTTGTGAAAGAGAGTACAATAGTTCTTCTGTCAACTGAAAGGCTAACCTAACTCTGCTGTAGGTAATAGAAATGATACAGATGAGATCAAAGTGAAGTGAATCAGTCTATGAATATATTTTAAAGTCTGAAAAGCAGTACTGAGAGCTTTTGCAATGCTTAGTGGATTTAACTCTGAACATGTTTCTTCTGCTTATACGGGGAAGCCCTGTTTATATCCCATGAAATCCCTTGACTCCTTTCAAGTGGAAGGAGTAGCAATGCAAACTCTGAAGGGTGACAGTTTTCTGATGGTATGCTCTTTTCAGAGGATGTGGCTGGGCAGCAATGAATGAGGCCATTGGCTGCCCTATCCTGACCACTCCCCTCTGGAGGTGGTCTCACTTTCCCCGCTATGGGGAAGATAAGCAAAAGCTGGACCTGAAAGCTTTGAGAAGGCTGAGATGGAACAGGCAGAGGAAGAGGGGTCCGAACATGTAAGCTGCTGCCAGCACTGCACCTGGAACCAAATGAGTAGGGAAGACTTGGAAGAGCAGGGAGATCTTCCAACAAGCTCAACCAGGTTTCTGGGCAACTTCTTCCTTTCAAGAACTTAGACCACACTCTATGCAGTTAGCATTACTTTTGTAGCTTGTCTACTAGTATTTTTTTATTATTTCTCCTGGCCATAAAAAAAATCCTTTAAAAAACTCCTGTTTTCTCTATACAAATAAAAACATTTTTAATGTTAAAGCCTTGATGACAGCTTTGCTGTACTAAGTATAACAAGTTGTCTATAACAAGCATTGACCTCAAAGGTCATAGCAACTTCTGAGTCTCATCACACAATGAATAAAATTAATATAAATCAACTACAATGAAATGAATTTTTACCCATGTTGAGAGGACTGTTTTATTTATTGCTGCTCATCTTTAATTCAGTTGTACTCATCACAGAGGCAAAATTTCCTAGTTTTGCTCTCTAAGTTGGGCCATAAAACAAATTATTTGATCAGACATATGAATCATCTGTAAAACTCAAGATATTTTGTGTAGCAATTGACTAGATTTAAGAATCTTTATTGCTGTTTTGTGCCTCTAACTCTAGGAAAAAAAAACCTGCATTAAAAAAAAAAAGCCCATAACAACAAAACTGTAAGTTGTGAACGCTATTTCTGTTTCCTGAAAGGAACAGGAAACAAGATCCACAATGTTTTTTCCCTTAGCTGTAAGCCAATCTGCAAGTGAATTATGACATGAAATCCCAATCGTATACTATGCAGTTGAACCTTAATATTATACACATAGCAGGTCACTGCAAGCTCAAACATACAGCTTTAACAGTTCATATTTGGATCTGTGCTTTACTTCCAATGACATTACCAAAACCAACGAAGTCCAAAGATAAAAATAATCGGAGACAAGGAATAAGCAACAACGTCTGGAAAGATTCAGGATAAGATTAGGCAGTTACACGGATAATCAAAAAATCACAGAATCACAGAATACATTGAGTTGGAAGGTACCCACAAGGATCACTGAATCCAGCTCCTGGCTCTGCACAGAACTATCCCCAAGAGCCACAGCAGTATTATAAGTATTATGGATATGTGGAAGATAAAAATTTCTTTGTGAGGAAAGGAAGTTTTAATCCTCTCCTGCACCCATTGCCCTGACAAACTGCAATCCTGATGCGGTAGATGCAGATATTTTTAAGTGCTTGTATTCATATCACTACCTTTTACACTTTATTGTTTCTCAATAATACTTTATGTCATTTTTTTAATATATGAATTATGAGCTTATATCTGAGGAATTGTTTCACTGTTTGGGAAAACCGCTCCTCCATTGATCCTTCTGTAATTTGCCTCAGTTTTAAAAGTCTTTTACTTAGTATCCTCACTAAACTGCTAGGTCTATAAAAAAAAAAATACAGCTTCAAATCTCCTCTGAGATTTTTCATCTGAAAATCTTACAATTTGCTATTGAAAAAATTTGTTCCTTGTACTTATGTACTCAGAAATGCATGCTCATGCAGACTTTAAGCACAATTCTATGCTCTGCTCAGAAATAAGCACTGAATTTTTCTTATTTCTGATGGACTTACAGAACTTATTCTTTGGTGCTTTTTACATGTCTTGCTAATTTTAAGTAACTTTTCTCCCTACTCTTTCCAATTTCATCTTTATAAATTTGTTCTATTCTTTTGCAAAATTATTCTTAGACATGTGCCAGTTTCCAGTGTCCTGCAATTCCTTTCTGGTGTAGGAGTCTCTCTCAGTCTTTCTGCCTTTCTCTGACACCAGGTTTGTTTACGTTGCACTCTGAAGAGTCTGTTTTAGATATTAATTATACTGCAATATGTTCCTTAGATTACATTCTATACCTGAATTTGCTAAAGTCTGTTTATTGGAAGCCCAGTTTTCTCTAAATGCTTCTTTCACGCTTTTTTCCTTCTTGGAAGGCTGTTCTCTGATCTTTTGTGATGACTTGCATGCAAACTACCTTCTACATTCAAGCCTCAACCTTCTATATTCAAGTCTCAACCAGCTCTTTCGTATTAGTTGAATTCAGATCTAAAAATAGCTGCTTCACTAGTTTTCCTTCTCCAAAACAAAACATTGTCTCCAGATTAACAGTAACAATCTTTCCTTCTGCTCTATTATCTTTTTTTAAGTATTTGCTATGGTAAAACAGTTAAAACCATGAAAACCATAAAAGAATATGTTCTTTTATGTTCTAAGTCAAAAGCTGTTTTCCTATAATGCAGAAAATCTTTTAAAGTTTTCAATATACATAAAAACAATTTAAAAACTCCAACACCTCACTCTTATTACAGCTAACACTCAGAGATTATTATTTTTATTTATGGAATACAAATATCTTTTGCATTGCATATTATTTTATCAGTCTGTTAGTTTTGCAAGAAGGCATTCAAGGTACAGTATAATAATTTAAAGCATGGTGGTATATCTAGATTGGTATAATTTGTCTTCATTTATCACTTAATTTTATTCCTGAATGATGCATTCAAAATACATGAAAATATCATGTAAGTTGGAAAGTCGTAGAATGGCTATAGCCAGTAAAACCCCAAAGTCTTGTCACTACGATGTGCATGTTTGGTCTCCCAAAAGAACCAAAATAGAGTGAATACTGCTGAAGTCAAATAAAGAAGTAAAACTTGTCAGTAATCAGAAGAACACCAGAGTTGTCTTGCCTGTTTCTGGTATAATATAATAGTCAGAGTGAGAAAAGATGATATGCACCTGACATATCATACCTTGAACTAAAAATAATTGTGCTTCTCTGAAACACAGAATGCATCCTTTACTGCTACTGTATTAAATGTCCTGACCTTTTCTTGGCAGTAAAATATTTTCCTTTTTTTCATTCCCAAATTTGCTGTAGATCTTGTCCAAAGAGCTCATCTAAGTGAGAATGATATTCCCCAAAGACTTCAAATGATGAGAGGATCTTGCCCTTTGCTCTACAGCTATTCCTTCACAGTTATTGAGATACTCGTCCTCACTCTGTAAAACAGTTCTATTTTCTTAGATCAAAACCATCCATTTCTCTTATTCAGAACACTGATTTGCCTCAAGAAATACTGAGAGAAAAATCTGGTTCTACTGTAACGTTATTTGGCTCAGAAAGAAACTGAATTGCAAAGTGAACTCTCAGTAAAACGTGATATAGACCTGAATTTTTTTTTATTTAATTTTTCATTTTTTTTGTCATCACATGTGAAGCAATAAAGCCATAATGACAAGGTAAAGAATAAACAATACAGAAATTAAGAAAGGAAGGTACTGTTGCTAACATTTGGAGAATGTTAACAGTATGTATACAATGGTTATATAGTTTTCCACTAAGAAAATAAAAATGTTCCTCATAAACCTTTTGATGCAATCACATGGCTCTATATTCTACCAGTTACTTATTGCAATAACAATCCCAAATGAAGATCAGAATTTAAGCATATTTAAATTATTTATTATTTTGTTTGGTGGAAAGGATGTTACAGAAAACACATTTGGAACCAGCATTTTTCAGCTTCCTGATTGCTTTCTGCTAAATTGATTACCTGATAAAATTTGAAAGATATCTTCTGCTGACAGATCATTACAGAAGAAAATCCTGAGCACTCTCCCTACTTATGATTCAATCGTATATTGTTATGTAATTGTACATGGCCTTTCAATTAGTGCTTATATTGTTGTCAGGACTCTGAGTGCCATTGCTTGCTTTGAACATTGTAAATTATCTGTGAAAGTAAATTTGTAATGATCATTCAGAATTTATTGTAGGCAATTAGACTGTGGGCCAAGTAATTTCTTTCTTTTGTACAGATGAGTCTTTATAGAGAAATTTTATATGTGGAACTCTTTTTTTTTTTTTTTAAACTTTCAATTATAGGCTTTAGGAGAAAATAGAATAGATAAAATCCTGGGTATTCTGTTTTTTTCTACAACACAAAATATCACTGCTCACTCCTTCCAGCACACCAATATAAATACCTGTCCCAAATCACGGCCTGTGCATACTAAGATGCTGAAGTTCTTGGTCTTCTCAGAGGAAATTTGATCTTTGCATTTAATCAGAAGCATCCACACAAATACAGCTATTGATGGCTCTATTGATAAGGCTAAAAGAATAGGACTGGGAAACTCCACCAGCCCCCCCCCCCAAAATAATACATGATATTTTGGAGGAGGGGAGG
>VZTD01002630.1:161033-189793 GCA_013397725.1 Rhagologus leucostigma
GAGCATATTTCTTAATTTCCTCTCTCCTGCTAAAATATTTAAGAGCTAAAGCAGAACCAGTGGGCAGTCTCCTTACATGAAATAGACTGATATTATAACTGGAGATAATACCAGTCAGTATTATAGTTGGACCTGCCACACACATAAATAGAAGTTCCAGAGTCTTCAATATGAAAGATTTGTGTATTATCATACTACAAATTCTAGTTTGTATTACATACTGAACATATGTCTCTTCTTATTTCTTCTTTTTTTTTTTTTTTTTTTTACTTTTTTTTTCCCATCTGGCAGCTCATTCAAGACATCTGTCTTGCCCAGAAAAGCTGCTCAGAGTCTCTCATTGAAGGATTATTACCATGAGGCCAACAAAATGCAGTCTATCTCTAATTTTTCTTCTGGAACAGTGATTTAGAAAAAAAGACAAGCCCCTGCAGGTGTCACAGACATATGATGAAGTGCAAGGAAAAGAAAGAAAAAGGGAAAGAGGCAGAATACAGAGAAAAGGTCTTAATAAAAGGGTTCTTCTTCATACTGTCTCTGTGCTTGCATGGGCCTTCAGTCAATATGAAGAATTTAGTGATGGAATCACAACCCGAGATAGGCACAGAGAGTATCCAGTTCATCTAATTCCTATACAGTGGGGTTTTTCATGTGTGGTTCTTTTAAATTTCTTCCTCTGTTTTTTTTAAATATATATCCACAGCTACTCAAAAGGAAGGCCAAGAGATGCTGGAACCACAATGTTCAGAGATACATAATGAAAGGAGAAGAAGCAATGGACATAATTTGAAAGTTGAAATTATGCCCTGTTACAGAGAAGAATATTTTTCTTTCTGTAGGTTGTCAAACAATGGAAAAGGTGCTCAGAGAGTCTGTGTATGTTCCACCTTGAAGATATTCAAAACTCAACTGGACATTGCCCTGAGCAAGTAGATTGGACCTTACATGTGATCCTGTGACTCTACATGTTTTGAGTGATTTGAAACAAATATTTCTAGGGTTGAGAATTCATTTACTAAATCCGGCTTCTATAATTTTTCTTCTTTTTTGTCCAGGAAAAGATTAAGCTTTGGTGGTTTATCAGGTTGGATTTTTCCAAATACATAGTCTGAAATGAGTGATGGCTTAGCACAAGTACCTCACATCCCACTATAAAGCTAGATATCTTCACTTACACCTTTGTAATTTCGGATCTCTGTGGTGTACAAGCAGGGAGATGCCAGAGTTTAAGCCTACTAACACAGTCATGGCACAATCTTCTCACAATCTTCTTCCTTGTTCCAATACTATTTTCAATACATTTAGGACCATCATAAATCTAGTGGTTAGATTGCTATCTCACAGTGGGATATCCTAAAATTCGCACTGCTGCCACCTTCAATTAAAAAGTCATACACATGTGCCAGGCAGTTCCTGACAACGTTACCTTATAGGCCTGCCACTAATGCTTTTCAGTATGGTTTACACAACTTTCTGGATTTCTAATAGGATTGAGATTTAATTTTGAGCATAGACAATTAGGTTTCATACAATTTATGGGTACTTTTGTATCTCTTTAGTATCCAGAAACCTACATTTACTTGGTATAATATTAACTTGAAAGTGATGAATTGGATCTCTTTTTTCCAATCTGTACAGTATATAGACAAATCAGTTTACTTTTCACCTTCCTTCTTGTATTAATGCCAAGAGTTTTGCTTTCTTTTGCGTGAGCAAGCTTCATTAAGCTTTATCCTAAAGTGGTCATACATGCTATAAACCCAAGAATTTAGTCCTCAGATTTATAAAGTTTTGCCAATTTCTTTCATAGTTGAGGATAAAAAGTATACTGTTAATATCTTTTTCAACCATAGATGAATTAATGCCACATTAGACCTTTTTCTTTTGGATAGAGTCGAAAACACAAGAATGTTAAATGACTTTCTTCAAATGATTGCAAATATTGATAGCACAATTCTCTAACCTATGTTTTTTTACTTTAAATAATCAACCATTCATGACTGAGCAGAAGAGAAAGGGAAATAACTCTCAGTTCAGTGGGAAGTACAGACCTTGTCTAGTCTCCAGAACTTCAACATAAAACGTATTGGCAAATGGATTAAAACCCATAAAATTTTTCTTTAAAGCTGGCCTTTAAAGCCAAACTGGTTTCAAGGGTGTCAAAGCATTTTGATTTACGTGTGACTGAGTGGGCTTTCAGAGCAGATTGATACAGGTGCTGGTGAGTCACATTCCTAGGACCCCCCATAACACGTGCAGACTGTGGCCCCCAGGCTCCAAAGTGCTTCTAACAGGACATGCTGCACAGAGTTTTCCCCACTTTTCAGCTCCTCAGCCTGTACCATGGGCCCAGGTACAGGCACAATCCTATTTATCAGCCACATAAGTCTCAGCTGGGCATGTGCACTGTTCTTGGATATGTAACATTCTGCATCACCATTAATAGTTTTCAGTGCTGCTTTTGAGTCTGAGTATTTTTTGTATCAATATATATTTTATACGAATTATGGCTACAGCAACATCAGTGTGTTGTAAATTCTGCCTCTTCTTCTCCTAAGCAAGGTGAGGAGTGAAAACACTCATGGTGTCTCTGGGCTTTTTTTATCTTGAAAAAGCTAGTAGACACAATTAACATGTCTAACACTCAGTTTCCCAATAGGAGTCTGATGTCTTAAGGTAATTAAAAAAGCCAGTGATCAAAAGACAGAAAATATTTTTTGAGAGAATATACAGTGGTCTTTGTGTTCTCTTCTTTACAGTTTCAAGTTTTCTTAAATTTAAGCTTATTATCTTTTCTGTTTAGTAATTGTAGTGGTGGTAATAGTAGCAATAGCACTAGCATTTGTATAACAGGATGTCCTAAAATAGCAATTTTAATGAAAAAACAACAAAAAAAGACAGGATACATAATTGGGAACTTAATTGAATTTCTGTCCTTTCTCATTATACCTAGAAAGTAGAACCTAAAACAATCCACCCTTCATATTCACTAGAATTAAGTAGTTGAAAAAAAAAAGAAGTCTGTGCTTTTCGGTGTCACTCAAAGTAGGAGAGGGTGATTTCTCATTAGCCATGAGAACAGCCTCAGTGGACTCTTAAAAGAACAGTGAGATGTTTTTACTTTTGATTTGCAAAGTAGATAAACATATTCACAAGTGTTAACTCTTCTTAAGAATAAAATTTCGTCCTCGGTAGAGGGCAACCCTTACTTTAATTTTAGCAAGACAGAATTTCTTTCTTATATAATTTATTATGATAATTTGTTTTATCATACTAAGTAGAATAAAGTGGACATGTTTTTTATGACAGGTTTCTGTGGTTTATTACTTCCTTAATCATAAATTAAAATATTTCTTTCAACTTTTCTTCCTACTCAAGTTCAAGTCCATTAACCTTACTGAATTTACTGGATCTTGCTGACTTTTAACAAAGTGAAATACAGCATCATTGAATTTGTTCTGGTATCCTTCAGGTTTTGCATAATTTCCTGATTTTTTTATTTAGTGTCTAAATACAAAAAACTGAATGGCGAACAGATATTTAAATCTTGACTGTTTAGTATAATCGGTTTAGTAATGTTTCAAGAAACCACTCACATTCAGCTCAACCAATTTATTGATCAAGACGCTAATTAACCAATAGATAAATGTGTTACTTCACTCCTCTGCTCTCTTGTCCCCTACAATATGACAGCAAAAATACAGTAAGTCCATAATGTGCAATTAGCTACTCAAGTTTATACCCGCTATGAAGCCTAAAGTTCACTAATTCCCACAGATTTGCATAATTCCCACCTGCTTAATCTTTGAAAACAGAAATACCAGTGACTTAAAATATCAATCACATAGGTCTTTTCTGGTAACTGCTTTGCCAGGTGGTACTTTAAAAGAATATGGAAAATGACAGGATGTACAAATCAGTCACATTTGCTATAAAAGGCATTTCTAGATACACAGGCTAATGAGTTCCCCAAAGAATCAGCTAGGCAAGAGGTCATAAGTTTAGCGAGTCCTAAACCCAAATAGCAAAGTATTATGGGAATTTGTTTCATTGATTAATATAAACATACACAATCTTATTGTAAAACACATGCAAGGTAAAATAAGTAACTAAATAAAAGTGTAAGATTACTATTCATAGATTCCACTGTGAATTAGTGAGATATTAATTACAGGTCCAAAATTTTAGCTTCCAAAACGTCTAAGATGTTATTCAGTTGAAGTCAAACAAAGCCAACTATGGTGAAAAACCTTAGAATGTACTCCCAGTTTGTCAGCCGCATCTTTGATAGCCAAAATACTTTCCTTCACTGAAACTATGCTTAGGTACAGAGTCACACATAAAACTATCTAAAAATGAAAGATTAAACCATTATACAAGCAAATAAAAAAAAAAGTACTAGTGTACACAAGGAAATCTTAAGATATAACAAGCAACCAAACCAAGCAAAAGCCTATCAAACATCCTAAATACAGGGAAAAAAAACTATGGCTGTTTCCTTTTTCTGCCCCAGCCTGTTTTCCTTTATTTACATACTCTCCTGTGTTTTTCCATATGGACTGTATAGCCAAATAAAAATCTTGAAATCAGTTCCTATTTTTTAAGTAGTTTTTCTTAATACGTTTAACCTGAAATGCTGACAGCGTGGTTAATTGTTTTCTAACGACTCACTAGCACCCTCTTTAATTTTCTCTTTTGAAGTTGAGCACATTTTTTAAAACTGGTAAGAGCATTTTTATTTTCCCTATTCTTCACTAACTGCAGCATGTTCTGATTTTAATATATAAGTTATAATCTTGTGCTTCCATCTTGCACTGTAGAAGCTGACTCAGCACACCAAGGTGTAGCTGTTGGATTGCAGTCCTGGTTGAATGCCCAATGTGCTCTTTCATTATACTGATAAGGTGATGAAGTATAAAGCTTGTACTGTGTAATTTCTCCATATGTTTCTAGGATCAACAGCTTAAGAAAAGCAATCCAACAGTTCTGGCTTTTGTAATGTAACATAAGGAAGGTCATTCATGACGTTTTCTAACATACACTTTGAAAAAATGCCTAAAAGTATTCCAAATAAATCCAAGCATAAATCCATAAATACAGTGGTAAACTAGTAATGATAATTAAAAGAACTAAACAAGGTATTCATTGAATTAGAATAAAAATATAAAATTAAAAAAAACCTCATCCATTTTTACTGTGGGAGACATTTTAGGAACATTTTAGGAAGATAAACCAGTTATATAACAGTAACACACTTTAGCAAAAACAAATCCAGAAGAGAATGCAACTTCTGGTTTGAACAATAAATATTTGAGGACTTACAGCTGAAAATGTCAGGAATATCATCAGTAAATAACAGGAAATTTTAAAGTTTTAATTTTAAAATAAATATTTTCTATCAAATAATCTAGTTCACACACTATGTATTGCAGTCATACTAAAATGTGGCCCCAAAAGGGCCATTCATCCCTTCCTTGATCAAAACTGACCTTTAAAACACTAATGTTTGAGACTGCACAAAAGAAAAGAGATATTAAGTCATTCACATGTTTTGATGGACTGAATCTTTTACCAGCCTTTCAAAAACAGAATGAATTGTAGAGTATTTCAAATATTTCTCTGGAATGTGTTAGGATTATAGCTGCATAAGGATCTTTACACAAGCAAAGACACTCCTTCCTGACAGTTTAGATGTAAAACAGTGTTATTTCTTATTTTATGATTATGATAAGATGAATTACATAACATAGAAAGAAGTAATTGAACTTTGAAGGACCTGAATTTTGTGTTCAGAATCAGACTAAAACCAAATGAATGAAAAAAGAATTTGGATGCTAAAGAATTACTTATGTGGAATTAGACACTTATCTGGACAGTGATGATAGTTTCAAGCTAATAAAAGGTTTTCTCTTCCGTTCAATCACTGTCTAATGAAAATGCAAAAATAATTCCTGAAGTACTGCAGAAACATCTTCAGCTGCTCAACAACATTAATCACTATGAATCATTCGGAAGTAGCTTAGTTTAGCAATCACTTCTTTACTCTAAAAACAACTTTTTAGAACAATGGACAGCTATTGTTTGATGAACACTGTAGCAGTTGTTAGTCACATCCCAGAGTTTGGAAAATCTTGCTTGCTTTTATTGTGTTTGCATTGAAAATAAGTATCTCCTGTTACTAGATAAAATCTTTGAAAATGTGGATTTGCAGGTAGGCTTTGTTAGGATAGCATTAATAATTGAACTCTCTTAGTCAGGGTCCTAATTAAAAAATAAATATTAAAAGAGTAAGAAATAGAGCGACCTTGAAATATTTTATACATTAAAAATATTCATCCAATCACATTTAAAAATTGAAAAGAAACATAAAATTAATCCCTTTGCATGGTACATAGGGCCATAGAATGATTTGATAAGGGACCATAAAGATCATCTAATTCCAACCTCCCACTAGACCACCTTAATCAGAGCCCTGTCCTGGCCTTGAACATCTCCAGGATGGGGATTCCATGACCTCTCTGGGAAATCCACTCCACCACCCTCACAGTAAAAAATTTCTTCCTAATATCTAGTCTAAACCCACCCTCCTTCAGCTTAATATCATTCCCCTTTGTCCTATCCCTACAAGTCCTGAAAAATCCTTCTCCAGCCTTCTGGTAAGCCCCCTTTAGGTACTGGGAGGCTGCAGTAAGGTCTCCCTAGAATCTCTTCTTCTCCAGGCTGAGCAACCCCAGCTCTCTCACCTCACAGGAGAGGGGCTCGAGTACTGTGATCATCTTCATGGCCTTTTCTGGACTTGCTCCAACAAGTCAATGTCTTTCTTGTGTTGGGGGCCCCAAACCTGTACACAGTGTTCCAGGAGGGTTCTCACAAGAGCAAAGTTGAGGGGGCAATCCCCTCCCTTGAACTGGAGGTTGTGCCTGTTGTGATGCTGTGGGAAGAGACAGGATGAATTGAACTGCAGGCTGGGGGGTGTGCCTGCAGAATGCCATGAAAGGACAAAGAAGCTTGTCTCCGCCTGACCTTGGGGGGGAGGAGATGCCACAGGGCAGAGCCCTGCGGAGAGGAGCCTGCTGGAAGCTGCTGGACGGGTGGACAGCGTGTCATCACCCCCATATAGGCACACTGAGAAAGTGTGTTACTGACATGGCAATGTGCGATAGGTTGCTTAGTGAAAAGTACCATATAAGGAAATAGTGGGTCTTGAAGCAAGTGTATGAAACTAGCTTGTTTCTCTGAACGAACATCTCAGATTCCCTGTCAGACTGGGTCCGTGTCACATTCACCCATATGATGCAGTCCAGGATGAGGCTGGCTTTCTGGGCTGTGTGCATTTACTGATGAGTCACATTGAGCTTTTCACCATCACCCACAAGTCCTTCTCAATCAGTTCCCCACCTGGCCTATACCTGTACTTGGGATTGCCCTGACCCAGGTGCAGGACCTGGCACTCGGCCTTGTGGAATTTCATGACGTTCACACAGACCCCCCTCTCCAGTCTGTCAAGGTCCTTCTG
Source organism: Rhagologus leucostigma (assembly GCA_013397725.1). NCBI lineage: Eukaryota > Metazoa > Chordata > Aves > Passeriformes > Rhagologus > Rhagologus leucostigma. The sequence goes on from VZTD01002630.1 coordinate 168,550, forward strand.
GATGGCATCCCTTCCCTCCAGAGTGTTGACTGCACTGCACAGCTTCGCGTCACTGGTAAACTTGCTGATGCTACACTCGATCCCACTGTTCATGACGCCAACAAAGATGTTACAGTGTGCCAGTCCCCATACTGACACCTGAGGAATGCCACTTGTCACTGGTTTCTACTTGGACATCACGCCATTGACCACAACTCTTTGAGTGAGGCCATCCTGATAATTTTTATCCGGAGAGTGGCCCACTCTTCAAGACCATGTCTCTCCAGTTTAGAGACAAAGATGTCATGTGGGAGAGTGTCAAATTTTTTACACTTTACATACCCATAGTAAGTGAAGTGACATTGTTTCTTCTGCCCTAGAGGTGTTTTTCTCCAAAACTACTCTACAAAGAATCTGGATGCGTGGGTTGAACTATGCTGTAGCTTTTAAATGGCTACGTTTAGCATGTATGAAATCTTGTCCTTGTTCTGTGGAGCTTTGTTTTGACCCTTTTTTTCCTGATAAGTTTGGGCTACAGATTTATGCTAAAGAAATAATGTCTGTCCAGCCCAAACCTTTGTCCAGTCTAAAATCCACTCTTCATGGTTGTTACCAGATCACTAACAGGGAAACTTCTTCTGCTGTGCCTTCCTACCTCCTGATTATGACCTTCCTCTTCTGCAAGTTGCTGCCAGACCATCAATGGAAGTGCCTAATTATACCTTGATGTTGAAAACAAACAGTAGCAGAGAGATCCAAGACAGAATTAGCATACTGTGAAAGAAAAATGGGGTTTGTTCTAAATATGCTGCTACATCCTTTCATTAGGTGTTAGCTTTCTTTACAACGTGAGAAGTTTCTTCCTTTTCCCTTTTTAGTAATATTTTTTTTCATGCCATTATTCAATTACTTCTCCTGTAGGCTGAAATGTGGGTTTTTTCCATGTAAAATCATGTTGCACAGGTTTGATCATTCTACTTCCTTAGTCAAAATCTTAAAATATAGTCTTCGGATGATATAATTATAACCGCATATCATATTCAAAATACAGGAGTATTATGTCATACTGATGTTCTTTATGTAATCCATAATAATTCTCAGAATTCTATTTTCCATTTTTGTCTCTTCTAATGAGGAAGATGATGTTTTCAGAAAAAGATATCTGCAATTGCATTTTTATGTCTTTGCTAAGTTCCTAATTTCTTTGAAGCCTGTCACTGTTTCTGAATACTTAACAATTTTCTCACCCAGCAGTGAAATGGCAAACAGATTGTATTGCTGCTGCATCTATCAGCTTTGAATTCTGACTGGCACTTTATCTCTCAGACATGCTGCATTATCAAATCTTACTCTTGAGATTTAACTTTTCCAGAATATCTTCCTATCATGAGCAAACTTTTTATCTCACTTTCCAAAATTCTCAAATCAATATGTAAAAAAACTCTCCTCATACCACAGATTCATGCAAAGACCTTCCTTTGTGCAAGATACTTGTTAATTCTTACTTCCTCCCTTTTAACATTTAAGAGATTATTAATCCACAAAGGACTTTAAGAATATAAGAACTTCTTTCAAGAAGTCAAATCAATTGAAGAAATTTTTTGGTTTTGTAAGCATTATGCTGTTTATTCCCAAATAGGTAAGATTTCTATTTTCTGCTCTTTTAAAAAAAAATTAGTTTATTTGAGTTCTTCTGGAACAAATATATGACTTATTAGCTTGTAGATCCTGGTACCTTCTCTGGGCTTCTTCTGAAAAAAGGAAACAGAAAACCTGAAAAAGACACTTTCCACTCCTCCCCACAGAGTGGGAGATATTAAGAGAGATATTACACACTTTAATTAATAGTTCAGCATATTCCACGATACACCAATATATCATTACTAGCTGTAGTATGTGACTTCAGAAGGCACTGTAATGAGGAGACAGTGATTTCAAGCACAATCTAGGCAGAGTTTAACCATACACCTTAGATGTAGAGAGCTGTATGTTGGCATGACTGACTGCTATAAACCTGAGCACATCTCCCATCATTTTCTGTTGTTCACCTTATTTTTTCTAACTGAAGTGTATGAATTTTTCCATTTTTCTCCTTTGGTTAGAAAGAAGATTTTCTGAAAGCTTTCTTGCTTCTAATGACCTCCCTTGCCTTTGTCATATTCCTTCTGGAATATGGACTTTCTCAAGTCTTTGTTTGATAGGTGGTATATATTCTTCAGAACATCCAGAACAGTGTCTTTAAGTACTCTTCACTGTGTCTGCAGAGATTTTACTCTTTTAGCCGTTTTTCTTTCAGATTTTGAAAAACAAAATTCCCATGTACCTCTCCTTTTTATCGTTCCCTTTTCCCTTTATACCAAGACAGGTCTTTTTCTTTCAGAGTCTTAAAAAAAACTTTGTTAAAAACCTTTTGAAAAAGAACTGCATCATCTGAATCCACAGTACCTCTTATTTATCCATACATTTATTCGTTACAGTGTTTGTTGTATTTTCTGTCAATTTTTCTGGTACAAAGGTCAAATTTACCTGGCTTTAGTTCTTAATAACATCTTAGAAATCTGATAAAGAGCAATTCTTCCCTCTCCAGAACAACATTTTTATGGATTATTTCTGTTTGTGTCAGTACTCAATTTAGGCTTCAAAAGGCGATAAATCCATATCATATATTCCTCTTGGCTTGTACTCTAAACTGATCTCTAAATCCATATCCTGATCATAAAAATGTTTGCTAGTTACAAACCAGAAGTACACTCTAAATCTACTCTTATGTTCCTTGTTTGCATCAACCCTCAATTAAGCAAAACTGATGGACCCAAAGCAGACTCAGAGACTCAGAATTAGTACCGTCCCTCTGACCTGTCTCTAACATATGGCTACGCACTCAGGTCAAAACTCTTTATCTTTCCTTGATGATTTCTGCTGAATCAAAAGCTAATCATAATTTATTGGCCTCTACTTGTCTGAACAGAATTTTAGCCAAAGCTGTCAGCTGCAGAAATAATTCTTGTTATTGTCCCATGCCTCATCCAGTCTACTCTCCCACTTCATGACTTCTTTTTAATAATCTCTAGTCACTTAAACCTGATTAACCTTTAGTGTTGCAGTGAAGAATATATACGTTACTGTACTCTCATTCTTTTAGCTTGGATTAAAGAGTTTTTACATTTTTCACTGCTTGCTTTTCAAATATCAAACTGATGCCTTGAGTGGCTACCTAGAAACAGAAACTAGACAAGAATAAGGGAATAAAGGCAGGTATTTATTTGAAAGGCCTTCAAAGGTACGCCCTGGGGAGCCAGAGGCTACTTCCAAAATGGACCCCAAGATGGACGACAAGTCACGAATTCTTCACACTTTTATAGGTTTGGGTCATTTGCATATTAGCATAAATTCGCCAATTAAAACTTTAGGTAATGATGTAATTTCTTCAATTTCTCCATCCCTCTAGGGGCTCTAGTTTACATTTCTTGAGACTAGGATAGTCTGAGTGTCCTTGAATAGCAAGCTCAGAGAAGCTTTGTTGTGTCTATCTGGCCTAAGAGAGCAGCTAACGAGCTACAAGAAACTTCAGAGTTACACACTAGGCAATACAGAATTTGAAAAGTATAAAAGTTAAAACCTAAGGCATCAAAACTGTTATATTTACATAACTTTACTAAAATATCAGTGCCTTTTTTAACTCTAATCCTTCTTTCAACCGAAGCATAAAAAATCCCAAGACCTTGAGTCACCAAAGAGCCTGGAGACAGTATGGTACCAACTATTGGTCTATTTCCCTCTCTAGAAAAACACTTTAATTTCTATTCTGCTACAGGAAAATAAAAATACTGAATACTGAAACATTTCAAAACAGGAGAAGAACATAGAATCATAGGTCAGATACATACTGAGGTTTTTAAGGGCCCTTGGCATTTTTCTAATCCAATCCCATGCTTAAAGCAGAGATGTCTCTGAATTCGCACCAAGATGCTCAGGGCTTTGAATAATGAAAATTTCCAAGGGCGAAGATTCCTTAACCTCTTTAAGAAACCTGTGTTAATACCAAGGTATTATTATAGTACTGGGTTTTATTCCCCCTTATATCTTGTCAGAAGTTTCTCTCTATTTGTGACTAGTTTTGTCTTGTTTTCCCCCTGAGCACTTCAACACAAAGTCTACCTCAGCATCCTTGATAATCCCCTCATTGGCTGTAGCAGGTGTCTCTTAGCACCTCCACCCCTGCCCACAGGAAGTTGTCTCCTCTCCAGTGTGTGCCAGTCATGCTCACTTAGCCCCCGCTCACAGTGCCTGTTCTCCAATTCCTGACCATCCTGGTTGAGGGTTCCTCTCCACTGAACTCACTCAAGTTCAGTTCCAGACACAGGAAGCACTGAGTAAAGGAGAATAATCCCTTCCCTCAATCCCAGTTGATAGAGCCCAGTATGGTGTATTCCTTCATTCATATTACCAAATTTGCTTTTTCTCACAGAAGTAGGAATTGTTTATGTTGGTGAGAGTTTTGCACACAGTTTCCACAGTCTAGGATGGGAGCAGTATTAATACTGCTGTTACATATGATGTACTCATTGTTATTTTAAAAAGTACTTTAAAAGCTGGTTTTAAAAACAGAAAATTGTATCCCAGATTTTCTTAATAGTGGACTGACACCTACACTAAATCATATATTAGGTTTATAAATCATGTATCTCTAGAAATCATTTAACTAATTTCTAAGTCATGAACATGAAGTATAACTTTGTTACTCATTTGTACATTGTTTGATGGTTTTCATAAATCATATAACCTGATTGTGAAAAGTATTGAGTGATTAATAATGGTGCTACATTCATTTCAGATATGATGCAACTGTCTTTTGGTTTATGTAATAGATATAATATGATGTTTTATTATGACTTATGAAGTTTACCTTCCCCTAAGTCATTAAAGTATTCTGCTTTAACCCAGATTTTTACACTGTGAAGTCTGATTTGTTAATCCACTTGCCAAGATAGATGTTCTCACATCTCCAATCGGATTTATAATTAACGTATCTTGCTTACTTCAAGTCCTAGTAATAAGAAGAGAATAAGAATTACAGAAATACTTAAGCATATATTAACTAAAATGAATTAAGGAATCCTAATATTTATTGATTTTTTTCCATCTGAGATTATTTCTGATCATGTTACATCACACTGTACCATAGCAGCTACATCGTGTATGATCCACTTTACACTGGCCAGCCAGCTGAAACTGGTCTAGATTCCTTCTTCTGTTAATCAGTTTATTATATATTGGGTCACAGTCTTGGTAATCAAAATGTATTATTTCAAGGCTCCAGTTTAATGGTTTACAGTAATAAAAATACTTAAAGTAGTGCATTTCCATTCCCTACCAACATTTCAGTTTAATTTATCTATAGAATTTTGTCCATGTGTGTAAGTCCATATATGTATTTGAAATGTTCTCTTGTATATTTTAAAAGAAAATAGAAAAAATTTAACATTTAAACACCATGGCGTAAGAATTTTAAACAAAATATACAATCTTAGAGCTGTTTATATACTATGAAGTTTTAATGTTTTACTAATTTGTTTCATTGAGAAAACGAACCTCTAAATACTTATGTATTTTAGGATTCCGTTTATGATTTTCGATTTGTTGAAGCTGAAACAAGTTTTGTCTTTTTAAAAATGGTAATAAAGTGTATATATCTAGACCTAGTAATGTCTTTTCTGACACTCTCCCTGGTTTTGCTTGAATTCAATGCCAAAAAATGTGGCAGCTATGCAAATTTTTAAAAGGCAAACATCATTTTTAAGTAAATGATCCTGCCTACACAGAGTTTTAGGGTTTTTTCAAAATCTTATAGGGGTCTTTTTTGTGAGTATAAAGACAATGAAGCATACTTTAGTTTAATCTTTAAGTTCACTGTACTTGTACAAGCCTCTAAGTGTGTAAGAAGCACAAACATAGCTATGTTAATAAAAAGCTAAAGCATATTAAAAATATACTTAGCTTGTAAATCTGCAACAAAATATTCCATGCAAGTATAAAATCAAATTTATGCCAACCACACTGTTCACATCTTCAAAAGGTTTCTGCTTTATCTAAAACTATTAACTTTTTGCATCTCTGTAAAGATTTTCCAGTGCTGAAGTCTGCAATAACTTTTATCCATTTTCTAGGAGCATAAATAAGTAATATCACGACTATTTTAACAATGAGAAAATATTAAAAAAATCATATTTCTCAGCATACCTTATTTTATTACATAAACATCAAAACAGTGGTTTAGATAAGAAAAAACTGTTGCTGTGCATTTTTCAATTTATTCGAACATCTACCCACAGTCTAATGTTTTATAACTGAAAATTCAGTTATGTAAAAATAAATATTTGCTACAATAAACAACAGTAGGTGCAGCCCAATAAACACATCTTTGCTACTGCTAGGAAATGGCCACAGGCTTTGGATGGACCTGACAGTGCAGGGTCTCAGGACCTGTCTGAGCTTTCCAAAACCTGAGCTGGTTTTCACTTCTTCTAGGAACTGATTAATGGCCAGCTGATTGTCGCCCAGCCTGTCTTAGTTTAAGCTCTACAACTACAAGATACAAGAAAGTTCTCAAGAACTCTGCTCATCACTGTGTGACAGACTGTGTTAGCAGATGCAGGGGAGAAACCCTGAAACTTTTCATCTTTAGCTGGAACCACTAAGAAGGTAGGCTGTGAGAAGAAAGTATTTCAAACTAAACCCAAGAGGACTCTGGACTGAGGAAAGGGGGGAACACCCTCAAGAACACATGTGCCACCTGTCAGAGACCTCCCTATGGATGTTGATAACTCCTCTGGAACACCTGCATCTTTTTGAGAAACCTCTGTCTTTTTTGAGAAATGAAGGTCCACCTTTGGTCCCTGAGGAGGCCATGAGGGGTGAAGACAGTACCTGAGAGGAGGGGCAGATAGCAGTTTTTTTCCTGTGTATCAATTTCAGCTGTACGGCCAGTGAGGCTATTTTTGTATTAATGGATTGATTTGGACTATCAGAATGCTAAAATATCAGCTGAACTAACAATAGTCTTGGCTCCCATATGTTTATTTTGTTTTTTCTTTTGCCCATAACATAATTTGGCATGTAACATATGCAGTCACACTGTAATCCTACATTCATGCACCTTTTCCACGAGATGGGGGAACATCATGTGCTCACAAGGCTCCAGCAGACCAGGTTCTGCTAGGATCATCCATGTGGTGGGGTTCCCAATATTTTAGTAAGATCCATAGTGTAAAGGAACCGTGGGCTCTCTTTATGCTTCTAAAAGCAGAAGATTCTACATATAATGTATACAGTGATTTAAAATATTAGCTAGTCAAATAATATTTTAAAAATGTACTTTGACATACATAATTGATTCAGAGAAAAGTATACTTATCCACTCTAAATATGTTGATAATACATTAATTCATCCATCACCTTATAATGCAAAAGTCTACTATTCATAAATGAAATAGCAACATTTTCAACCTGTGAGATATTTCTTGTGCTGTGGATCCCAGGACTGGACACAATAATCCAGGCAAAGTCTCATAAGAGCAGGGTAGAGAGGAAGAATCCCCTTCCTCAACCCCTTGGCCATGCTTATTTTAAATAGTAATGCAAGATTTTGGTAACCTCACTCAATTGGCTTTAATGACAATTGTCTCTCCTCCCTAAAACACATCAGAGTATTCATAAGAAAAATCAGAAGCTTATCACTCTGTTTAGCTTGTCCCTCAGGTTCAGGGCTTGCAGACCCACATTTTCCAACTCCTAAAAGAAAGGTTCGGTTACTTGTGTACTGTTTTTTTTCTCATGCAACTCAAAAAAAAATAAAAGTCAATGCTCTGAGGGGCTAAAGGCAGGAAAAACAAAATCAAAATATGTCCCTCGCCAGGGTGGAGAAAACATACATTTGCATATAAGAGCTGGAACCTTAACTTTCTCTTTTAGTTTTAAGAACTGTTATCAGATGCTGTCTAATTATTTGATCAAGCAAAATTTACAGACAGAGCAGGTATTAGGATTTCTAATGTAATACTCTCATATCGTATCATGGTATGTCAGCAGTGTGTAGACTGTGAACCCTAGACCAAGCCCACAAAATCCCAGAAATAAGTCTCAGTGAATCCACTCAAAAGCTTTTTTTTTTTTTTTTTTTGCGAGGAAACAGATTACAAGAGATTCCTCAAGATCCTTCTTGAGGCAAATTCGTTCTGTTGATGAATAGCATTCTGCCTAGCAAGTTTTAACAGTTGAATCAACAAGTAAGTTAGTAAGTGATACAGAAGCACAAACATCTTGCAAGCCACATCTATCACCATTATCAGGTGAGAAAGTCTTCAATGCATAAACATTCTCCTGACTCTGTTCTGAAAATCTGGCACTGACTCCATTCACAATAGCTCAGTCTGATCAGTAATCAAAGGACACCCTGATCTTGACTGAAAGTGCGAGCACTAACACAATTCATAAATATTTTAGGGCATGAGGTGATTCCTAAATTTTCTGTTCTAGGGAAAAAAAGAAGGTAAAGGTCAAATGGCTCTTTGTGTGTAGTGCATTGTCAAGACAAAATATTCTTCCCAAAGCAACAGAGGTCAAACAGAAATATTAACTAGATTTATATTGCATATGAGGCGGATATGGTGATTTGTGGAAGACACTATTACAAACAAAATGTTTCTTTCTCTAGTAATGAACCTGACCTGACAGTCATAATACTGAGGAAATTTATTGGTGAACTGAACTATAGTTTTCTTTATGTGAATGCTCAGGTGTAATACACCAGCCTTTCATGGAGAAGAAAATTATAGGTGTACCAGTAAACATTTGTTATATCAAATCGTTTTTTTTATTCAAGGCAATTTGTATTGCTGAAATATCACACTAGTTTGTTTTCTGTTTGCACAAGCTGCCCCCATATAAGCACTGGTATCACAATCTTAAATAGTTCTAACACCAAGCTTGTATTTTGATGCTTTCATTTTAAAAACATGCAATTTCCTTATGAATTTTTTTCAAAATTCCAGGTTAAATATTACTATCTTCTCTGAACACCAAGGAAAACTAAGAGAAGAGAGCACTGGCTTAAGTTATGAATAAATAATAAATTTTAAAAATGTCTTGTTCTTTAAGCCTGACATTTCCTAACTTTTCAACTGTAGCCTGAAGTCATATCTATAGCACAGTATGGGGTGATGTACATCGGTCCAAACAGGCATCAACCTGGGCCGTACTGGTGCTCAAGGACAAGGCACTTCTGCTTTGTCCACAAGAAGTGAAATGCATCAGAGGGGAAACCAAGGTGAAGTTTATTTTGCTTCCAGCACCACCGCCTTAAGACAAAGCAGTGTTTTGCTGCATCTTGTTCAGCAGAGTAGTGACCTGAAATGTCAGTGTTGAAGATAGCATGGAATTATAGCACCTTTTTTTTATTTTTCTTGGTTGTTTTGTTCTGGTTTTGTTTGGTTGCGTTTGAGTTTGTTTGTTGTTTTTTTTTTTAATTAAGGAAAAGGTCCGTATGGTATGTTTTCTAATTTTCTTTAGATTCCATACATTTTTAATGTTGTGAAAATTAAATGCTTTTAAGAATTGATTTTTCTATATGTCTCTCTGTACATTACACTATGTCTACTATGACTCATGGCTTTATCTATACTGGGGAATGTTGGAGACTCTCAACAGGTGACACTCAGGGCATGACTTAAATGCTTGGTTTTGTCCCTGCCCCATCAAATATCTTTCCTGATTTCCTCTGCCAGGTGTCATACTCCAGTAATCTTCCAGACAGGAAAACTGGGGAAGCTGGATTACAAAGCAAATTGTGGACTTCAGCTGGCCCACAGCTCTGGGCCAGTTTCTTACCAACTGAATCATTACCCTTCAGAAACAGTTCCGGATTCAGTCTACTTTAAGGTCTCATTCCTTAAAAATTGTGGGCTTTGATACTCTCAATGGTTTAAAGACTATCATGACATTTTGTCACACAGCAGCAAGGCAGAAAGGCAAATGGATTTTTAATAATATAATATCTCGATTTTGACTTGCTTAACTTCAGTTGTCATTACATTTAAGATTGAATACAAATTTGGAATGGTTGATTACAGAACTTCACATGGCTTAAGGGCACATTTTTATAGAAGCATAAAATCATATATTCATAGAATGGTTTGGGTTGGAAAGCACCTTAAAGATCACCTACTTCTAATCTTCCTGTCATGGCCAGGACACCCAGACCAGGTTTCTCAAAACCACATCCACATGTAACCAAGAGAGATACAAGTGCTTCACTGAATTGGATTGAGGCACCATTGTGTTACTATGCTCTGTGAGGTTAGGTTTGAAGGTAGGTTTGAAGACCATACAATAAAACTTTATGTTTTAATTTGTCTTTTTAATAAATATTTTCTACAAATATAAAAAAAGACTCAAAGAAAATTGGTATAGATTAAACAGTGAAATGCTCAAAAAAAAGAAGACGACTTTTATCACTCATATCGATTATTTCATTTGTTGATCTAGTCTATGAAAACCGCACCTTAATTTAATGAGAGCATTTTATAAACTTTAAATAGTATGAAATTAATAGCTTTTCATAGGCATTACTTTGGCATACGTGTATGGTTTTACAGATGTTATCGATACCGTTTCTTAACTCTGAAAAATAGTCCATGTACTTTAGAGTTATTATTGGCTAGATAACTATTATTACTGTGGCATCAAATAACTCCAGTTCTGATTAGGACATCCTTACTTATACTGCAATGAAGATAGGGAAGAAAAAACATTACTATAATATTTTCTGAATAAAAATACGTACAAGTAAGGTTAGGGCATATCTGCTGGAAAACTGACCTCAGATAATTACCTGTATTATTGGCTTCTGGCATTTGTTTACAAGGATTATTGTAAAGATAGTTATAGTAATGGAAAGGAGAAACATGTTGGTTTTTATAATCCATAAGATGATCAGAAAAAATATTATTTTTTTCGAGCCTCTGTTTTTGAGGACTTCTTTATTTTTTAAGGATAAAATGTCCCATTCGATTAAAATCTGAAATATTTTCAAGTTGTTTAAAATTTGCAAGCAGTCATTTTTACTTTTAATGCTATTTCAGCCAATGTAGATAAACAAATCCAAAGCACCCCTTCTGCTGGATTAAAGCCAAAGTTTCCAGTCTCTTTTCTTCATGGTAAATGAAAGTCAGTGTGGATTCCAAAATATTTGAAATTTTTCAGAGAGGTGCTTTGGCATAATTTGCATATTTTTTTACATACTGCAACAGGAATCTTAACCAAATTTGGGGTTATTTTTCTAAAAATATATCCTCTTTGTTAAGATTGTAAAAAAAAAAAACATTTAGGGTTTATTGTTGCAATATGGAGCAACGCAGAGTCCCCAGGCAGGTGCAAAGGAGAGGCGTTTATTGCAAAAAACCCAGCCTTTTTAAGCAGTTAGCCGGTTATCTGTTTACACAGTTTTAAGGCACAACAAACATAATTCAACCAACCACCCTACACCAGGATGTGAGCACACGGCAGTCACGCAGCACGTCTCTCTACCCCTAATTCAGCTGTACCTATTTCCCACAGCCCTTTTCTACTTAGCCAAAGTAACAGGCCTGAGCCATGATTTTACAAGGCGTTCCATTCACAAAGCTTTACTTACTGGTAACAGTTTATGAAAGCTAAAACAGGAAAAGAGCTTTCAATAGGAAAGCTCCTGCCAGCCTGAAAAACAATGCTATGAAAGACAAAGTGGGTCCATCATTTGTAGGTCACAGCTGCTTATGACTAAGTGTAATTATAATAGAATGGTTTAGGTTGGAAAAGACCTCTAAGAGAATTGAGTCCAACCATTAACCCAGCACTGCCAGGTCTTTTAAATACCTCCAGGATGGTGACTCTACCACTTCTCTGAGCAGCCTGTTCTGATACTTGACAACCCATTCAGTGAAGAATTTTTTCCTAACAGCTAAACTATACCTCTCTGGGTGCAACTCCAAATCATTTCTTATTACTTGGGAGAAGAGACCAACTCCTGCCTGGCTACACCCTCCTTTCAGGCAGTTGGAGAGAGTGATGTTTCCCTTCAGCCTCCTTTTCCCCAGGCCAAACATCCCCAGCTCTCTCAGCTGCTCCTCATCAGACTCTTCCCCAGCTCTGTTCCCTTCTCTGGACTCACTCCAGCACCTCAGTATCTTTCTTGAACTGAGGGGCCCAGAACTGGACACAGGATTTGAGGTATTGTCTCACCAGTGTCAGGTACAAGGGGACAATCACTGCCCTGGCCCTGCTGCCACGCTATTGCTGATCCAGGCCAGATGCCATTGGCCTTCTTGGCCCCCTGGCACACCTGGCACATGTTCAGCTGCTGTTGACCAGCCCAACCAGGTCCTTTCCTGTCAGGCAGTGGCAGAATTGTAATTCTTGTGAAAGTCTCAAGGTGAAGTTGATACTTTGAACTTCTAACTTGGTTTTCAGCATAACGAATTTCATCAGTCTTTAAGGCAGAGAGGAAGCTACCAGATCATTGATACGTATTCATTTAAGTCCTTCATTATATTAGAATTTTAGATCAGTCAAGCTTCAGTCTTAAAGGGCAAATGTGTGTGTATTATATGTACATATAAATATGTTTTATTCTCCTTTCACCCATGTGAATGCAAAACTCCATTGATTTCAGTAGTAGAGAATTAATATTTGGAAATTTTCTAGAAGTAGAATATCTCAAAATAAGGTTTTCTTCAACTGTCTTATCTAAAAAAACCCAAGAAAACATAACAACAAAAAAACGTATTTTCAGTACTTGTGTGATCTTTATTATTTGGATATGATATTTTTAAAGTAATTCATCATCAAAGATTTCTTCCTCTATCCTTTGAAACTGAATCTTAGAGGTGTCTTCAATGGGCACTCCACATTTGGGCAAAATAAAGCGGATGAGTCCACCTGGTAGAACACTCAGGTGTCAGTGTAGCTACACTTCACAAAGGACATGATGTTATCTGGAACTGAACCACATGTATTTTCACTGGCATGAATAACCTCAAATGTGCTAAGAGAAATTAGCCTTGGCACTGAAAGCATTTTTGCACATATTTGCCACTGAGTTTGTAAGGTGTACCAGAGAACTGTATTTCCCAGGTCATGTGTATAAAAGCTATACGTACATTAAGCATACATTGGGCAAATGTATCAACAGAAATTTCTTTAAATGAAAAGTTCAAATCAAGCCAGAAAACTTTGAAATGAAGCATTCAGTGACATGCAGCTGTCTATAAAAGTTTTGCACAAGGTGGATGCAAATGAAGACAAAAGGAACAAAGGTAATAAAATAACAGAGGGAAAATAATCCAGACAGAAGAATATTTAATGAGGATCCAAGTGTTTCAGCCAGGCTAGGATATATGCATGACTTCATTCTAATAAAAAAAGGAATTATGAAATTTTCTATGGCTTTAAATATAATACAGGAAATCTGATAGAGCTGAAGAGCTTGACTCCCATCCTGATCCTCCTAAAGAAAGACTGTTGTCAGGATCACTGAACTATGTGTGACCTTAAAACCCTGTGGGAGAAGGACAGGGAAAAAAATCAATCTACATTTCTCTTCTGTTCAGTGGAACTTTAAATAATGGACTATATTTCACAAGACAGAATTTTTGGAGATTGGACTTTCATTTTGTTAGCAGTCCCAAGAAGTACAGGTATATACATGATTATATTTGCCAGAAAATCAAAACGTTTTGCTTTAATTGTTGCCTCACATGACAAAGGTGGGTGAAAAAATAACCGGTTTAAACCAATGGCATTGCAGTCATGCTTACTAAAATTGTTTTTTAGTTCTCCAGGAATCTTTTGGGTAACATATTCAGTACAGACTACAATAAATATTATAGGTCAGTGGTATTCCAAGGGGCAGAACAAGAAGATATTTAAATGGATTTATTTTATAACTGCAATAAAGGTTATTAGGAAATTATCTTTTTTCTTCCAGATGGAAATTAAACCACATTCTTACCCATGTGGTACCTAGGCGATAAAATACATTTGAGCAGAAAAATAATTAATTTGTAATTTTGGGCTTTAGAGGTCCGTGAAGAATGCCAACAAGGAGAACCTGCACTCACACTGAGTGCTCACAGTGGGTGACTCTGTTAAGGGGTACTGAGATACCCATTTGCTGGCCTCAGGGAGAGTCACTAGCAGTACGCTGTCCACTGGGAGTTAAGATCCGTCATGTTCCGAGAGGGTGCCCCAACTTGTGGAGAGCACAGAATATTACTGCTACTACTTTTTCATGTAGGTACAAATGAGACCGCAAGCCAAAAAATGGACAGGATCAAGGAAGACTAGAAAGCTCTGGTGAGGCAGGTGGGAAACATCAGTGCTCAAGTCATCTTCTCAGCCATTCTCCTGGTTAGAGAAACAAGGAGAGTCAGAAGCAGATGCATAGTGCAGATCAATATCGGGCTTCACTGCTGGTGCCATCAAGGTTTTGGCTTTTACCGTAATGGGTTGTACTTTAATGATTGCAGCCTCTTAGGACGGGGATGGGATCCACCTGTCTGAAAAGGGCAAGAGAATCTTTGGCAGCAGGCTGGCCACTTCAGTCAGAAAAGCTTTAAACTGAGGGACTGGATTCTACTTTTCACATCATCTCCCATAACACCCTAATAGGTAAACTTGGGAAACATGGGTTACATGGATGGGCAGTGAGGTGGATTAAGAACTGGCTGAATGGCAGAGCTCAGAGGATCGTGATCAGCAGAGTAGAACCAGTTAGAGGTTAATAGTCAGTGGCATTCCCCAGGGATCAATACTGGGTCCAGCCTTATTCAACCTTTTTTTCGACAACCTGGTATAAGGGATGGAATGTGCCCTCAGAAATTTTGCTGATAATATGAAACTGGAAGGAGTGGCTGATACACCTGAAGGTGGTGCTGCCATTCAGTGGGACCTTTATACGTTGGAGAGTTGGGAAGAGAGAAACCTTTTAAAGGTGTGCAACAAAGGCAAGCGTAGGGTCCGTGCACTGAGAAGAGGTGATTCTCCCCCTCTGCTTGGCACTAGTGAGGCCACATCTGGAGTACTGTGTTCTATTCACAGTTCAAGAAAGACAAGGAGCTACTGGAGAGGGTTCAATGGAGGCCCAAAAAGATGATTAGGAGTCTGAAGAATCTCTCCTGAGACAGGGGAATTGGGCCTGTTTAGTCTAGGAAGACAAGGCTGAGAGGGGATCTAATTAATGCATATAAATATCTCCAAGGTGGGTGCCAAGAGAATGGTGCCAGACTCTCTTCAGTGGTGCCCAGTGATAGGACAAGTAGCAATGGCCATAAACTCAAACACAAGAAGTTTCACCTCAACATAAGAACTTCTTTATACTGAGGGTAGCAGAGCACTGGAACAGGCTGCCCAGAGAGGTCATGGATTCTCCCTCTCTGCAGACATTCAAAATCCACCTGTTCTTGTGAAACCTGCTCTAGGGTGACGCTGTTGTTGCATGGAGGTTAGACTAGATGATCTCCAGAGGTCCCTTCCAACACTAACAATTCCGAGAGCCCATGATTCTGTGAAACAAAATAAGAAATAATAAATTCAGAGAAATTATCTGAGAACACCTAGTTCTGAAATAAGAAGCTCACTCGAACCATTTGTCCTCAAAGAGAATTGATGAGAAATCATCACAAAGAGAAATGAGCAAAGTTTGTGCACGGAACCTGCTGATCTAAAGGCACACAGACTTTTCAAAAACTCATTGATGGTTCATTTTAAAAACAGAATAAAACCAAATTTATATGATTTGTGTATTTTTCTGCTCAGAGTATTAATTTTTACAGATTTTTAACTTCTTTCAGTAAAACAAAAAGTTAATTCTTAAGTCCCAGGATGACAAGAAAAGATGTTTCCCTGTGATCATTTCAGTGTGCCAGTGATTAGGCAGGAAGCTCTAGGTCAATACATTGGCATTGTTGTACATCCAAACTACTGCAAAAGTGAAAATAAGCTTCAAGCTGTGAGAGAAAAACACTGTCAAATTTAATTGCAGCAGTTTAAGATGTTATGAAGCCTGAAATTCTGTCTTGCCTTTCTGACAGAGGTCAGTGCCCTTGCTCTGCATCAGAAGGAACAAGTGTCGTCTGGTCCCCATGTCCAATGTGTTAGATCCCATATACTCCCCAATGGCGGCTGGAGCTAAGAAGTCAAGATCTGCACTGCTGGATCTGTGTTCATTTTTATTGAGTGCTGCAGGGAAAGTGTAACAAAGCACCACCCAAATGTTTGCAACAGGAATTGTAGGTGTTTATGTGTGAAAATCATCATGGCAAAATTAAAAAATGGAGCCACATTGATGAGTTTCACCAAATTTAAATCTTTGAGAGGTACAGCATGCTTTTTATTCAGACAGGAACAATGAATTCACTTAGTTTATGGAGTTATCGCTGATATTTCATATAAAATGAAAGGTTTGTCTCTTCCAGAAATTGTTGTTTTACTCCATTTGTCAGTGTTCTATTGAGGTTACAAAACACTGCCTCATTAGTCTACTACTAAGAGTTTCAAAAATTTCCAACATATTTTGTTTCAATGTACAGAAGTAGAGATAATCCCTTTTTTGTTGACTGTAAAATATGTCTGCAGAAACTTCCAAGAATGTGTATTTTCTTTTGTAGCAGTAAAATTATTTGACTTTGAATTGTAGGGAAAAAATCAAGTTTATAATAGGAAAGTGTGCTTATAGAGGGATGGATTGTAGAGTCCTCAGTGGTTATTTATATTAAATTAAAGCATTTTCTAGACCGTGTTAGCCAATATAGGCAATTAGCAATTAAAGTGATAGATATGGTAAAAATGTGCAGATTTAAAAAAAAAAACAAAACCCAAAAACCACAAAGCCAGCCAAACAACAAAATAAAACACAAACAAGAAAAGTCCTGCAACTTTAAATCACACTGAATCATGTTCAGATAGTGTAAGCCTTCAAACTGAAAAAGTTCTGAAGAACAGCCAGTTGAAATTTTTATAGCAAAAATTAAGTTTCACTGAAAATGCAAAATTGTTAAACACTAAATACCTTGCTTAAAATAAATTACCTTGGGTTCATCAAGTTTTGCTGAGCAGCAGGCAGCAGATAAAGATCTGGAGCCCTAGTGGGCTGTCACCTGCCACTCTGATTATCTGGTCAGTTGGCAAGGCAGCTCCTGGAGGGCCCTGGAAGCAAAGACAGATCAGTCAGGAATCCCCACCTATCGATGCTGCTCCACACACTTGGCCCATTCATTTTCAGCAGGTGACAGCTTAGGGACTTTTTTATAAGTTCTCTTTTATTGTTCTGGTGGAGTTACATTAGTCTGGTTTCTGGTGAGTACATATCAAGTGAATTTAAAACTCGTCCAGAAGAGAGCTGGGAGTTTTTATTTTTTTTTTAAATTTCCATCTAGGTGTATGCAGAAAACATACATTTGTAAGCATTTTGAGCCTCTTGTCTCATCTCTTCCTCTCCTCTCCCTCTTTTTTTTCTTGTCTAAGTTAGAAGCTTAATTTACACAGCTATAGTGCATATTACAATAATTACTTCTTCCTACTAGGGAAGGAAAATACTGTACTTCTTTTCAGTGCAAACAGATTCAATTTAGAATTTCAGTCTGCTGGTTTGTGATATTCAGATACAGTGTTGCATCTTCAGGGAAGATATTTTGGTGCAAAGTCTTTTATTTATCCCTTTCCAAAGACACAATCATAAGCCAATTTTCCTTCTGTCTAGTTTCATTAAATTACCTGATTTGAAAACGGCACCAGCAAAGCACCTAAACATCCTGCCTTCTCTCAGGGAATTAGCATTTTCCTTTTATGTGGTTCAAAGTGGGAAACCACATTAATGTGGGATTCAGCCAATTTCTGTTATTGCATTGAGATCAGCTGCAAAAAACTGCTCTGTACTGGCCTCTCCACCCAAATGTTAGCTTGGCATATTTCACAAAAGAAAAGGAGGTTTAGGTACAGCTTCAGCAAAATTCTGTCCTGAGGTCTGGTACCCCAAAACAGTTTCTCAGGTCATAATTAATTGAATTTGGTTTGATGTGATCAAACACAAGGCAAGAAGCAAACCTTGACCTGTATCTTTGATATTTATTAACAGAAGAATGATTAAAGACAGGGATAGAGTCCTAAGGGCTTCACAGGCCCATTGGTCCTGCCAAAGGCTGTTTGCACCACCTGGTCTATCCTATGGACAGCCAGGATGCTATGGCAGGGAGTAAAGCTCAGCTTCAGAAGCAGAAAGCTTTCTCTATGTATTCCTGCATACAAGAACCCTATTGCAAATGGAAATCAAAAATCAGATGCAAAAGCTGTTTTATAAGCCAAATAATATTTCAAAAAAACATGTCTAATGCTTTAGAATGTAGTCACGAATCACAATATAAATGCTTTTTTTCACAGTGTATTTTGAGCATTTTATAATTTTTCATATTTAAGGCTGTTCTGATGTACAAAAATGGAGACAGACAGCTACAGAAAACTGAAGACCTGTGTATACCACTTACGGCGCTTTCTATTGTGATCATTCTCCTCCAGAAGCCAGTTAAACCCTTTATGAACAGACACACTCAGTGTCTGAGTAAGTGCATTAGAAAGGACTACTAAGTTAAGCGCATCACTGCGTTAGGAAACAGTTCGAATGAAAAGGGTTTACCTAGAGTGGCAAAACTCGAACGTCCTTTCTCATTGTCTGGCTTATGGAGGAGAAAAAGTTATCATGTAAACAAGTTGTCAGCAGCTGTGGATCTCTCACCAAATGGCCAGGGCCGGTGGCCAGGCTCCAGGACTTCTCTTGTGTTGTTTTCGCAAAGCATGCATGGAAGATGGTGCTTGGAGCGTACATTCCTGCTCTTTCATCAGGCAAATGCTTGTCTGAGCAAAAAGGAGGGTGATGAAGGCTCAGTTCTGAGTCCTAGAAAGACTTTACAACACAAGGACAAAGTCCAGCAGTTCATACTAAAATCCATCTCTGTTTAGATGACTTGCTCAGATTTTCTGGAATTTCTCTGCACATATTCTCTGCTAATATTTGCCAGTTATTTCAAAAGGAAAAAAAAAAAAAAAAGGAAGAGAAGAGAAGCAACACTGTTAGCTCTAGGGTGCTTGTTGCTGTAAAACAAATAACCTTTCTTCAAAATCTGTAACAATAAACAGTAGTCTCACAACAAACAGTAACTAAATATTTCACTACCCTTGAAGTCCTATTGTTTCATTTATAAGAAGCCTTGGGTGTTCTGTCTCTCAAGAAGAGATGTAGGAGTCACATTTTTTATAACTCCTAGCAATCAAGTAAACCAATATAAAAAATAGAAAGTACATTTCAGCCAAGCCTTCCTCCAATGCACAATCAGGAGTAGCAGAATAATACTTTGCATTTAACATAATATTATCCTTGGCATACAATTCAAGGTTCAAATTTTATACCTAATTATCAAATAATTAGAAGGATAGTATTCCAATTAAAATATTTCATTTGTTGTGTAATCAACCGTATTTGTAAAGAGAGAGTAGGTGTAAATGTACAAACTTGTGTTTGTTTTCAGAGATGCTTGTTTAAGAATGCTGGAATATGAACAAGGATCAGTAGACATCAGAAAACTGTGCTTTTTTCTAGCTTAAAATGAGGCCACAATGACCCGGAAGCTAGAGAGAAATTATTTATTTTTGTTATTGGTTTTAAATATGTACTTCATTTAAATATATATCTAGTCAAAACTAAATGAAAAAAATATACAAAACAAATGTACAGCATGTTTCACAGTAAAGTAAGTTAAGACATGGCTCAAAGCCTTCTCTGGGATTTTTTCACCATAATTAAATGCATTTACAATTGTCAGCTTTCCCCAAATTCTCATATTCCTATCAATCACCAGCCTGAAGTTGTTCTGAAAGCAATTGAAAAGACTTCTTGTTTCAGTAACTAATTATGCTGTGAATACTTCCCCAGCAGAGGTCTAAGGCCCAATAATAGGAGTAACTTTTATGAAAACAAGCCCAGTGACTTCGCCTGCTGAGAGCCACATTGAAAGGCCTTGCCAAGCCAGGAGATAGATTGGATTCCCAGTGCTGTTGAAAAAACAATCAGTTTGTAGGCTCCAATGTACCAGAACAGCTGAAATACTAAATAGGCATGTGCAAGTCCTAATCAATTAAATCTAATGATCCTGTCAAATGATAGAATTTTCTACAACACGAAGAATTTGTTATAAATAAACAAAATGAAAGTTCATGCTGAAAGACAATGCATTCGTATGGTATCTTATGACATTTTCCCTACATTCTCTTTACTGAAGAGGAATTGTGATCTATTTGTGAGCATATCTACTGAACAGCATTTGCTTCCCAGAAATCCTAAACTGTAAAATGAACTGTCATTGTTTTTCGGCAGATACTCAGTTGGCTTCTTTCATCCATATTTTTGCTGTCATTTCATATTACTCCAGTTTTTCTGTGTTGTTTACCTAAAGATATTTTCATCATGCTAATGTCACTACTTTTCAATTATGCATGTAAATCCTCTTGTAAAAGGTATCTGCCACAAAGCACTTCCATACATGTCTCAATATAAACCAGTTCTGGCCTTCTTTACGTAACTGAATTAACATCTTTCTTGGAATTATCATAACTTGAAGCAAATCTACTGACCGTAAATGACTAAAACCAAGGACAAGCCATTGCTGGAGCAGCCTGATCTCCCAGCTGGTGTCAACTGGTGTATTTCCATTCAACTGAAAGGATGTAGATTAGCCCAGCTTCATTGATTTTGCTGAAATTATGCCATTTAACAACAGCTGAGACATGAAGCCAAATGAGAATATGATATTACTTAAAGGCTTTCTGGTTCTTTCCTAGTGAAACTATTGCAGTTGCCACTTTGCATCAAAACATTCTTTAAACCCCTCCTATTTCCATTAGTTTTATTTTATATATTCATATATTTTCTTCAGGTTTAGGGGGAATTGCCATTTCCAAATGACTTACTTTGGTTATCATACATTAAAATATGCTAGCTATCACACCTGGCAAGATATACGCTACTGAAAACTCTCAAAAACTTAAATAAAAACTCTTTTTAAGGACAGAGTAAGGAAACCAAACCAAAGCTAAAAAAAAAAAAAAACAACAAAACACCAAACCACATTAAAAAAACTACAAGAAAAAAAATACAAAGTGACAACGCTCCTTACACGGACAACAT
>VZTD01002630.1:189876-336361 GCA_013397725.1 Rhagologus leucostigma
CTCTCACTTGCTCGGGCTAGCTGTGGGCCCCGCAACACGGTGACAAAAAAGGAGAAGAGAATGGTCCCTGCATGGGGAGCACAGAACAGCTCTACTCCATGGTTCCCAAAGGCAGAGAGCCTCCCATAGCCTATAGCCTGGGCTTTTATATGGGGATGAGGAGGGCTGAGAGAGTACATGGACCAATGGTCTCAGGGCATAGGGGCGGTACATGGGCGGAGTTGGGGCAAAGGGAAAAAAAAGCAAAAACCCAAGGGAGTGGTCAGGACTAGGGGCAGGGAAGGGAGAGCCATGTGGAAAGGGCAGGCAATTTAGTAAGAAGGGGAGTGAGGAAATACAATACCACATCTCTCCCTTTCTTGAGGCACCAGCCGCTCTCTGCCTTGGCGGGTCCAGCCATGTGCTGGCTCTCTGCCTCTGGGGATCAGCCTGTCACCATGGAATAAAGATCCTCTGCAGTCCCCATGCAGGGAGCCTTCTCGCCTCCTTTATCGTCAACGTGTTGTGGGGCCTACAGCCAGCCCGAGCAAGCGAGAGGCAGCCTGGAAGAGGCTACGGGGTGCGGCATGGCTGCTCTCCCCAAGAGACCTCTGCTGCGCTCTCCGGGAAGGCTGTGGCATGCCGTGCCACTGCAGGAAACCTCACACCACAATAACCAAAGGAGAAATTGTCTTTTCCCAGGATTAAGCAAGATGGAACTTATTCAGGTACACTGAGTTCTTAACCACAGACATCCCTGGCTTGTTCTAGAAAGAAACACACATCATGATAGAAGGCATCATGAAAAATTAGGAAGTGTCTTTCCACTCACAGTTTCAAATCTGTACCTTCTTTTGATGTAATGGTAGACAGAAACATGAGAAATTTTTATTTCCATAGTACCATACAAAGTCTCTATATCAGTGTAACTTATGCACATTCTTGATGCATTTAGATGGGGAAATGCAGCTACCCTATAAAACATAAAACTTTGTCGCTTCAGTTTTTTTATTTCAGTGTATTCTTAGACTCATTTTTTGCTTACATAATTTACTTGAGTTTAATAAAACCTTTTGATTCTCCATTTTTCTGGACTACGATTTGTTTTTTGAAGGAGATCATAAATCTCAGATGAAATATAGCTGAGTCCTCGGTTGTGAAAAATTCCCATAGGATTCTTCAGCATACAATTATTTTGTATTCTATTTAATTGCCCACCTAAATTATTTGCTACTTTATGGACCTTTCACCTTTGTTTGCAGAAGGCATTTATTTCAGGTTAAGTATGAAAACAATGAAGGAGAAAGAAACTAGCATTAGGGTAAGACACTTAAAAGACATGTAATTAATACTGAGTACAAAGGGGGAACACTGGTAATAATTTGTGATCTATATATGGCCTTGGATGATGTACATTATGTCATTTCTTTCAAAGCTGTGTAATACACATTTAGATAATAACAAGGCAGTCAGTATTAAACAGGTAATGTAGCAATGGATCCAGATAGCATACCTCTAATAATATAACAAAGTCCTGTTAAATAAGCTGGGATGTGAAGGAAGAATACTCAAGTTAGCATCTTTCTAGCTAATGCCTGCAGACTGTGTTCAGTTCACATTTTACTAAGAGTAAGAATAAATTATAAGAATTGAAGTACATAAAAAATGCCAAAAGCACTTAGGTCTTGCAATATGCAGCCAAAAAACATCGTGCACCTTGACTGTTCTTTGGTTTGTATACTTTCTTTGATTTAATATGAGAAGGCATGAACACACAAAGCAGAAATGAAAAAGCTTCCCTAATCAGTGTGTTGCAGCTCCCCAAGACAAGACTGCATGTGTCTTGCTTTAGGAAGCTTCCTGAGTGAGGTTTTCGAGTGAATAAGTTCCTGTTACCTGAGGTACGGCGTAGAAGTAGAAATTAATGAGATAGTCCCAGAACAGCTAAAGGGTAAAGGTCTGTTACTGGAGGAAGATGTACCTAAATAGTCAGCAATGGTAATGAGGTCCACAGGTGAACGAGGGTGTAATTCAGAGTGACTGAAGCTGGATGCTTACCCTTGCTGCATGCTGAGCCTACATCTAAAGACAACCTCATCACATAACAGCTACCAGAGGGTAACTCTCTTCCCTCTGTTTCTGCATTGCATGAAAGAAAACACAGGCTTATGAACTGATCAGAGATGAATTAAAACAAAATGTAGGCAAAAGACTTAAAGGTAAAGTGAACGTGAACCATAAGAGTAACAGATAAGGAAAAGATGGAAGACTTCTATGAATATACCAATATGCAGTGTATTTTCAACACACCTATAGAACAGCTATCTACTCTGTAGAGTTGTTCACTAGCTGTAGCCCAATAGGAAGAAATATTTACAGCTGATTCCCTGAATTCATAGACATGGTGACCTTGGCCAAAGGTTACAATCAGGGGAAATGCCTCTTCATTCAGTGCCAATTTGTGACACTAAGGTAAACTGGTTAATCCCATCTTTCTTAGCCATACTTTTGTTACCTAGAAATTAGAAAAAAATACTTCATATTGAGCATTTAGAGGCATACTTACATGCCTGATGTAAGTGCTGAATATCAACACTATGATCTACACCAAACACGGGTGCAAAGTTTGCTGCTTTCAAGGTACAAACATAATGCAATTCAGCTATAGCACATTGTTCCCAGATAAAAATTTAAAAAGCCTAGAAGAGGAAGAAAGTGATAAAAGTCTACAGAAGGGATAAAAAAAAAGCTTAGTACCTTCCTGGAGGTAAATTTTGGGTGATAGAAAACAGAATCTCCACCCTCCCCTTTCAGCAAAATATGACACATTTGACATCCATGACAGTTGTCTCAAGAGCTTTGAAAAAGGTGGTGCTACTGCCAATATTAGCCAGACACTGTGTTGTAAATCTGACCCAGACTCCAGCTGAGTTGCTAGCAAAATTAAGCCCAAGGTAATATATTACTCACTTTCCATAATAGCCAATGCTGATCTCTACTTAAACATTCCTGTAGGAAACACGATAAAAAGTCATGTAAATTCCAGCTGCTGCATGCTGTTCTTGTTAGGAAGCTATACAAATAAGACTGCATGATACAGAAGATTAAGCAAGGCATTTCAATAATGAGTATGTTTTGTTTGCTAAAGATATTTATATTTTCTTCATTTTTGTTTAAGTTCTTGGTGAATCTTTAGTCAGTTTTTAAAATAAGCAGGTTCCTGAGTGCAATTTGGGTTTGAAAAAATATCTTGTATTTTTATTTAAAAACAATTATTAAAAAAGCAGTCTGTCTGAGAAAATCAGAATTTTTACCTTCTGTCTAGTCTAACCTGATACACTTCTTTAGTCTATCCCAAGAACAGCTGATATCAGTTACAGATATCACTGAAACAAGAACCATGGGTCAACTCTTCTTTCTCTTGATTTTGAGAATACAGATTGTCTTTTCTTAGCTGATAATTACTATGTCTGTACTTATTTGTCATTGTAACTTCTCCTTCTCTTTCCAAATGGTACTGTCTCTGTACTTAAAAGTCATTCTCTGAGACAAGGGAGAAAGAATTGGTCTATGGGACCTTCTGCAGAGCAGGAAGGTAAAGGCACCTTTCTGAGTGTTCTTGACCATCCTTACACCTATGATATAGACCATTCTGTCATTATGTTATTTATTTTCCTTTGACAGAAACAAAACATTTCACTGTTTCTAATTCACAAATATGCTTGATATGAATTATATGGGGAAAAGTGTGAAAGAAAGAGAATAGAGAAGGAAATAATTGCTGTAATAAAGACAAACCCTTCAACAGAGATATGGGGTTTCTTCAATATTAACTCACCAAAATATAATCTAAAAATGTGTATTTTAATAGCGTGAAGAAATCACAACTACAGCAACATCATTCTTTTTGTTCTTCACAATTACACTTGTGGCAAATCTAATTAAAACAGATGTTATTGTGTATAAATAGCAAGTACATTTATCATTCTCTTGAAAACAAAAGTAAGTAATTTTCTTCATGGTTTGAAGTTTTCCTGTAATTTTTTTTTTTTTTTGAAAGAACATCTAGAAATAAACCAGCAAAGGCCGAAAAATTATTAGGACATTGTTCTACACTTCCAATTTTATTCAAAACAATGGACAGAATAAAGAGATGAGGAAAAAAATGAATCTGCTTTCCATACACAGGATCCTTTGCAGAGGACTGTGCTTTTACCACAGACAGAAAGCCTCTAAAATTCAAAATACATTTGTTCACCTTTCAAACCCATCCTTCATTCAGATGATTTTCTGTTAGAGATGAAGGGAAAGTGTTTTGATGGAGTTTTGATTAACATAAGTCAAGATATATTCTTCTTACTCTATTTTCCATCCTCTCAGAAGCAGCTTCTCTTGTGCTACATCACAAAACAAAGGGCTTTGGCAGACTGGTGCCTGCAGAACAAAGTTTCTCTGAAGATGAACTGGCACCTACAGTCTGAGTTTACACCTGAGGCATGTGTGAAATGAGCTCTTCAGCATAATATGCTTACAGCTTGTACCACAGGAAGATGGTAATGTAAAATGCATGCAATAACCAAATTTGAATTAAAAAAAATAAATATAGCCTTATATAGTCAATATAGTCAATCCTTTTTTTGAATATGTTTTGCGCTCTATTAATAAAGGCAATGACCAGTAATTCATGTACAACATACAGTATGCTGTTTGCCTGGATTTTCACTTGAAAACCAGTTCAGTTTAAATATGAATTTTATTTTTTTTTCTCTCTACAGTGGTAAGAAGTTGCATTCTATGTTGCAACACAGATGTTTAATGTCATTTAGCTCCATGCAAAAATTGATTGAAATAACACTGCACAGAGATGCAATGCTGACAGAAGGGGCAAAATCTTAGTCCAAAGTTCAGGTATGAATTTTGTTAGTTGAAGTCCATCATCTACTGAGCGTAATCACTTTGTAAATATATTAATTTCTCTTTTTTTTTGTTTCTTGAAATTTTTACCATCTTAGTTTGGTTTGTTTCTATGAGTTGGGCTTATTTTTGGGTTTTCAGCTGGGTTCTGAGTTTCTACAATGAGCTCTTCCCACTTCTGTTAGAATAGTGAATGAAGGATGAGGATGCTCAAGGGCTCAGAAGTTTGGGTCCAGATATGCCAGTGTGCAAAGTCATGCTGCAGTTTTTGCTTACCTGATAATATGAGGCAATAGCAATTTTTTATTTTGAATCTTTATTTTAGGCTTTTTTCTTTATGTGGTTTTTCTTCAAATAGGAAAAGAATACGGCAATTTTAAACTTTTGTTTAGACTATTACATGTGTAATACATATAAATAGAAATGTTTCCTGTGAGAAACTACTAACTTTTAACAGGAGAGCTCTATAATTATTTGGGCCCAGAACTCAATTGTCTTGAAAGAACTCTGATGTTATTATAAGAAAAAATCCTTTCAAAGAAGAAGGGCCTAAGTGTAAAAAGATTCAAAACAAAAATAATTTGTAAACAGCAAAATAAGAATTTTAAACTGCATTAATATAAAAAAGCACAGACAAATGTGGAATAAACAAGCAGTAAATTGTCAACTTGCTATAAGGCTGTTTTGTTGTCCATGAGTGATGAAGAAAGGTTAGTTTTTTACTTAATGGTGAAGTAGCACAGCTGATTAGTTATTTTAAGTGCAGTGGGCTAGCTGAGATAAATGACTATAATAATAGACCAAAAAAAGGGTAAATTAGATTGTGTGATCACAGCAAAGCAGGTTCGGGCACGGTGGTTGACAATGAAGACAATGGAGAGCGATGCAGTAAAAAAAGAGAAGCACTCAGCCTGCCTGCTTCCTGCATGTGAGCATATCGACTGGAAATTAATGCATATAGGTCTGAGAGAAAGTCAAAGAGACTGAAAACATATTGTGAAATGGAAGTGAATTAAAGAAATATTAAGAAAAATCATAGCTCCTGTGTTAAAGGAATAATCTTCCTGTGTATAGAACTGAAGTTTCTGAGACTATTTGCACTGTCTTGGTCCTGTCCGGGGTAGAGGCATTAAGCACTTCTTGAGTACAGCAGTGCATTTAACAGCACATTATCCCTCACATGCCCTCCGAGGAAAAGAAAAAGCCTCCATTCATTCCTCTTATCAGGACAAGTCAGAGTGCTCCACTAGGCAGACCTATCCCATAGTATAGGTGCAACATCGCTGTTAAAATCAGTTTCTTCCCATTTCCTAGGCAGTTTATACCTTGGAATCTCTATTGACAGGCTTTTATATCTATATTAGGCTTAAATTCTGTGGGGTATTTGCATGGTCCAACCTTTGGTGAACTATTTGCCTTGATAACCTGGTGAAATGAAAATTTGAGAAGTATTATTTATATCTGGACTGAATAGTCAAAACTGTCTGAATCCATTTGCCTAAACTGATCTTGTAAAATGGAGGATAACCATCAGCAGGATTTAAAAGCAATCAGAGAATTATGAGGCTTTTGACACAAAGCAGTAATTAGCCTGATAAGAAGTATAAAAACAAGATGAAAATTCATAACAGGAGGAACAGACTCTAGAGTGGAAACAACAGGAGTGAAACCTGGTTTGGCACTGCTAGAGGGCTCTTTGTGCCACCACAGATACTGCCCAGCCCAGAGGGAGCAGCCTGAGTGTCCTGGCCCTTGGGAGTGGTTGCTCCCCGTGGGGGAGGGACATTAATGGACACGTGGAGCTGTGGCTCCCACATCTCCAGTGGTGTGACAGCAGGAGAGACCCACTGCCAGGAGACTGGGATGTTGCTGACCACTCACACGCTCTGCTAGCGGAGCTCTGCCTCTAACCATATGCATGTTTCTGTATATGCTCATGATAATCACATTTTGGTGTGATTAGAACCTTTGGGGATAAATTTGTGGTAAGATAAAGGCATCTATAAAATTGTACATGTTTAACATCCTGAGTCCACTATTGCAGCTATTCTGTTTTATTACCAGAATTGATCATGTATGTACAGTTCGCTGATTGCTGGGTAACTGCATGTTACTTATGTGTCAAGAAATTGTTTCAATCCCAATCTGGTTTAAATTATTTTTACTTTGACAAATTCCAACTGGGAAAACTCATTTGGTGATATCACAGAGGTTCATTGTTGAGATAAAACAAGATTTGTTAACTAAAAAACTATAATCTATATTAAAAAATTGTGGTGTTTGCTTTATGAACTATTTTGTTAAAAAAAATCAAAGATCATCATGAAAGAAAAATAGTTAAGCAAATGAATAAGGATATCATCATAATTTATCACTGGTCACTGTAGTCTTTAGTATTGACTGCAGTCATGGTTGCTGTAGTGGAACTGAGAAAACCCATGAAAGTTTGAAAACATGCTGAAAACTCATAAACAGCATGAAGTCATTATTCAGCACATTGTTCACTAATGCAGAGTTTCTCTGCATGTTGGTAACCTGAAACCTGGGCTTGTCTCTAGCTCTGTTAGTGATGATGACTCTAGGGAATCTCATTTATATGAAGGTCTACTTTCCTCCTCATATGTATCTAGAAGGAAATTTTTAAAACAACTTCAGTACTTTTTAATGAGCTGCTGAAAAGAGAATCTGCATTTTTACTTCACTTTTCAGCATATCTTTAGAGCCTACTTGTTCATTTTGCTTTATAGCAACAACTAAGTTTTAAAAATCATTAAAGTTAAGAACAATTGCCCGATGTTCCTGATAGCTCATTATCACACTTCAGCATTTATTTCTTTCTTTCCCTCACTTTGGTGATACTGTGATAAATTTCCTGGATGCTTTCACTAGATAGGACCCAGGTTGCACTTGCATAAACCAAGATGACAATATTATTAATCACTTAAGTTGATCATTATTAATTAAAGTAATGTTATCAAAACATGAATATATGACAAAGTAGTGAGAAAAGAGTCAGAAGAAAGTCAGAGATATTCAAGTTGGCAGAGTTTGATGAAATTCTCCTCGGAGCACTAAAGGAACAAGCTGATGCAGTGTCTGAACTGTTAGTGATTAGTACTGAGACTTCTTGGAATAGAAAGAAGGTCCCAGAGGGCAGGTGGAATAAAAACCCAAAACTTACTTACATTAAGAAAGCCAGAAAAGTAGGCTAAATAGAGTTATAGAGCAGTGGGTTTGATTTTGTTTTCAGAAAAAAAATTCGTGTAAGTTATGAAATAAAATATAAGCTTGTAGAGAAACTTACAGCAGTGAGGGAAAGAACTCAAATTGATGTATTTAGACTGAAATTTATTGATTTGTTTGACAGGATAACTATGGTATTGGATAAAGAATAATCAGTAGAGGGCTTATACCAGTACTTCAGAAAGGCTGTTGATATTTGTATGGCAACCTCTTCGATATTTGCCAGAGTAGGTATATAATCAGGTGAAAAATCACACTCCAAAGACTATCTACATGTAGTTTTCAATCAAGGTGAAGAAAATACAATTTGAAAAGTTTAGTAAAGGATCAATCTCTACATATTTTTGCTACTGGCCAGGTTGACTGAATAGACAATACATATATTACATCTGCTGTGGTTAATGAGTTCCAAGCACTCTAGGGAATAATTCAAATCTGAAATCATCTTAAATATTTGGAAAAAATGTCCAAAATGAACAGTATGAAGTTTAGTAAGCACTAGTACAAAGAACTGAACTGAGGAAGGTTATAGTTAAAATGAGAAAGATTGTGTTGGTCTTAGAACAGACAAAATGTACAAGACAAAAGGATACAAGAAGGAAAATCTTAATCTGGAATGTAATCAGCAGGAGTATTGGATAAAGAGCATAGAAAGTGTATGTTTTTCTGTTCTCTTTGTCAGACTTAAGACTTCCAATAGTGTACTGCATCTCCTTTAGGTCACGCAACTTTTAGAAACACGACTAATGGAAGTCCACAGAAAAGGAACAAAACAAATCAAAACGTTCAAAAAATGACTTCTTATTTTGAAAGTTTGAAGAAATGTATTTTAGCTTAAAAAAAAAAAAAGGAAAAAGGTATAGGGATAGTGCTAATGGTCTTCTAGCATATAAAATGTGATTAAAAAGGGGGCGATGCTGATTTATTTAGCCAAGACAGGATTTATCTGTTCAGGGAAGGACAAGAAAACAATTTAGCTTTCAGAATAAAAGAATTGAATTAGACATTAAGAAAAAGGTGGATTTTTTAGTGCAACAGATGGCAAAATAATGAAAAAGGAAACCTAAAGGATATCTCTAAGTTTGGAAGTTTTGGGTAAATATAGCAAAGCTCTATCAGTCACTGCTCAAAGACTACCAAATACACAATGTTCTGAAACAAAAGGCTAAAATATCTTCTGATGTCTTGGCTTTCTTTTCTATGCCATTTTCTTATTAACATTTTGGAAAATTCCAAGTTGTTTGGAGTAACCACAGGATTTATTTTAGTTATTCTTCAAATCTTGTACATTTTTGTCATCAAAAGCCTATTTGAGATAATAGTACTTTATTCAACATCATTGGTTGCACTCCAATTATGTCTTTATCCTCTGGAGAAACTTTCATAAAGGCTTGAACTTTGAGGTCAGTTTCAGTAATAAATATAAAAACAATTGTTGATTAAATTATCTATCCTGCAGAGCTTAGTACATTAGTAGTGTATTGGGTTATTTGATTTATTTGGTTTGTGTGTCAGCCTGCATTTTTTATATGTATCACTTATTTTTCTAGAAAAGTAAAACTAAGATTTAATTGCTGGGGATCATTTTTTACTTGTACAAGAAAGGAATTAATGTTTACTTTTTTTACTTCTAGAAAAATGTACACAAAATGATCAATCTTAAAACTCTTGAGATCATTCTCATTCTGAAAGTACTGCTTTATTGAACTTCACCACAAATGGAAAGTAACTTTCCTTGTCTACAATAATTTCAAATAAAAGAAATCAATATAGGCATACATCTTTTTTTTTTTATTGAATGTTGCTCCATTCCTGGTGTGTATACACATATATATATATATATACAGTCATTTTTAGTAATTGAAGATTAAAATATGAAGATCATTCATCAAAGTTAATTTATAAGGTAGTGGAATTAATTCTATATGTTAGTGAAAAATTAATTATATGTGCATCTATAATAATACTTTATGCCTTTTTGATTAAGAGTGTGTTAATACTGTAGTTCTTCCACAGGAATATATTTGATGGAATAGAGCACTGCACATTTAGAAAACTTCAGATTTGCCCCTGTGATTGCGAAAAGGCAAAGAGATAATGTATTTATCAAGAGTTGCAAATCCAAAGCTCATTAATTTGTAAAACTGTTTCTCAGAGAGTCAGAATTAAGCAGAGCAACTGCAGAGTCCACATCTGTATTTGTTAAGGTACATAGACACATCCCTAAGCCCTGGCCTGAGGTTTAGCCGAGTGACCTGACCATGAGAAACCGTGGGATGTAGGAGTAAGTTCTTATTTCACTATAAGAAATGGTTGGATTTCACTGGTGGTGAAGGGAGGGTGATTCAATAAACAGCCAAACCCCACAGGTAATTAATTGTGAGAATTAGAGACCTCCTGAGGAGTGAAATCTCTCAGTGCCAGTGTGGCAACCTACCACAGCCTTGGTAAGCCGGCCTGAGCTGTGTTACTGGTAGTGCATGAGGCTGAAATGCCATAGGTAACTATAACAGAAGTGGCAATTTTAGCTATAGATACAGAAAAACTGTGACTATGTAACTTAGGAAGGCCTTTGTACCTGGGAGGAGACAAGGATGAAGGAAGGGAATGATCAGTGTGGATGGAGGAAAAAGAAGAATGGGAAGTGGAGAGGAAGGAGGATAAAGGGGACGAGATGAGCAAAAAAAAATGCAGATCAGTGCATTTGCCTGATTGAGGCACCTGACCACTGCAGGCTGTCTTGTCTTATTATTATAATCCACTCCTAGCAACTTTCTGTGTAAACTGCTGGGACCCCTCTCTGATCTCTGTGTTCATTTATGTATGTGTATATATATTTTTTGCTATCAAATTTTGAGCTGGACTAGCCAGTAAGGCAGAGGAAACACTCAGTAGAAAAACAGGCCTGAGCCAATGACTGGGTAAAGAGATGTGGATCTGCATAGGGATACGAAAAGAACTAGAGTATATAGTAACATTCTAGGTGTTTGAGAACGTGGCTGTGTCGGTGAACCAAAAGATTTAGGATATTTGTATTCTTCGCTGGGTGACCCTAAACTGATCAGCCAGAGAAGAGGAACAGGTCTGTGCTGTGTTGGCCCCCTTTATGCAGTGCCAGTAAAAACGCTGCTCTCTGTTTATGCTGGTTTCTATGGCTGACCACGTTTGCACCACGAGTGGGTGGGTGATGAGCACCTACCAGGAATACTCGCTGCTTGGCTGGACCTGGGAGCTATAGCAACCTGGCTATATCACACCAGGTCTGAGTGAACCACGGGGTCTGAGATAAATCTGACTCTGCTGGAACAGGAAGGAACATTTTCCTTTGTCCCAAAGCCCACAGATTTGGCTCCACGTAATAGAGGGTGCTCAGGAAGCATGTTTCCAATAGTTTTCCTGGTCTGCTATAGACTCAGGGAAGAGAAGGAACCCACCTCACTACAACCTCCTTTCAGGGAGCTGTAGAGAGTAGTAAGGTCTCACCTGAGCCTCCTTTTCTCCAGACTAAACAACTCTAGTTCTCTCAGCTACTCCCCATAAAATTTGTTCTCTAGACCCTTCACCAGCTTGATTGCTCTTCTTTGGATGCACTCACTTCACCACCAGAACTCACATAATTGTATCCCACAGCAATATTCCCAGTATTCCAATAATCCCTAAAGAGATTCCACCTTCTGGAAAAATACCTTCTCTGCAGCTTAAACTAAAATGGATGGGTTATATCTACAAGGATATTTAGCTTGAGATTTTTTCAGAACATGCTCATTTTCAGGGTGCAGCCTGCTGCTTCCCCTCACTTTGCAATAGATGTACTTACTGACACCCTGGTGCAATTTATATTGCCTTTACAGTCCCTCGGAATTCTTATCTTTCAGTGATCAGATACAGAAAGGATAATGCCACAATGGAGATCTGCAAAGCAATTTTCAAAGTAAAAGTCTTTACTTATTCATGTGATAGTTCTAAATACCATTTATAGAGATATACATGACAAACGTAAGGGATTAAGGAACTTGTGAGTGTTTCCTTTGGTTACACAGCAACACATCTTTTGCAAACTTCCTGGAATAGGCTGAAGGATGGATAAGCAAAAAGTAATCCAATAGTTCTGGACTGTCTTGAGTGTTCTGGCACCTGATAATGATTAAAAATCATGCATGACTAACTCTGGACATCCGGATGAACAATTTTGGAGTAGAATTTAAAGGAGGTTGAATCAGTTCTATTGCCAAACCTTGATTAGAATATGCCTTGGGTAAAAAATTAATAAAAGAAAATTTTATATTCTTTGGTACTGAAAGTAGAAGCTACTTTTTCAGATGGAACTGATAGGAATTTCATGTATCAAATATAAACAGATAAAAGACTTGCTGTGTTCAGGACAGTAATAAATGTATGACATGACTGTTGAGGTGCTGAGCAGTTTTCATAAATGTCCATTTCTAAAAAGCCCATGGAGTAAAACAGTGGCTGCTAAAGAAAGCTCTAATTAATTAGGTGAAGAGTAAATGTATGTTTGCAATACCTATAGAAAAGTCTGCTGACATTCAGAAGAACATGAGAGAAATAATGTATTTGTAGTGCTGTAATTATTTTTCTAAGTTAGGGGGGAATGAACAAAGAAAAAGGAAACCTATAAAGCAAAAATACAAATGAAAGGAACTTAAATGTCTATTCCTTACAGCAAATTTCTGTAAGAAAGTGCAGCTTGAGAAGGGAGTGTATTTATAGGTTTCATATAATCTAATTTGTCAGAAGTTACATCAATAAAGACAACAATATCACGAATGAAGTCACTATTTGTGCTGACCTTAAGACAGAGAATATTTTCTATGGAGAATTTTGCATCTTCGTACTCACTGCAACATATGGTACTGTAGCTATAAAGCAATTTAAATATGCTCTCACTGTCAGCTGAAAGAGATTGACAGTGTTTTAATGTAAAGAGCATCTCTCATATTCCAACAAACTTTAAAAAATTTTACTCTCTTGATAGAAAAACAGCCCTTGAACACTATTACACAGACCTACTACCTAGATATTATTATGCATTTCTTGCTTTAATTTACTAAATTGTTTTTTATAGAAGTTTCCTTTCTATTCACTAACACTCCTTTACTTAGTTGATTCACTTAGTGATGTCACAACTCACTCTTTGTAGTATCATATTTGTTTCCATGGAGATGGCCTGTGATACCACCAGCACAGACACATAAGGAAAATGACTCAGAAGGGAAATGCCTATGGATCATTGATATATATATATATATACACACACTCATAAGAGAGATCAAATCAGAGCTATAACAGATGTAAATCAAAAATAGTGGGTGCAAAAGTTATCACTTACTACAGGAAGAGTATCACTTACTATATCTATGTCTGCTGCTGTCAAGTTACCCGATCTCAGAATTGAAAACTTAAAAAACATACCCAAGAGTCATCTTTGTGACAGCTTTATGAAAATTTTTATTTATATTTCCTATAATCAGGTACTAACTTTCCAGTCTAGGACAAAGGTTGCAGAGCACAACCTATACAGTCCAGAGATACTGCAAAAGAAGAGTATCAGCTGAAATAAAGGGTAAATTCCTAAATAACCATGAGGGTAGAGGTGTAAAGGGTATCTGCAGTTGCAAGAAAATCAAACAGTCTCTGGAGGTAGAAGCAAAAACCACTGGGTGTTTTTTTGTTCCCAAACCAGTAGTATTTAAGCCCCATTGGAAATTTAAATTGTAAATGGCAGTGTTTTGTAGGAGCATTTGCCCTCTTAGTTGATCCTGCTTTTGCTAAAACACTGTCTGTATACCAAAAATAGCAGACATCCATATTCTATGCCATAGTTCTGAATTGATTTTGATGCTGTTACCTCCAAACATTCATTCTTTAATGTTACGTAGTTTTTATATATTTTTACATAAAAATATGTAGTTAAGATTTTTAAACATATAATAAAAAACTTATATTCACTGCAAGTCAAAAGCCTTTCTCTTCGTCTTCTCTTTGCTGAAGAGGTGCCAGGCAAACCATATTTACATTAAAATCGAGCTGAAGTCCTAAAGAGTTATAAATGTGATTGGTAAGTGATGTCCCTGCCTTATCTCCTTATCTGTCTGCACTGTATCTGAAGAACTGTCCTGCTGATGGATGGGAGGGCATTATTGAGGCCTTGTTGTGTGCAGCAGGCTTATAAGAAAGATCAAAGTATCATAGAATCATAGAATGGTTTGAGTTGGAAGGGAAATTAAAGATCATCTATTCCCAACCCTCGGATGGAGAAAGGCTTTATACCAAGGCCTGTAGTAACAGATAGGACAAGAGGTGACAAGAAGCAACAGTTTTAAACTGGAGGAAGGTAGGTTTAGATTGTACATAAGGAAGAAATATTTTATGGTGAGGGTGGTGAGACACTGAAACAGGTTGTCCTGTTTCAGAAAGCTGTGGCTGCCCCATTTCTGGATATGATCAGGGTCCGGTTGGATGACACTTTGATTAATCTATTCTAGAGAAAGATATCCCTGCCCATGGAGGAGAGTTGGACTATATTGTCTTTAAATGTGCTTTTCAACTCAAAGTATTCTGTGATTCTGGGATTCCATGTCTAAGAATCCTATCTTGTTAATGAAAAAGAATCAATAAAAGCATGTCCAAGTTTGCTAAATGAATAAATAGATTAATTTCAAGACATGGGTAATACCAACATTGTCTGTTTCTCTTAAATTCAATGCATTGTGAAGATTTTCTTCTCAAAAAAAATTTTAAAAACCCCAGGTGCATAAACATTTTTTCTTTAAACAGATGGCAACCTAAACTATATATCATAAGAGTGCTCATGCATGTTAATACATAGTACCTACAGCAAACCTCCCCGGGCCACAGAAGAACAAAGCAGTTGGAAGGATGTAAAATAAGGTTGACTTAAATACATGTCACATCATATTCTACAGAAAAACTAAATGCAGGACTCTGTCAGGAAGAGCACATCAAAATTACAAAATCTCTTTTTAAGTAATCGAAAGCTTCCATTATAAAAAATACAGAGCACGGTTAAAATGGCATTGCCTTAAAAACCTATAAGGTCAAGTCGGCCTGTCCAAATGAGTCCTATCATATTTAATTCTTCTCCTTAAAAGCCTTTTAATCTTACAGAAAGTTACTATTCCAATTCTGGATGAAAGAAAGTATCTTCAAGGAATGCTTATTAATAAATCAAAATTAATGGACTGACTAATATTTTGCCATTTCATTTTCCTACCAATCAGCAGCCTACTTTTCATAGCCAGAAAAACAACAGAAAGTAAGATATATTTTACTGCTTTAGTTAATAAAATGTAGCATCCTGTCAATACCAAATGCTTGGAAAAAATGGCTATATCTAATGTAATGTTCAGTAGTCATAAATTCAGGTAAAGCACGTATATATCACACTGAGAATTACAATACAAAATGGACATAGGCATGAAATGAATGGGCTACAGTAGACAATATGAATTTTTTTTTTTCATTGAAATGTTAAGTTCATACTGTCAGCAAATAAAAGGACTCTGGATATATAATTAAATTGTTTTAGTGGAAAATGTGAATCACCTACAACCACCTCCACTGAAAAAATAAACAATAAAGTTTGGATGTTCCAAGAGTTTTTGACTCTCAGTGAATGGCCAGGTAAAGACAATAGCCTACTGATAAGTTTCCAGAATTCTTAGACCCATAAGGTATTCTAAGAGTTAGGATCCCTGTTGTTTATTTGAACATGTATTTTAATGAATTAAAATGTGCAGAAATCACAGACCGAGCAGTGAAGCTCAGTTGGCTTTTGAACAGAGGCAAAGCCTCCAGAGACGTAAGTTATGTACAACATTCCCAGTAGAAGCATGTTAAACTGTTTGCAGTCTTGAACTTAACTAACAGCCTCAGCATGGACGGAGTACGGAGACCAATAACCATAAGGACAGGGTGACGTTTTGGATGTGACAATTATTTTATAGCAAAAGCACTGAAGTGAATAGAATTCTCTACTGCAACAATATGAATTACTCTTACTGACATTTTACATGTTCCATCCTCAGTGACAGGAAATTGTATTTTTATCCTAACCTATGCAATTTAGATTATATGTTTAGAGTTAAACAGAAGAAAAATTAAAATTTAGTTTATGCACTTTACAGAAATTGCCAAGAGAACATTCCATTGTCTTTTTTTTCCACCTTTTATAGAAATAATGACACAGCATTGGTGTGAGGCTTATTCCACAGTACTTTAATCACCTTAAACACACATGTGGTGCGACATAGCCTCCTGAAGTACGTCTAGTGCTGCTGAAGGGAGAGGCACATGTTTATGTATGCTGCTACATCTCA
Organism: Rhagologus leucostigma; assembly: GCA_013397725.1. Lineage (NCBI taxonomy): Eukaryota > Metazoa > Chordata > Aves > Passeriformes > Rhagologus > Rhagologus leucostigma. Next base: position 206,373 of record VZTD01002630.1, read on the forward strand.
AAAAAACCTTTGGTTTCATTCTTGTATCTACCAGAACCTAGATATTACTTGCGGCTTTGGTCACTGCCAGAGTCTCTGCTGAGTCACACATACCAGTCCTCTGAAAAAAGCCCCGATTGTGAGAAAGCAGTTTACTACAGGTAAACTCAATTCCCATCTGTTTTAGACAGCCCTGCTCTTTCAAACAGTGCTTCATTCTCATGACATACCCAGGGCATGGATCAGACATCAGGGGGCCAGGAGGGTTGGGGTTCACCCTCAGCTGTGTGACATCATTGGCTGGACACGACCACTGTCTTGTACCTTTGACTCTGGAGAGAACATACACATCTCAGTTAAGGCTTGTTTCTGATGTGTAGGTGCAGAGTTGAGTGAGATACAACATTTTAAATATAATATACACATTCCTGAGTAGCCAGTAAATGGGCCAAACTCTTGGACTCTATTTCCATGTTCTCAGCAAAGTAAAGATGTCTATTTTCCACTTGTCTCAACTGGGGAACAAGTTGTAAGACAAAAGCCGTAGAAACACACCTAAATTTATATCTCCAGCTGACAGATATTTAGTTAGAAGTGGGCTCATAGACAGTTTTTGCAACATGATATTTACTTAATAGCATTCAATGAGATAATGTGAGCTGCACATGCAGGAAATTTCTTTGTTTCATCCTCTCAACATACAAATTATGCTACTTACACCGATTTTCCAATGTGTAACCTGGTGTGACTGCTGTGAAACACTATGATAAAAGTTGAGTAACTTGCTTTTCAGGGAATAGTTTATTATAGAAAATTAGAGAGTAGGGTAAATTGTGGATGAGCTTGGGAAATCAGAGGCTAAATAATCTCTCTCAAAAATGTTTTAATAAAAATTGGGTAGCCATAATACAATAGTATGTATTGTAGTTAAAGGACACTTTCATTTCCGAAACTTTGATCAAAGTGGGTTGAGTGTCTGAACTCCAACTTTTACAAATATATAAAAAACTTTCTGATTTGTCCTGCATCTCTTTTATTGTTTTTTGAAAATTTCATAAGTCAACAAATGAAATAGACCAAAAAAAGATTTTGGTATCCCATTAAGTGTATAATTTTGTCCTAGTATGTTTTTATAACTTTTTCACTTTTCGAAAAAAGTAAATGAGAATGTAAAAAAGGACCAGATGGATGGGTTTTTTCAGATTATTTAAACTCTTTATTTCTTCAGTACAAAAAGTAATTAAATAATTCCCAAAAATCTCCTCTTATGAGAAGAAACTGAGGGACCTGGGTCTGTTTATTCTGGAGAAGACTGAGAGGGGATCTTCTTAATGCATATAAGTATCTCAAAGGTGGCTGCCAAGATGATGGTGCCAGACTCTTTTCAGTGGTGCCCAGTAATAGGATGAAGAGCAATGGCCATAAACTAAAATACAGGAAGCTCCACCTCAACATGAGGAAGAACTTGTTTATATTGAGGGTGGCAGAGCACTGGAACAGCTGCCCAGGGAGGACACAGAGTCTCTCTGGAGACATACAAAACCCCAGGCACGTTCCTGTGTCACCTGCTTTTGGTGACCCTGCCTTGTCAGGGGGTTTGGAATGGATGATCTCCTTTCCAACTCTAACAATTTTGTGATTCAGTGAAGTAGTGATTATAGATATTAATACTGAATACACCTCAGTGTGCAGGTACTGATTTAGCATAGCAATTAAAGCTATGAATTGTTATATCTGTACTGTTAAAAAAGAAAGGTCGGGGAGAAGTCCTGACCCTGAAGCCAGATGGCCTCTCTTGGCTTTCATCCATTTGCTAAGGGCTACACCTTTCTAGAACACGTCTGTGTCCACCCCTGTGACCTCTGGCTAACACTGGTTCTTTTTTGTCCCTTATCTCAAGGCCACAAAAAATGGAAGAACTACTGAAATCACTTGCATCACTACAACGAAAAAATTTTAATAGACATGTTTGTTTGGAATAAAAATAGATTAGAATCCAAAAGAGGAGTTAAGGGAATAAGCATAATTCTATTATAAAATTGAATCAAATATATTGCAATTCTTTATTAAGGAGAGAAATATCTATATCCCTGTGGAACTAATGGAGGAACTGAATGCCTAGAGGAAGACCTGTGGCAGTGATGGAAAGAGTTATTCTGCCATGAGCAATGCCGGAATACTTATATAGCACATAACTGAGAACTTACTGTTAGGATAATTTCCTCAAATTAACTTGTTACAGGCAACATATTAAAATTGCTTTAATCTGATTCCATATTCCTTAAGAAAAGTAAACAATCTGTAGTCTAACATTTCAGATTTCATCCCACAACTCAAATAATTACCAAACAGCAACAAACTGTAAGTTGCAGAAGCACTTGTGTTGCCTCTGCATGTTGCAGTGGGTCTACGCTCCACTCTTCCATTGCATGTTGTTCTAAGTGGTTTTTGTTTCAAGGTGTCATTCTCTGTTGTGTACAAGTTTTACACGTAATGAGGATCAGAGTTACTTGAGTAGTTGCCTTAAAGACTGCTTCTGTCTTCACAAGTTCCATATCTAAAAAGTAGATATGGTGCTCTTGGAATGAAATCCAGGTTGAGCAGGCCAAGGGGTTTGGGGTGTGCACTCCTCTCTCCTGTTCAGTGACACTGCTTACTTGTAGGCAAACCTTGTTACAGCTTTCCCAATCTGCTACAGATGCTGGAACATCTGCCATCACAGTATGAACCTCATTTTACAAAAAAGCTCTTCAAATAAACCAGTGGAGGAGATGCATAAGCTTTTTCTTTTCCAAGTTCACTATTTTTAGGTGCTGTTGATCATACGTATGTTCTTTCAGAGCCTGTTTATGCATTTTCTCACTCCTTAAGGACTTCTTTTTGCCAGGTTCACTAGGTAAATGGTTAAAGTGTTTGCACTAGTATTTCCAAGCTCAAACAAGTAGCAAAGTATATTTCAGGCTGAGGAGTTTTATTTTTTGTGCACATTTGCTAACACTTCCCTGTTATTTTTCTTGAGCTTTTATCCAGCAAAGTGGGAAAGTACAGGGGAAGACACTCTGCCTTCTCATTGTGTGAAGATTTCATTTCCAAGTAAAATCGGTCTTTGATAAGGTGTCAAGTATGAACTAAATAAACATCATCTCCTTTGAGAGTCAATCATGCAACCAGAGCTGGCACTATAGGGGTACTTTTTAGACTGAAAAACAGAGAGTACGTATTTTAGAACATAATATTTACCGAACTGAAAAAAAACTATGTTTCTTGGCAAAAGCAAACTTCTAACATTTTAGGAAAAAATTTAATTGTTAGGCTGTTACACTGAATCTTCATGATACTTTCATTTAAAATATGACTTTTAACTATTTTTAACTGCATCACAATTTCAGATATATTTATGGATTTACAATTATGATCATAGAAAATATTTAAAAGACAAAACATTTTCTACTCCCTGACTGAAGCCACTTTAATTTACAGTTGAACTCCTTTAAGTCCATATGGAACAACTTTGAAGAAAAAAATAAAAATTTAGGAAATTGGAATGTTGCATTTCAACTTATCACAATGGCTTTCTATTGTTCTTTCAATTTGCAGTCCTTTACTGCATCAGAGCTGCCTCCTCAGGAATTGTTTAAATATTAGAGTACTTGGGAAGCATTTACTCTTGACTGCAAAAAAACCCAAACCAAAAACCTATAGCTTAGTCCTGATAAAAACATAGAAAATATTTTAAGATAAAGAGATGACAGGAGGCATGACGGCAGACAGAAAAACTGTGGATCAGCAGAGTCTAAAAGAAAAAAACACAAAAGATGAGCTAAAAGAGTTAGATGAGAATGAGAATTATTGGCTACTCTACAAATGGAGAGAAAGACAAGTGAAAATAAAAAACATAACACGAAGTCTACAAGTTAGTGGCTATTGCTCATAATTACAGTATATTTTCAGAGTAGCCTGAAAGAACAAAAATCTGCTACAAAGACCATGGAGACAAAAAGCTTATGTATTATATTTATATTTTTAAAATAATGGGTATCCAACACTAGGTACACATAATACAGTTGAATATCTTAATTAACAAGATACAAAAGAATAGTTATAGAGGAATGGAAGAAGTTAAGACAAATTAGGTATTTTAACATTTATTTTTTGGGGGATTTTAATCCTTTCATTTAACAACAAGATATTTGTCCTTAGTCACTACAGACTTATCAGAGATTTGGAAGTCCCAGTTGTATCTTTTTTTTTAAACTGCTCATCTGTTGGATTCCTGTCATAGCCAGGTGTGAGGCAGTGAAGCATGGAAATCTGCCTTCTTCACCTTCTGGGCCTCCTGTTTTGTGGTTTCAAGTATTTTAAAGGGATTTCTGTTCCTGCTAGTCACATGGTTCATTTCCCAAACCATTTAGTGCATTTCAAAGGTGAATGCATAAATCACCAAAGAGATTTTTGTGGGAAATGCAATTCCATATATAAGGTGCACTGGTGATGCCAGCTGGCTGTCCAGATCTACTGCACTGCATACCATTTGCAGGATTTCTGGACAGCTCATGTTTACTAAAGAGATTATTGCCAGAAGTTTTCTTCAGCTACCCTTTCCACTCCCCTATCATATGAATTTGTAGAAACAAAGGTGAGTGTTTCAGGGGTGAAAGTTAGGCTTTGAAATAAATGCATAATAAATCTGAATTGGATAGTGAAAATTATTACCTTGTTATATCTTACTTTCACAGTCTCATAATGTCACAAAAGAAAACACTGATGACTGTTCTTGTTTTAGATTCATCCTCTGAGGTTTTTTCCTTACTCTGGAATTTACATTTATCTTTTCTGTGACTGTCAGAGGCCCTTGGTTCTGCCTTCAAAAATATTTTGCATAGTGTCCTGGAATGGCACTGGTCTGTGTTTCTGTCACAGCTCTGCATAATTCATAATCCTGGCGTCCACCTCCTGAACAGTAATGGAAAATATTCTGAAGATTATTGGTTGCATCTACCCAAGATCAAGTCACTGTTAAATTAGGAATTTTCAGATGGTTCTTTGAAATTGATTTAAATGTGAATTTTCAAAAATATTTAGATGGGGAATCCCTATCATGCATATTGTGATATTTTTAAAAGTCCCCAGGCTCATTAGGTTTCAAACACTTTATGACAGTTTATGCTTTGGAAATCTTATTTGGCAGATGTTTTTATGGGTATCTAACTATCTGGAGTGCTTCTAGGCATTTTTTAGGAGCATTTGCCTGAACATATAAAAACGTGGGCCTTGCTAGCACAACTGAAGAAATAAGCACATCAAGTGTATTTGCAGTCACTTCTGCTGACTATCAGGTCCTCAGTGGGGTGACACAGTAACGGTGTCACTGTACTCTATTTAAGCTCTCTGATTGCTGAGCTTGTGAAGGATGCAGCCATAGCAAAGTCCAATGTCCCTTATTAAATCTTCCTCACTGCTTGTAAAGTGTTCTCTGGTATTTCCAGAAAATAATTGCAAATTATTTGCAATTAAAATTTTTTAAAAAAGGAAATGTTACAGTAGGAAACACTCTTTTAGACAGACATGAGCTTCCATATAGCAAAGGCAGACATTAATTGGTCATTTGTACTAATTATTTTAGTAATATGAATTACTTCATGTGGCATTCAGCCTTTGTATTTTAAAGACAAAAGCCCATATGGATTTTAATTTTTTGATGAAAAAAGCAAAGATGTGAGACATTTTTAAATGTGCTATGTTTCACTCTGATATAAATATGAAATCGGACTTATGGGAGCATTGTTTTTGACCTTGGCCAGATGAGCCTCAAAACAGGATTTCTTAGGTGCTGAAGCATAACAGTTACTCCTTCCTAGTACTTGCTGCAGTGAAACCACTGCAAGACGTGGCAAAACCTTCATTAGTTGACCCTTACCATGACATAAAACACTCTCTATTTCATTAAGCTCAACTGGTGTAGCAGAATGTTTCCTGGAGCTCACTCTTATAGCAAATATAAGAAACAAATATAAATTTTGTGACAGGATCGTTAAGATTTAAGAAAATTTGACTTCAGGCACTCACTCTGGGCTGGAAATCCAGTGAATTCTTTGGGCCTTTTAGAATATTTTTTCCTTTGCTTCCTCTAGTGTTTCAGTCTATCTCTTAATACTAAAACAGTTATTTATTAAATAAAATTATCTTTACATTTAGCAGAAATGGAATCAACTCATGAGCTGTCCTAGTTTATTTTCTTTTACAGAGCTATTTTGTAGTATCGTTACTAGAACCAAGGTTAAAAGCATTAACTCCTGGCAATCATTTGCTGGGAAAAAGAAAAACCCTAATATTACTAGAAATTTTTCCATAACTAGGAACTTAAATCTCTGGACAAGAATACTGCTCTGAGGAGTAATTTTTTTCCTAATAGGATCTCAGAGATCCCTATTCACATCAAAATCCTATCTTGAGAGCTATAGAGGAGTACTAATATTATACTGAAGAAAAACATCTTTCACCTTTGTCTGCAAATCTTTCTGTCTCAGCAGATTCCTTTATGCATAGTATCTCATCGTATTTCTCTGGAGTAAAACACTAATTTATTCTATGCAGAAGACTCACAGGGAAAATGATGTCTTAAGTAACTTTAAAATGCCTCTTTCAATACACCTAAAACATCAATCCACTGAAAAGCCTGTTAGTTCTGCCCAGTAAAAATGCCATTTGTGTGGGATCATGTCTCCATCTGTTGTGGAACTCTGTTAGTAATGATAGGATAAATAATATAAGATGTACTGGTACTCCTAACTACTGACAAATGAAACAGGCTGGTAGTTTTAATCTAAAAACAAACACACACACACACCCCTTCTCTGCAGGAACAGGAAATGCTTTACATAAACATGATTTGAAACACGGATGTGCTTTAACAAATCCCAGTTTATTAAAATGCTTATAATTTATATTCCTTTGCTAAAAAATACGTGTTGACCCACCAAATTATTAACTATTCAGATACGCTCATACTTTGGGAAGCAGATGGCACCCTCTCTTTCTCATCTGAAAAGCCAATTTCTGCAAAACCCATACGACTTGACCAAACTGAGGGCAAGATATTGTTTATAAGGCAAGTGGATGCTGACTTCAGATTTTCCTGACTCCTGACACTCATTGTCTTGTTTTCTCTTTTCCAGCAGGATATGGTACTGTTTACACCTACACTTTCTCAGTGCTCCTTCTGTAAGGGTCCTGTAAGTAGCCGCGGATATCTGTATTTTCACTGTGCCATAGTTTAATGGGCAAATCCCATCCTGTAACTCGATTTTTAAAGAAGTTTTTCCTGACACACATGCTCACTTTTAGTGTTTCTGTTGCTTCAACTATGTAGTCACATATCTACTCCACAGTTAGCTCCTTGGTTATACATGCTGTAATACGTACTCATGTTTTGCTCTCTGTATGAGCTGAAATAGAGAAATTCCGTTTTCACTGATGCATTATTGACAGCCTCTTCCATACAGTCCTTATGCTGAATATTTCATATCTTTTTTTCTTTCTTATGTTGACACTAAGAAGAGACATGAAACACCACATTCCGAAGGCCAGCAGTCGTTCTACCATAGATTTCTTGACAGTCCATGACATTGCTGCAGGATTCAGATAACATCTTACAGAGCTTGATGGTCTTTCTATGCCTAGAAAAATGTCCTAATTTCCTGTATTTGTGTTAGGTCATACAGAATCATTTACTCTACTTGAGTCTTTCCTGCGAGCTCAGTGATTTGTTAAGCCAAATTAGTATCCTTCCCAGTTGTATAGAACTGCTCACGTCAGCTGCTTGTTGTCACTTTGATCTGTTTATTGGAAGACTTTGAAGAAATTGGAAGTGATTATTTAAATTCTAATACTACCAATAGTAATTATTGTTAGTAATAATAACTACTGTCAATAATAATAAAAAATCTATTTGAAATTTGAACTGCATGGCTTAGGAAATTTTCACTAGTTTGCTTAGAGAGATATACAAGTATGGCTATCAATCGCCTATGAGTCTTTTCTCATTGCACTATTTGCAAAATGTCAGCAATTATAAAGGCAGCTAACAGGGAAGTATTTCCACAGAACTGAATATATTCTCTGGAAATAAATATCACCTGAGAAATCTGTGAGAATTTGTGAGTGTCAAATGCCTTAGAAACAAGTTTACCTTAAAGAAGAATAATCTTATGATTATTTTATGTTTTCAGGAACAGTAAAGGGAAAGATATATTGTGCTTTTTCTGAGATATTGATAGTATGAAAAAGATACTAATCCAATTTGATTGTTGACTGAATTACTCGAATCTTCTGGGGACAATATTTTCTAATAATAGAAGCTAAGAATCATAAGGTAGGAATAGAGGAATAGCTTGTATGTGTATAGCAATTTGCAATAGAAAAAAATGCACAGATATTTAAGCATCACTATGCAAAAGTTTTCCAAAGATAATTTCTACAACAAGAGTATGCAACCCCATAATATTAACAGCATATTCTGTACAAATATTACTATGCTGAAATAATTGTAGCACTGAAGTCACCTTATAGCTGATGGTTAATGATGGTCACTTTATCCTCTCTTGGAGTAAAGACCTGCTTTTCCATTCCAACTTTTCACATTTCTTATCAATAGCTAAGGAACCATTGGTATGCTGCAGAATGTTCTACTCCTACCTATACAGATATTTAATACTACCATCATGTTACTTAAGCAGTGGCAAACTTAAAGCTGAATTAAGTCCAGATTTTTTTGATAACAGGAATTTTTTTATGAAAAAAGCACAAAGTAGAAAAACCCCATAATGGTGACATGTGCACAAACACATACGAGTATGTATAGAAACTCAAGAAAACATTATTGAAAAATACTGGACTCACAACCTCCATCACTCAGTTTCTCCCTTTCCTAATATACAGATAAATTTATTTCTTAACTTGCAGCTTTAACTTCCCCAGTTGTTCATGATGTAGAGGAAATATTTTCAGTTGTGAAGAAGCCACATTTAATTTCCACTTATACTTGAAGGTCGGTAAGCAGCTGGACTGTTGTTCTTCCAGCAGAGATGATAGCACAAGTTTCCTTACAAAGACAAGCTCATATTAGAACTTAATGGCTTTTATCACTGCAGAACATGCAGTCCTGCATAAGGTTTGTTCTTTGGCGAAACAATGTTCTTTTCCAGTGACTGCAGACCTAGGATCACATTCCAGAATCTAAACTCATAAATCAGAAAAGAATAATACTTCTTTATATTCATTCTGCCAGACAACATAGATCAAGAACTGCTTTAAATCTTGTAAGCTGTAATAAGTTCAGCACTCTAAATAGAGTCCTGTCTCCTTTCTATCTCAGTCAATTGGTTTAAATTTGCTGTTTTCAGCTTTATATTGGAATCAATAGGAACACATTTATGGAAAATAAAACGTTAGCATACTCATACCTTCAAAGAATGCTATAAAAAAGAATTTTTGTGTGTTTTAACATTCAATTTCAAATGCTAAACTTAAACCTCCATGAATATATCTCAAGTCGTGGTAAGACCTATTTTACCTTACCACAATTGTCTAGACTCCCTCTGCCAGCAGCAGAAAAAAACTGGCACTTTCAAAAGGAATTTGTCCCTTTCTATTAATCCCACCAATTGAAGTGTCAAAGGCAAATGGAACAAATTACTCTCTGGAGAACTTCTTTCTATCCACTGGCTGTAGAAAGAATCTAGAAAAATTAGCCTAAGTTGGTTCTCAGAGACTAATTAAAGATTTAAATTTATACCACCCCTACGTGCACTTTATTGGTTTTGTTTCCATTCTCTGCAGCCTTGCAGAAACTATTTTCCATTTTCTGTTACCTTTTGGTGACATAGCTTTTCCTCTTCCATCTCTTCTACCTAGTGCAACCTTTTAGTGAATCTCCACCTGAGCAGCATTTCAATTAATTTTAAATTTCTGCTGAAAAAAAGAATATCAGTTTTTTTCCTCTCAGTTTTTCACTACTTTTCCTGGTAGAGTGGATTCAGGAGCTACAAGATATGTATGGCAACTTGACTGCTTTTGAAACAAGTTAGCAATCATGCCTTTATTCCTTTCCATGCTTGTGCTGTGCAAAACTGCAGCAGAAAAAAGTTTACCTGCTACAAGCTGACTATCCAAACAAAAAATCCTTTTCACTAGTTGTCATTTTTATTTTTAAATAACTTTTAAATAACAGGGTAGTAACCCTAAAGTGTCAGCTGGAGCCAGGACTAAAGAGTAAATAGGTTTCCATGACACTTACATGCAAGATTAAAGGAAGTAGTGCCCACCAGTGATAGGAAAAACAAGACATGGCTGTTATCCAGGGTGATCTAAAGCTGTATGGGCTATGATAACAATCCAATGCAAAAACAATAATTATGTTTGTCATATATCCTCACATGCAGTCAAGTAGCTGTGCTGAGTAAACTGCATTAGGGTTTGTCTTCTGTTCTGTCTAAAACACATGAAAATGAAAGTTTTTATTCTTCACAAGCTTACATCTAAGACCTTCCAAGAAACCTTAATGATTAACTGTTTCTGTCTGCTTTGCACCGACAAGAGTATAGAAACACTATGTAAAACATGAATAGCTGAATTTTCTCTCCTATAGTCAAAATATTTTCTTCTGCCTACATTAAATAACACTTTTCAGTACATCTCCTTGAAATGGTTTTTGTGCCAGGAAGATTTCCATAAAATTGAAAACAGGCTTGTAATATTTGCTCAGAAAAAAACCTTCTCTTATCAAATAATGATACTGGTAGGAAATGTTCAAAGTTGTTGTGTGTGTTCTGCTGACTCATATCACACCATTGCAAGTGGCTTGTTACAGGAGGCAGGATATGAGACAGAGAGGAAAGTGAGAATAAGATTTTTAAGAATTCTCTCTCCTTTAACTCTTTTAAAACTAAAACTGTCTTAGCTAATTGTTTATTCTTCCATCTCAGCTAAAACCATGGATTGGAGAAAGGCAAATATCCCTGTATTTATTGTTGGTGCCCACATTAAAACCGTCTTACAATTAGCTGCAGTGAAGTTTTTCTTCCTTTTACAAGGGAGAACCTAAAGAGGTACATTAATCTCAGCCTTAACGTCACAGGAATCATTTGAGTAGTTTAATAAAGACAATTATTATTGCTATAGTTTTATAATCTTTTGCAGGTAACTCACAACTTTTTCTTTAACCTAATCAAATCTCATGCATTGTTTGAATGGCTGTAATGTGAATTTATAGCAGAACGATACTTTTTAACTTTTGCTTTCCTGATCAGATATAGAGAGAAAACACTTCTGGTTAATAGCCTGCTTCTCAAACTTTGCGCTTCATTCCACCAAACTCCATAAACAAAGGAAGGCTCTTAAGTTTCTGATGATGTTCAAATAAACAGCAACTAAAAAAAGATCAATTGGAAAATTGAATTATCAAGTTTTAAACATATTAGAATATCTTTCAGATACACTTCATGTCAGTTAAAGGAGCTGATTCTTGTGTAGCTCTTATCCTTTTTGAAATGCAAAATTATTATTCTGAGATGCAGATAGGATGCTGAGGCCAGACCACCTGAAGGAGAAACAAAGACACAAAGGAATTAAAAAAGAAATAGCTGAACATTTGGGTTCAAACCTTCCAACCTTACAAAAGAAGAGAAAGTACAAATAAAGCCAATGAACTAGAGCAGTGTCACCAAGATTTTGATTGAAACTAGGGGATATCAGTCACCCTGTTTAAGCCCAGCTCGCTCACTCCCTCAGTTATTTCAGGGTAACCAAGCACAGAGACAGGTTTTCAGGCACTTTTTCTCATCAGAAACACAGTAAATCAGTTTGTCTTGAATGCTTGTATTAATGTAAAGAGTTGGTGGCCAGACAGTTCAGCACCAGTATCAGAAAATTCAAGCTCTATATTCAAAGCATGTTTGTTTCACTCCTGCAAGAAAATGCATGCTGGAAGTGATTATATTGGTAAATTGAACAGAATTTGGTGTTTAACATGGCACTGTGTTAAAAGTCCAGTTAGTGTAAAGACAATGGAGAATTTCTGGAATCTTAAGGCACACACTTTTCTATTTAATTTTCTTAAGATTGGGCAGATATTAAAAATTACACATATTAGGAATGTTAACTTTCTAACCATACATTGTACAGCACTGCTGTGAAGAAACAGAGATGCTGCCAAGAGCTTCAGGCTAAATTATTTTGGATCCTAACTCATTAGGAGGCTTCTGTTCTGAAATGCTCCACAGAGCTGGCAGGACAACCAAATAAAATAAATCAATAAACTCTTAGAGTTGGTTTTAATTGAAAACTATTAACATTTCAGAAAAATATAGGGACATGAGGAATTTTAAAATAATGTAGTAGAAAAAATACACAAACAAAGCAATGCAATAAAAAATACTGAAAGAAAATCAAAACAACTCAGCTTAATTCTGGCAAAATATCAAAATGACAAGAATAAAATTTAAAAAGTCCTGACAACTGTGAAGAATGTGAATGCATAAAATATGAGGAAATATGGGACACTAACAAAGGTTTATTTTAAAAAACTTGAATGTTATCAACGTTGTATGAACACATTTTATGAATATTTCTACAAATGCTTATATTTGCTTTAGAAATTAAAAGAAAAGCTAGCTGAGTTGTCATGGTTACTGCCCCACAGATATAGCACATCAACAGTGATGTTAGCTTTTTCTTTTTGTTTTTTTTTTTTATCATTACAACAGTTAAGACTTAAGAGAAATACTATTTTTAATATTCTGCTTTCTGTCTGACAATATGCCTTGAGCTCTTGCTATCCTAAGAAATCAATGGCAGGGAGTCAACATTCTGATCCACTCATATCAGTGCATTCAGATATGTAACTCATTCTTGGTGTTCATTCTGAATACAATGGAACAGGGGGAATATCCTCCTATTCACCTGATAATAAAATGTTGTCTTTAATGGCATAATCTCTCTACAATCTTTCTAATATATTTATTTTTAAGAATATTTTCATTTCTGCAAATCACTTGTGGACAGTTTTCCCTTCTATTCAAAGTAAAAGGTACTCATCAATTTTTGCAAATTCAGCTCTGTTCTGGAGAGGGGAGGAGGATTTTCAGGCAACACCTTGCTCTTTGACTCACAGACTACATCTGTAACGAGATGTAAGGAATTTAATGCAAGATGGGGGAGTACTAATGAGATATTTCACCATCAAATAATGGGGGGCTCCTCAGTAGGATAAACACTCAGAGGAATTTAAAGCACATTTGAAATAGAAATCAAAATTATTTTCATTTATGTCTCCCACTCGTTGTCTAGTAATAATAGTAATTAAGATTTTTAAAACCTAGTTTTTCTTACAAGACACTGTTGATCCCAGGTAAGGTACTGAGCAGTTCACTGGTGTGGGCTCTTGGCACACCCCTGGTGGATTTCTAACCTCACAGCCCAGCTGAGTCCTTGCTTCCTAAGCACTGTTCAGCTTAGACTTGTTTTAATAAAATAACCACTTCATCAGCTTTTATAGTATCTGCATGAACAGAAAACGGTATCTTTCAGCACCACACTATCACTAGCAGTACAAATAACTACTTAACTATTCTTATTGTCCTAGAGATTATCACTGCTGAGATAGGTACTTGTTAAATGGTTACAAGTCTTTAGTTTATATGTTTAAGAGTTTTCCATTAGGCATTGTTTAAAAATTGTTCTTAACATGGATAAAAGTAAATGCAAGCCTTTATTTATAGATCCAGAACAGTCAATCCAGTTGCAACTAAATGTAAAATTCATGTATGAGAAAAATATCTTTAGATAACCCTGAAAACTGTAAACTAGAGTTACTCTTTCACCTCTACTAGTTTGTTTTGTGAGGAGGGGGTAGTCAAGGACTGAGGATTCACACAGTGACAGTCCTCCTTCTCCTCCAAGATTCTATTTTCTCTTACGGTCAGTCTTCCCTTCAGCACCTGCCAGGGGTCCTTCCCAGGTGCTTTCACTCCAAAACCATCATATCCTCTTTTAATGAGAATGAGAGATTTTCAATTCCATAGGTATTTGTCAGAGTGGAAGTTCTCCCTTCTATTGTTAGATTTTCCTTTTCACTAGAATGAAAGAGTTGGTATTCTTCATTGAGAAATGCTGAAATTCACAGAAGGTATCAATCTGTACGTTAAAAACATACTTAATATAAACTCGCAGCCATATGAATTATATGCAGATTACCAGGAATACTTGGTTAGTACAGACATCATGGCAATCAGCCACACTGAAATGGCTCATCCCCAGCCAATTCCTCTCAGCTTATTATGACAGCAAGCAGTTGTATTTCTCCAGACAGAAGTGTTTTTCTGCAACTTGCAGACTATTTGCATCAGAAGCAGTCTCTACACTCCCACTACTTCAAGCATGTCTAACAGAGGACCTCAGGAATTAGATGCCAGCTGGCTGGATGCCATATTTAAGTTAAGCAAATTTTAATGAAACTATGGCAAGAAGATCTTTTCCAGGGCCAGTTGGCTGTTGCAACTATAAAATCTCTGACTTTAAAGCAAGTATTGTTAGGACAAGAAAATAAGTATTTAAACCCCCCATTATCAGTCCCATTGACTCGTGGTGGGAAACACCCTTGACAGAATCTGCCAAATCAGGTCGTAAAACAGACTGTACAGCTTGAATTCATGATGTATTGATGGTGTATCTAATTCGAGCTGTTATTTGTAAAAAGCTTAATTGTCAGCAATCATAAACATTTGAACAATTCCTTTTATGACATGAAAAATATTCTCTAGAAGAGACATCTGAAATTCAAGGTTCCTTAGTTTCTCTTTCCTTCCTCCCCACCCATAAGTTTGAGTAGGGATATTTAATGGACTAAATAACAATTTAATTTTCCAGTGTGAACTATTCATTTAAGATTTACGTGTTAAACTGCATTTTCCTCTATGCACCTCCAATTCCACAATTTCATTTATTTTGTGTCTGATGGGGAAAAAAAACCCAAACCCAACCAAAACTGAAATACCACTCCCCCAAACCATTCCTTGATTTTCCGTCTTCCAAAGACTTTTATCACCCTCTAATGCCATAAATATAATCAATTATGATTTTACATAAGAAAGAATTTCCTTTGTGTTGATCTTGAAATGCTGAATCCTGTATTATAAAGAAGTCAACTTATATATATGTGATTGAAATTAGTTACTTCTATGAAACAAAAAAAATTTCACTCTTATCAGTAAAAGTTTACGCGTAAAGCTTTTGAGGATTGCAAATCAGTTTATAGATCTAGATTACTCTCATACAAGATGAAATAAATTATTATACAGACACAGTTCCTCTTAAAAGAGAATAGCTTCACTTCAGAACCAATAGAGCAGATGACAATAAATGTAATGTCCCTATTCCAAGAAATGGAACATTTCACACAATTAGCTGCTGTACTCAACATTATTAGCTGTGACACATGAGCACTGCTACCCAAAATACTAAGGTAAAGGGCAATAGAGATGGTTATACGTCTCCCTTCAGTAATTTTAATATTTTGAAATGTTCTCTGAAAGTGGAATTAAAAAGTAAAAATAAAATCTAAAAATGTCTATGACATGAGACAGAAAAATGTAATGAAAAAATCTAATGTTAATGTTTTGACAAATTTCAAAAATATTAAATACAAGTTGAACATGAAAATATATTACACATTGAACAGACTAAATGATTTTTTGCACCCTTCTGCAGTTTTACTGCTATTTGGAAAGGATTTTGACTATGAAAAACTGTCTTTTCAGATGGAGAAAAAAATTCCTCTGATTATGGCATATATGAGACACCCTACTTAGAAACTTTTAATGCATTCTTTATTCATCATAAATAGTCCAATAACACTGAACAATAAAACCACCACTTATGGCTTCTAGCACATCAAAGTATTTTCCTTTTTTTTTTAACTAAGCACAATATTTGGGGAAAAGCCTACAAAGTGATTTGTTGCTACATCATGAAAAGATATATATTTATCTGGAATTCCAGATCCACCAGATTTCTTACCAACTGTTGCATTCTTGACTGAGGCAGGTAGGGAAGGCATTACCTTTACTTGCAGTCAACAAAGAGAGGCATTGCCATGAGGGATTCAGCTGAAATATATTGTCCACGCGTGATGACTGGATGCGGATCTGCCGTGAGCGGGTTCCTACTTCAGAGGCCTCAGCTAATAAACAGATTTAAGTACTTTGGGCAAAATCCATGCGCCTATGGGGTAGGGTTTTTGTAATGCAGTTTATCCTAAAGCTCTAGTGTCAGTGTTCCACAGGTGTCTGTCTAAAATTAGACGACTCCTAAAAAGGTTAGAAAATATTTTCCTTCAGACAAACACTTTGTTCTTAGAAGTTTTTGTTCACAGGTATTAAATCATGGATGCAGGCTTCTCTTGCCATCTTGTTCGTCATCTGCAAAAAGAAATCAATACCTAGATAATTCTGTACTGTAATACCTTTATCCTAGCAAGCATCATTTCTGCATTTCTTTTTTATTTCTTTTTTCCCCAGTAAATTTCTAGCATGTAAATATACTAAATAAAATAACACAGGATATTTTCTAAGATTGTAAAGCAACATATTCTCAAAAAAATACAGATTTTTAAATGTGATTTTTAATAAAATAATTTATCTTTTAATTCCAGCTTAATGTAAAACTATTATTTTTTTAAAAAGTGAAAAGGCTTTTTTACATATCTGGTGGCCGAACATGTAATAGCTTAGGATTTATCTTCTATACATTTTAATTTTGTTCTGATCATTTAAATTTCTACATTAATTTTCAGATGCTGTGCTGTTGGATTTTTTCCTCCTCCCTAGAACAGGACAGAAAGTTAAAATTCAGGCAGCAGTTGTTTCTTTGTACTTTAGTGTCCCTGTTTGAGACAAATTTCAGAGGAACGTCCAAATTTGAACATCCTCTCTTAGAAGGAAGGTTATAGCCACCCCTCCCCCCCCAGGTTCGGGAAAGAAATTCCTCACAGGAAAGTGAAAAGGAAAGAACTATTTATTTAACAAACACAAAGTAAAAGAATAATAATGCTAAATAATAAAACCTCTTGCTGTGGAGAGAAACCTGGGAAGATTTTAAAGTCCTCTGTAGCTATGGTCTCTCTCCTCCCCGGAGCTGAAGTTTGGCATGGGCCCCTCCGGGCCTCCCGGATGATGTTTGGTGCTGTTTCACAGTTCCAGAAGAAAACAAGAAGCAACCAAAGTCCCAGGGAAAAGAAAATTCAACTCTCCATCTCTCTCTGGAGAAAACAGAGCCGAAAGCCAACTGAAAAGCAAGAAGGGTGCTTCTCCCCCAGCTCCTCTCACCGGTGCAGGAGAACGCAGGGCAGATAGAGTGACCTTGGATAACAAGCTGCTTTGAAAAAGTTCATCTGGCTTTTTTTTTCTCTCTTGCACCCAGTTTTAAAGGCACAGGAAGGCACAGGATTCATATCTGGGCGAAATGGGATACAACATCACAAAGTCACCCCAAGACATTTAGGTAGGAATGGCGGCGTGTTTTCTGAAAGGGAATATGAAGGTGCTAGTTCTCATCCATCGAGGCAAACAGAGGCATTGGTTTAGACCTTGCTGTGCCTCCGCTGGCTGCTCTGCCTTCTGTGCAAAGGCCCACTGCCTTCGTTCAAGCCGTCAGGAGCAAACACCCGCTGGAGCCACAATAGCTGCATTTTGCCAGCCAGGGCTCCCTTAGGAAGCTACCCTCACATGTGGCCACAGCAACAGGAACTCTGTCACATCTTAAGCTATTGCAAGGATATTTTCCAGATGTTATCTGTCAATAGAGCCTTATCTGATGTTGGCGTTTGAATAGAATACATGCTTTGCCTCAGTCTAGGAGTCTAAACAGCAGCCTGTGGAGCAAGAGGTCTGAATTATCTCTAAAAACAAGAGAGCCACTGTGTTGAGCTCTGTAAATACTCACTTTCAATTAATTTCATTCTTTACAGGAAATGAAGTGTTGATTTATTATTCCCAGTGATTATTATATTTTTCCTGCTGAAGAAACAGGACTGTCAAATTATTTTGAACCCAGTTGATGAAAACACAGTATAGATATGCTTATCATTACAATGGAGGGAAAAAAGATCTCCATTCCTCTGAAAGGACTGTATTATTGCAAAAATAATGAAGTAGAACCTACATGATTTTGCATCTTACATCTGATATGAGAATAAACTTTTACCACTAACTTGAAATACCAGAAAATAAAACAAATGTTCTGAATTATGCGTATGTGTTGATGGCAAGTTGAACATAAGCCAGCAGTGCCCTGGCAGCCAGGAAGGTCAAACGTGACCTGGGGGGCATCAGGCACAACACTGCCAGCCAGGCAAGGGAGGGGATTGTCCCACTCTGCTCTGCACTGGGGCGGCCTCACCTCGAGTGCTGGGGGCAGTTTTGGGCACCACAATATAAAAAAGATATTCGGCTGTTAGAGAGTGTCCAAAGGACGGCAGTGAGGATGGTGAAGGGCCTTGAGAGGAAGCTGTGTGAGGAGGGACTGAGGTCACTTGGTCTGTTCAGCCTGGAGGAGACTGAGGGGAGACCTCATTGTAGTTACAACCTCCTCGTGAGGGGAAGAGGAGGGGTGAGTACAGATCTCTTCACTCCTGTGACCAGTGACAGGAGCTAAGGAAATGGCATCAAGCTGAGTCAGGGGAGGTTTAGTTCAGATGTCAGGAAGAGGTTTTTCTCCCAAAGGGTGGTTGGGCACTGGAACTTTCCACAGGACTTCCAGGGAAGTGGTCACAGCACCAAGCCTGTCTGAGTTCAAGAAATGTTTGGATGATGCTCTGAAGTGTGTTTCTTGGGCTGTCCTGCACAGAGGCAAGGATTCGATGATCTTTGTGGATCCCTTCCAATTCAGCATAATCTATGATTCCATGATTCTATGATTCTGTGATTCTAGGATATGCTACACTATAGTACATTGTTTTGACATTCCTGTAAGAACTGCTTAATGTTTTGCAGTCCTCAGCATTGACAGGTGCATCTCTCTCTCATAAAGATTGACCAAAGCTTTCTAAAATGCTTCCATAATCATGAGTGTAGATCTGGGGCATTAACCTCCAAGCTTATTGTACAATGAACAATTTAGATAGAAACTGCAAACATTTTAAACTCAGAATATGCAGAGAAACTGTCATTAGCTTGAAGTTTTCTTTAAGATGGTGTTTAAATCCTGTTTCTTTGGTTTCAATGGACAGGTGTTTCTCCCTGTGTCACTGTAGACCTTGACTCCTGATAAAATGCCATTCATTAGATACTTTGGCCTGCACTGAGATTTTCTGGCATCATCGGAAATAAAAATAAATTTAAATTCCAGCATTATTTGAAACAACTAGGTGATCTAACCTGCCAGATCCTCAAGACAAAGACTATCTTGGATACTATACAACATGAATACATTGTTGGATTTTTGGCAAGTGAAATAGAAATCTAAAAAACAAAA
Organism: Rhagologus leucostigma; assembly: GCA_013397725.1. Taxonomy (NCBI): domain Eukaryota; kingdom Metazoa; phylum Chordata; class Aves; order Passeriformes; genus Rhagologus; species Rhagologus leucostigma. The sequence continues at coordinate 225,876 of VZTD01002630.1, forward strand.
AAAATATATACTATCTACAGTCTGGTCAGTACTATCTACTCCATCACTCCACTTTTCAGCAATGAGGGAGCCTTCCAGAGTAAGATGAGCCAGAATTGCAGTCCTTACTCAGTTAGAGCTAAATCCAAAATTCAGGAATCCTAACCTGAAATATGACTGACTTTCCTGTTCCTAGTAGGAGTATCTGAGAGCCATATTTCCACTGCCTTGGGAATCAACATTCTGACTACGCATCCCCTGGCTTGTGTGGTTGCAAAGACTCGAACAACCTCTCCAAAGCTGTTACTGTTGTTATACTCACAGAAGAAAAAAAAACAAATTCCAAAAGGGCACAGTCCACTCAGGTTCACTAAACAAACCACACTGATCTGCCTGCATCTATAAATGTGCTGGCTAAGCACTGAGAGTAAAAGTTGTTCTCATCTCAGTGACCCATACCAGGGGGTCAAACCATCTGGTGGTTCTAAGTGAAAATCTTTGAAGGTGCTCAAACACTTTGCTGAGGCTCCAGTTGAACTCCTTCATATAAGGGCTGGGCTCACAGTAGTGCAACTTACAGTGCACCAACTGCACATGAACCTTACTGGTGGCTCCCTGTGTGGATCGTCCTACCCAAATGATCCCTCTGATCCCAAAGAAAAACGGAAAAATACGAACAGGGAAAGAAAAAAGATAACCTTCCAAAACCCCCAAACTCTTGCTGTCTTAGACATCCTAATGTATCTTTCAGTACAGGGAGGGTGACAGAGAATATGGAGGCTGGAAGTGGAATCTGTGCTTTTTTAATTGTGCCTTATGTTTCATCACCTTTGAAAGTAATTTTCCAGATATGCAGTGTGGTTTCAGAGAATTGTTTTCAAGCACCAAAAAATGTATTAATTTTAAGTCTTAACCTTTGCTCAGGAATTCATTCTTCTGAGCATTCTGAAGGAGTTTGAAACATAAGACTGGTTTGAAAAGGACACCAGCTACATACCAGAAAAATACAGGCTACAGTATTATTTTGGAAGAAAGGTAATGTCTCAAATATTGAGTCTCTTTAGCATATATAAATCATACTCAGTGAAAACTATAGGTAAAAAACTTTCAGTGTAATCAGCATAGCTGTGCCAATACCCAAACAACATGAATCAACTTAAACTGCAAAGCTTTCTCAGTGAGAATTAACCTAAATTTACCTGTATAATTTACCATCTCTGTTTTTCTAAATGTTCCCAGGAAGATGCTGAAGCCAAGAAACTAAGCAGAAAACCAATACTTTCTTTGTATCTCATGATTTACAACGTCTGTTTTAAAAGCAGACCTTTCAATTTGATGTACAAATAGTAAATGCACTCTGGGGATAGTTTCCAATGGATTTCTCAAGCTTATACATCTCCTTGAAACACTTAAAAGCAAATCACTTGACAAACATTTCCTCTCAAATACTACAAGAAAAACATTTTAAAAAGGCATTACATCTTTTTACAGTCGGGGAACAAATTTAAGTATTCAGTCAACCCTTAAAACAGCTATCTCAAAGCCCAAAATAGCTCAGAAACAAGAACCCAAACCATTTAAAACCAAGTTAAACAAATCAAAATTCTTGCTTGAAGGCTCAAGATGCCATGAAATTAGTAACTGTCAATACCAAGTTATAATAAGTACTCTCAAATAATAGAAAGGCAAAGTATCTTGAAAAATCAGTGCATAGTGATCCAGAGAGAAATCTTCCAAGAAATGGCATGTGTTTTAACACAGCTGAAGAAATAATTTTTAAAATACATTAGAAAATTTGCAGGGAGCAAATGTATGTAGTATGAGGAACAAGAGAAAGCAACTGATTAGATTTGTGGGCATGGAAAGACTTGAAAATTATGATAGAATTCGGCAAATATACCTGTTTACAGTGGTGCTATTTTCAGCTAACACTCTGCTAGGTAGGTGTATGTGTTGTGATTTAAAAAACAACAAAAAAGAAAAAGGAAATCTGGAAAAGTAGTGGTGTTTCAAGAAAAATTGGATAGCAGAAAGCATGCTTGACTGGGCTGACTATCTCCTCTTTGTTTCTGCCAATAATCTTCATGCCAATGAATAATAAAGGATGACATGTAGAAGTATGACAGCCAGCAGCTATTCACTCTAGGGTATTCAGTTAAAAAAATTAGAAGAAAAAGTTGTATTAGACTATAGAGTTATGGCTGTGTAAAAACTGTGAAGCAGAGTGCATCTTTCAAATGAAGATGCAAATATCAAGAACAATGCATAAATATTTCAAGTCAAAAAAAGAATTTGTAAGAAAAAACAGTCTTGCACCTTTCATGTTTAATACTTGCCTTTTTCTTCTTTGTTTATCGACTTTCTTCTCTGTTTATTGACATAAAATTGAATATTTTTTATATTTATTCCAAAGCATATTTCAGGTCTCCAGATATTTAGCCATTGCTTGAAAATGAGTGTGGAAGTTCTCCAATAACTTTACTAGTAACTATTTTGTTAGTTGATTATACCAAGATAAAACCAATTAGGAAGATGTATTATATAAATATTAATGACATCCAGAGACCACACTATGCCAAAACTGCATAGAAACAGAAATTATATAGTCATCATCTTATCTGAGAGAAAACATTACCCATTACTTTTGTGAAAACCAAGAGAGGAAGAATTAATTCAATAAAACTATGATGAAATTGCAGTGGTTAATTTCACAGCCAGGCACTTAAAGGCTTGATTTACTTTATTTTGTTTTTCAGTAGAGGATTATACCCCCTAGCTTTAGAAATTAGGAATTAAAATTGATTTTTTTCTATTAATATTATTATAAAAATACACAGACAGAATTTTGTAAAATTATTATAGACATTATGTCTAAGTCATAAAGATGCCTTCCCTATGTATTCAGTTGTGTTCCCATGTCCAGAAAGCTAGCATCTTAAATACTTTATATTTTTCATATTATATGCTATATGCTTTGCAGAAAAGGAGGGAAAAAGAAAGTTTACTTATCAGTGTAGAGAGGCCAAATGAATAAAAACCTTCTTTTGAACTCATCTCAGTATATAACTTGAATTAAAATAATTCTAAGAACATTACAGTCAGACACTCAAAGGCATTTAGGTGTCTAAAAATAGCTGTCTATAGTGTTTTTCAAGAGAGCTTTAGAAAGTTAGGAACTTAACTCCCACCTTAGAGCTTCTAAATGCCTTTGGCAGTGCTCGTTTGCTGGAGAGAGTCCAGCACAAGGTCCCTAAGCAGATTAATAGATTGGAGCACCTCCCCTATGAGGAAGAGCTGGGAAAGCTGAGGCTGCTCAGCCTGGAGAAGAGAAGGCTCAGGAGAATCTTAATGTGCATAAACACCTGCATGAAGGGTGCAAAGAGGATGGGACCTGGCTCCAAAGCTGCCCAGCACTAGGACCAAGCTTAAACACAGGAGCATCCCTCTAAACATCAGGAACCAGTCTTTCACTGGGAGGGTGACTGAGCGCTGGCACAAGTTGCCCAGAGAATTTGTGAGGTCTCTCTTCTTGGAGATGTTAAAAAATCATCCAGATGTGGTCCTGGACAATCAGCCCTAGATGGCCCTGCTTAAGCAGGGGGGTTGGATCAGGACCTCCAGAAGTCTCTTCCAACTTCAACCTGTCTGTGATTCTGTTTACACTGTTCAGAAAGGTGAAAAAGGAGCTCAAGGAAAATTGTAACAGGCACAATAAAGTTATACAAAAATATTTTTATGTTTAGAAATCCTTAATCATCCACAGCATTATGCTGCCACACATTTCAGGGAGAACAAACATGCAAGATTACAAGAGAGGTATCTCTTCCTCTGCCCACGAAGAATGCATCATCATTCCTTGAGCACATGCAATATCCAAATAATCTATATAAGGAAAAATACAGCAATAAAAGAAAATTAATGGTAAGATCAGTTAAATGCAATAACTTCTAAAGTAAGATGAGCTATTATGTTACTTTCTAAAACCACATGAGTAAAAGCAGTGACTAAGAGAAGGCTGTGAATTAAATGTCTCCTGTAGGCAATAACAGGGGTTTTTAATTTCTCCAGATGTCTGTGCAGGCGATTGTAATCAAAGCACCAGCACAAGAACAGAAGGGTAGTGCTGTGTCCCTCTCAAGGCCAAATAGCTCACTAATATAATGATTCTTGTATCTCCATAGTTTTTGGCTGTGGCCAAAAGATGCTCAGGGCAGGATAAAAGAACAGGGTAAGTGTGGTGTGGAACTTTCTCAGTGTATATAGTTCTTGACTGCAGAAAATTGAGGTTCAATAGGAAGATTTTTGTTATTAACTATTTTGATTATATTAAAAACAACATTTTACATGCAGTGTTCCTCCCTTTGCTTGTCTAGACTCTCTTCGATGTTATATATAGAAAAAAATCTGAAGTGTAACATCTGGCAGAAGGTTTCATTATTTAATTATATATTTTTGTTTAAAAACTTTGGCTTTTTTTTTTTAATATTCACTCTGGCATTTTGTTCCTGTTCTTTGCTTTCTACTTAAACAGCTACTTAACTTTAAGCACACATATAATCCTTTCATGAGAATGTAAATTAATTACATGCTTGAATATAAATCTGAATTACAGTTTGAGTGTATAAAAATATTTTCACTCTGCAGAGTAACAAAAAGTTACAATAGTTACAGGCAAGTAGAAATTCTTGAGAATGGAAAAGTGCTGCCTAGTTCTAATCTTTCTCGAATTGTTCTGTGAGAGATTAGATCACACTCGTGCTTTGCAGCTTATCTTTTTGTATTGCTGAGCAGCACAATTATTAATTGTGCAATCATTTAGAATCAATTTCTTTCAGAAATTTAAGTTTAAAGACATTAAACTGAAATGTAGAATCAATAGAGAGGATGTGCTGATTTTCAGAAGTTTCACTTCTCAAACTGAGTGTAACATAATTTCTCATCACACAGAATTGAACAGAACCGGGTTACTTACTGTTTCACAGAAGTAGTGCCCTTGCTTCTCTCATGTAGCATTCTGGGTGAACTGAAAAACGGAGAACAAAAAGCTGCTTGTAACCCAGGATTCCTCTGGTAGACTTGTTCCTGAGAGCAACTCAGATCTAAGGTGGGGATCAGAAAAAGACACCATCATCAGTACCTGAACCCCATTAAATTCAAATCACTTGACTCCAGAAGCAGCCTCACAGGCTGAAGGCAAAGGCTGTCTGAGTCATTCCCGCTGTCTTCACATCACAGGAACATGCACACACAGTACAGTGGGCTGGAAAGGTGCACCAGTGGCTTCGTGCATACTCAGACTTTTCTCCAAAAACAAACCCTATGTTTCAACTGCTTTTTCAAGTTCTTTTTGTGAAAACCCTGATAGGGATTAATACTTTATATTTACATTAGTTTGCATTTCCTGACTTCAAACTCAACTAGTCAACTGCTGTCATTGGCCATTGAAACAAAGCACACAATAATACTCAGAAAAGATGGCAAAATCCTTGTCAATGCATACACTTTTTTATTTATAATATTTTGTAACCTTAAACTTGAGCCATAGAAACATTTTGCACCAGAGGTTGCTACTTACTGCCAAGTTCTTTTTTTGTCCCCTGCTGTTGCAGTAATGCATTACTAAAGACATGCATTTCTGAAGGAGTTTTATTTTTGTCTCCCTACAGTTCACTTGTATGGGTAGACATCTGAGTATCACTTAATAGGTAGTTTTTCATTTTCACGTTTTTAAAAGATGTTTGGGATTTAATTGCTTTTATTTTTCTTTTTTTTTTTTTTTTTTCTGAAAGAAAAGAAGAAGAAGAGAAAAAATCATGATGGAGAGCAGGGGAGAATTAAATAAAAAGTTGATGTAATAATAATGATCTGAGTAGGCTCCAGAGACCATTGATGTTTGTTGCACAAACTGCAACGAACTGAGGTGGAGCTTGGAAGAAGAATCTCAAATAGAAGCTTAACAAGATGCAAACCACAGAGAAAGAGCAGTGTTTAAGAGGAGAGAGAATAGGTAGATTAAGTGAGAAAAGTGGAAGCAAAAGCTACTGTGATCTGATTACAATACGAAGGACTAATAATGAACCACTGTGATTCTAAATTGTGCAAAATATACTGTTCAAAACAAATCTTCAGCTAATCAGGAAAATTAGTTGCACCTTTTAATCAACTTGCTGAGCATTTGATGAATTCAAGGTCCATATTTTAAAAAGTTATTGAAGAAAAGCTGAGAGAGATAAGAATGATGCGTTAATTTTTTTTTTTTATTGAGCCATTGTGTGGCACTTCACCCTTTGTGCACACAACATGTTTGGGACCAGTGGAAGACAACACTCACTGGTGCTAGAGAAGTCTACTGTGTGACTCAAGTCGTGGTAATTAAATTAATAGGAATTTCAAACTGGTAGAAAAATATGATTCATCTACTCATTGTATTAATTCATTATGCTGTAGTTAAGGAAAAAAACGAGTTTTGCTCTAAGCAGGACTGAGAAAAATTTAGTCTCTGTTTTAGTAAACATTTATTCATGCAGTTTCCATTCCTTGCATCAGCATTATTACTCTCAGAAAAGACTTCAAAAGATATAAACTGCTATTTTTCATCTTCAGCTGTACTCTACTATTTATCCAGTTTTCTCCCTTCTGCAGCCATGCATGACCATGTATGAAACTTTCATATCACAAATCAACAATATAATGCCAGATAGAGGTTGAATACACTAGAAAATGCAAACCATCCAAAACCAAAGTCTGCTTCTTTGTCCAACTGATGCTGTAGTGAAAAGTAACATTTCAGATTTAGCTACTGTCCTGACCTCCACACAGCTGCTACTAATGTGCTATGTAAAGCAGGAGCTAGAACATTAATAAGGCCTCTTAACTTTTAACAACTGTTTCTATTCAGCATTGCTTTAAAGATAAAACTTGGTGTCTTGGCTTTGCATCGTGCTTTTTTTTTTTCCTCATTTAACTTCTTTTAGGGGGTTTTGTTATTACACTAAGAGCTGAGGCATGGAGGATTCCTACAGAAGCAGCCTCTTGTGGTTTAGTTCTTATTTCTCATGATGAGGCTATGATTGCACATGTGGGGACCTGGCTGTCCAGAAAGGAAGAGAACACAACAGTGGGAATAGGGATCTGTGCCAAAGGCGATATTGCTCACTCATACTACACTTGTAACTCTGAAAGCCCAAATAACTGTTCATATCTCTCCTTCTGTTGTTAACCATTGCAGCAAATCACTTGTTTTTCTTGTCCTGAGGCTCCAACTGCTTTCATGGTTATTTCATTGCTCTGTTTCTACCTTGCTGCATGTTTTCTGCAGATGGGTGCTTTTCTTGACTATACTGTTAGTGCATAATGGCCCCTGGCACTTCCACTTTAGTGCCATTACATTTAATGGGGAAATGCTTCAAGCAGCTGCAACTTGGCTACTGTATTTTCTTAGGGCCAAATTGTTTCCTGGTGCACAAAAATCGTGAAAAAGGAAAAATGCACTCAGAAACTGTGGATTGCCATGTCAATTAAAAGGTACATACATATACAGTCACTCAAGAAAAAACATTTCTGTGTCCTGAGAATTGTATTTAGCATCTGTAACTACTGCAACCATGAATTATCAAGGACAGTCTATGGGGTTCAGCATTACCTTTTGAACAACATTCCAGGATGCATTCTGACTTGAGACACTAATCCCAAACTTGGCTCTGTTTTGTTCTAGAAGGTGCTGGTCTGTTATGATCTCAATAAGAAAGAAACTCAGACTCTGTAAGGTATAATTTAAAATCCAATTTATTAGAATTTGCACCACAAGGACATAAATAGTATGGCTAATCTTACATCTCTATGGAACTCCAGGTGGTTTTGCTTCTCATGGATCTCCAATCCATGTACAGCACACCGGGCAGACCCCATCCATAGAAGATTCTCCCATTTCAGTCACTGGAATTTGTTCTTACAAGATAATGCATTTACAGCACAGTGAAGTACAATGCAGGCACAGCACAGGCTTGGTCACACTCATGTCAACATTCGTGTGGGTTACTAAGTCCTTGGGGTACAGTGGTCTCTTATTTAGAATCAGTATGATGACTTTCTCACAGATGCATACATTTATGCTACAACCTATATATAATTTTATATAATATATAATAGATAATTAGATTATATATATATAATTGAAGTTGAGCTAGTGTGTGATAGATGGAATGCATGTTGTCATCTTCATGGGCTGAAACCTGTTAACACAGAGAAAACATAAGCAAGTTTGAAAATTGTGGTGACAACAAAAAATCCACCCATGTTCCCTCAAGAAGCTAATCCTCTTAGAAAACCGTAAGTATGACAATACCTTGAGTAAGATAATGCACTTAGTGCCTGGTGCTTTATGTAGCTCTAGTGAAATGAGAAGCTGTTGCTTGGTATACAACTCGTCACAGACTCCTGTACACAGTGTCCCTGTGACTCCCCACGTCACAGGGAGGAACCACAGGGCTTAAACCTGACCAGACTTCAGGACCAACAGGGTAAACTGTGCTCTTCAGTTCAGGTTAGGAGTTCAGTAATTCTTAGTGTTCATCGCAGAATACATATGTCATGTAGTCTCATACTTTAAGAGATGGACTGGAGAAATGGCAATGAAATTAGCACTGTAACCACAAGCAGATTACTCAGTCCATTTTGGCAATTCCACTCATCATAAAAAAAAAATCTGAATACAGTTGCACATTTTCCATCATAACATCTCTAACAATAAAGTTGCTTATATGTGATTAAAATAGTGATCCACAAATGGTGCTGTAATTTTGAATGTTTAATAAATTTCAATAAGATCTGATTATGTAGACAGATTCCAACTCTTCATTTTATAAAAGGTCTTTCTTTGGGATATCTAAGAACTTGTGGTGGGTTACCTTGGCCGGCCACCAGATGCCCAGTAGTCTCTCCAGCAGTCCTCATCCATCCACAAGGAGCAGAAAACACAACAAAAAGCTCATGGGTCTAAACAAATACAGGGAGATTATGTATATTAGCAAAACAGTCTTGACTTGGGGGCAATAATTTAATTTATTGCTAATAAATAACTGAGTAGAACAGCGAGAAATAAGAACAAAACAAAAGAAAAGACCCAACCTTTCCCCTGCCCTTCTCTTCCTCCTAGGGTGAATTCACTCCTACCTCTTCTACATCCTCCTCCCCAAGCAGCACAGGGGGACAGGAAATGGGGATTGCACTCCATTAATAACACTTTGCCTCTGCCACTCCTTTCTCTTCACGCTGCTCCCCTGCTCCCACAAGAGGTCCCACCCATATCCCACAAGATATGGTTCTTCACGAACTACTCTAATGTAGATCATCCACACAGGCGTTTCCTCAAGAAATGCTACATTATGGGTCCTTTGCACAGGGTTCAGTCCTTTAGGTACAGGGGTAACAGGTCCTGCCAGGAAATCTTGTCCAGCTCCTCTCCATAGGCTTCAGGTCCTGTCAGGATCCTGCTCCAGTGTTGGCTTTCCATGGGCTCCAGATGCCTTCAGGGCACATCCACTGCCTGAAGGTGGATATCTGCTCCACCATCTGCAGGGGACAACCAGCATTCCCTTAGTCTTCTCCACAGACTTCAGGAAAATTTTTACTCCAGTGCCTGCAGCACCCCCATCCTCTACTTCTTGACCAGTCTTTGTGCGGTAGGGCTGTTTTGCCCGTATTCTCATTCTTCTCTCCCAACTGCTCTTTTTCACTCTTTCTTAAATAGGATATTGCAGAGGTACTACCACTATCACTGTTTTACTCAGCTTTGGCCAGTGGTGGGTCCATCTTGAAGCTGACTGAAACTGGCTCTGTATGACTTCTCAAAGAAGTCACCCCTGCAGCCCTCCTGCTAGCAAAACCTTGCCCCATAAACGCGGTATACAGTTATTTAAAACATTTCTAATGAAAACAGATAGGGCACTCCAAGGTATCTATCAATCTATCTATCTATCCATCCATCCATCCATCCACCTATGTCCCTTTCTGTCTTATGTAGTTTAGTTACAAATGTTTATTTAAAACACATTCCCACATAAAAAGAATTTCATGTAAATCTCAGAAAAAACAAAATTAAAATATAAAATACAGAAGGACCAGATGTTGAAATATCAAGGCAAAGAAAATAAACAAGATAGTTTATTTGTATGTTTGAAGACTTTGGTCATAACAGCAAAAATTATTCTGAGCTCTCAGTTGTCTAAGCTAAAACAAGGATTGCAAACTGCTGAACTATGCAAAATGACTGAAAATTCTGGCCTTTAGCCCTACTTTCATTCATATCCTTTATATTCTGCATAATTAGCACGCTACTCTGATGGTGAATTTGGGGTAGGGACTCAGTCTGTCACCAATTTATGTGAAGTTACATTACTTAAAAAATTATGAGCTTTTTTACCAAATCTAAAATATCCCTTCTACAAAAGTGAAGATAAGTATATAATAGAAGTAGTATCAGTATTAACACCTTGGCCCCAAAATCAGGAATGAAAATAGGAGGGTACTGTGAGAAAAATCTCTATAATCCACGTGCAGAAATAAGGAAACAGAGGGGGAGTAAGGCAAGCAACAAACCTGGGGAACTATTTATTACCTGCATATCCATCAGACTACATCCTTGATACTAAAATGGAGTTTGTTTCCCTTCCTGTACTTTGCAAGAGCTTCTTATATAATTGCTAGATGTGTGCTGATCTTTGCAAGGGATGGAAGCCAATGGTTTGGGACTGAAAAGAAATTAATAATGGTGTCCTACTTTCCTCCTGATAGAGTTGTATTTTCATTGCCCTGTATTTCCCCTCCAGTATTTTTGACATGAGGAGGAAGGATCTGGGTTAACATTATCTGTCAAACAGAGCATGCAAGGACAGGATTTTATGAGGACTCTAGGACGCATGGTTAAAGTTCAGAAATAATAAGTAATAAAATGATTGCCTCTATGAAAAAGAAAGGAAAAGGCATCTTCTTGGTCATGCTAAGTAACTCTGTGTTTGCATAAGTCTGATGTGATAGCCCTTGCATGCTAAAATTTGAGGAGTGTACAAGACAACAATATGAAGCATCAAAATTTTATTGAAGAAAGAAGTTTTCTGACTTGTTGATAAGAAATGGCCTGTTACAGACCTGTTCTATTCTAACGGCATTGGAGAAGGCTATTCTATAAGGACCATTGAACAGATACCTATTTTGGATATTAAGTCATTAAACCCTGTGTCTGAACATGATTTTCCCTTTTTTCCTTAAATGCACTTACAGAAAATTAACATTATTGAATTACAATGCCTTGAATAATATTACTTTGAATTCAAATATGCAATTCTTTAATTTAAAATAAAAAAACAGAAAGGTCTACAATAATTGTGGAATTATTTTTTTTTTTATTTCTCTGGAATTTCCAGCAAAGTAGATGAGCCATAAGGTCCTCTGCAGTTCCTTTCTAGATTCAAAACCAGATTGAGTATTGCACAGCTATTGCAAATCCTATCTTGTATATAAGCAGTAACTCAACCAGTTATTAGTTCTGGTGGTAAGGGAAATCTGCTAAATTCTATTTGAGATACCCAAAAGGTAACAAAGGAGGTGTGTTTTGGATTGCCATATTGGACATTATCTATTAATGCACATTTCCATATGTCCTAGGCTACAACGTAAGATGTAACTACAAGTATGTATTCTATTATCATTTTCACAAGCCGTTAAAGCAGGCAGGGCTGTGCTCTTTATCCCCTACCATGACTCACCCCTGATAACTCCATCTGGGAGCCATCTCTGTTTAATGGGCAACCAAGGACCCACCCCATGACTCACAGAATGACATCACCCCATCACGAGATGCTGTGTCCAGGGAGGAGGAGCCAAGCATTCCCACTTGGATATAATCTGGAGTTTGGAACAGCACAAGTGGTTCTGTCTACTGGATTCCTAGAGGACGAGAGCTACTACTGGACCTTCAGGTGAAAAACCAGACCCTTCTACAGGATCACTACTTCGACAGGACCACTTCATCTGGACTGCTACCACCACCCTGACTAACAGGGTGTCAGGTTGTATCCTGACTGTCAGTGTTCTTTTACTATTGCATTTATTTTAATTTTCCTATTAAATTATAATTCTGACTTGTGATCTCCCACTGCTTTGTTTTCAAACTAATACACCATATGAGATAACACAGATATTTATAGTGAAGCAGATGTAAACCTGGAGCAGTTTCATTTAAGAAAAGCTAGTGTGATATTCTGTGACCATACCACGCCGCATGCAATTTAAAATTGGTATTTTTAATACACAAAGCCATAAAAAGACACACACGTCCCCTTCACTTTCTCACCCATTAAGCTCATTCGTCCATCACTGGCTTCCCCTCTCTCAAAGTCTTTCTTGTTGGCAGAAACCAGGTGCCACGCAGCAAAGCTGTAGTGTACTCGTCCTTAGAGAGATACCCTGGTGAACTCCCTCTCCCACTGTTGCTTCATCCCTGTCAACAAAGCTTTAAAAGTATAAACCCCCTATTTTAAACAACATTGAAATAGGTAGCTATTCTGTGAGTGTAGTATGTCAAATTATCGTAGCAGACTTTTTGTTATGAACAGGTTATCTGATTTTAAAACAATGTAATTCTATTTAGTTAAAAAACATTTTCCACAATTAAGGTCCATTTCTTCTAAGACAGACTTGCCCAAAGGCAGTGCTCCAGACAGGATTTTCTCACTTGTTAACAAAATTTATATCTGTACCCTATTCCATTTCAGCAGGGTATATTAGAAAAATACCGAGCTGATTAAAGTAAATAAGAAAGTGTGGAAAGCAAGTCATTTGTATCTATACTTTTGTTCCCATATATAAAGTTTTGTTCCGTAACTTCTTAATGGAAATAAAATATACAAAAATCTAGAAATGAAACAAAAACTATACAAAATCTCTCATACAAATTGATCAAAACAAGGCCACAGAAGAAGGATTCTTCCATCTTCGGACTTGTTATTTACATTCCTAAAACCAGCAGAAAGACTGAATTAGAGTAGATTAGACTAGATTAGAAAGCAGAGGGAGAAGGTAAGGAGGAAAACCTATGGAAAATGGTCCCAGAGCTCTCTTTTGCAAAGGATGAAGTCATTGTCACATGAAGTGAGTGGCATTTCAGTAACAAAACTGCCACCAACTTGTATAGCACCAAAATTTTTGATCTATTGACATAAATATATACACACTGAAATAAACGGATATAAAAAGGGCAAAGTGTGAGAAGCAAAGATTCCCCTAGCTCTCTCGTCATATTTTTGTCAAAGTTATGGAGATAACACTGCAGATTTGTGGATTTTAAATTACGTTGCACTTGTCTATACCTAAAAATTTGCACTGCTGTCTAGAGAAGGTCCTCTGATCATGCCAAAGGCATGTAGGTGGCACTTAGAAATAGTTGCAATATCACCAGAAGTTACAGACACAGTTTCTTAATGCTTTAGCTTCATATTGGGACACATTCAACCCCCCATGTTTCATTTTCACCAAATCCAAGATGTTCTTGTGAAGAATCTGACATACTTCCATGATCATTCTCTCACAACAAAAGCCAAACAAAAAAAACCCCATCCCACACACAAAAACAAACCAAAACAAAAAACAGTCGTGTTTCTGCTACAAAACTATGTAAGAAGTCTTCGTGTTTGTGTACAAAGTGCAGTGCACAACTTCACAGACCTCCTGAGGAAGTGATGTGAAATCACACGTAGCTGTCTATAGGGAGATTATTCTGAAGGGAGTGTTGGTCTCTTCTCCCAAGTAACAAGTGACAGGATGAAAGTAAATGGTCTTAAGTTGTGCCAGGGGAGGTTTAGATCGGATATTGGGGAAAATTTCTTCACAGAAAGATTTGTAAAGCATTGGAACAGATTTCCCAGGGAAATGAAGGAGTCACCATCACTGCAAGTATTGAAAAAACGTGTGGATACGGCACTTGAGAAAGGATTTGACAGCAAATATGATGGTGGTGCTAGGTTGACAGTTGACTGATAATCTTAAAGGTCTTTTCTAACCTTAATGATTCTTTGATTCTATGATGTATGTCCACACTTACACTAGTCTTTCTAGTTTCACTTTCACTCAGTGTCAAGTAATAAACTGCTCAATAGTGTGAATATTAATGTTCACAGCATGATTGACCATCTTAAGGTAGTTATTTAAAATCAGCTAGCTTGGTAGGAATCTGTATGTTACATTTTTTTTCCTCTTTGTTGATGTTAAAGGGACCATAAAATGACCAGTTCATATACAGATGCCTGAAACTACATACTGCGAATCTATTTATACATATATATTCATATAAAAAGCATTTATACTTGTAATGTCCTCTGAACATTTCAAGAAGCAAAAACAGCTGCCAGAGATTAATTTTACATTGACGCTCTTTCCTCACTACATTTCAAATAGCCATGGTGCATTCACCAACAGCAAAGATGGAGAAAGGGAGGAAGATCTTAGAACTGCCAGAGAATCCATCTAAAATTATAATCCTCAGAAAAGAGACTCTGCTTTCACAGCTGACCCGTTTCACAGGTATCATTCAGACTCCAGTATGTAAAATTCATAGTTTCAACACGTTACCAAGAATTTCTTCAGTGCACCGTTAGCTATCAGTAACCATTCAGATGCTAGAACTGAACATATTTATTAGCTCACAGTTTACACCATTTCTGAAATCTAGGAGTATGTTAAAGGATTTGTACATATCTGAATCACCTTGCATGATGCGTGATCTTCCACAAATGGCATAAATACAAGTTGTTCTCCAAAAATATTAGCTACTCTGTACATACACAGGGAGCTGGGCCCAGTTTGCCCCTAACATCAGATTAAATGTATCTTTAAGCTGTATGTGCTACCCTTTCTTACAGTTGTTACGCTTGCTTAATCCAATGAGACACAAGGACCAGAGAGTTGGAATATGAGTTTGTTGTCTATGCTAGGTAAAGTATCTCCTCTTTAAGATACTGTTGACACTCTTGACAAAAACAGATAGTAATTAATATATTGAAAAAAAGAAAATCTTGCCTTTCATTCAGCTCTTAAAAGCTTTCCTCCTTTTTTATAAGTAAACAATTTTTAAAAGAAAATAAAGTCAGTCCTTGCAGGTTATAATAGTAACAACAATATTTATTTGACTTGAACTGCTTAATTTTATCAGAAATAAGTATTTCCTAGTCTTGAACTTTGTCAGAAATATTAAAATAATACTTTTGTGAAAAAAGAATTGTGGAAATGTGTAAAAACTTGTGGATACTTTACTTAAACTGAACCTTTGACACTTTTACCATCTGAAAGACTCTGACAGTCTCTTGCAAATTACTTGGCAACAAGAGTAGAATTAGTGAGATATAAGCATAATATTATGCTTGTTCTGTAGTTATAGTTGTGGTGCAGGTGAGTACCACAGCAGTGCTGGGCCCCTATGCACACTCAGGGCACTAAAGTGGTCAATTCCCTGGGTAGACCAGGAACACCCCAACTGTCCCCAGATGAGAGACGTGTTGATACGAGACAAGAGATTGACTTTAGCCAAGGCGGCTGATTTAGCTCCTCTCTGCCTGCACAACAAATTATTGGACTAATTCCTGCTGGAGCTCTCTAGGTGTGAATTTCGACTGGTTTTAGACATTCCCTCAGGCATCTCCTGCTGGACTTAGTCCCTTTTGTATTTTTCAAGTGATTTTCATGGCAGAGAGGAACAAACTGTGGGTATGTAAGATGCAGTCAGGTCAGCAGAAACTGTTCCTACAGATGCAGAAATGGACAGGCAGGACATTCCTGCCAGGGATCTGCAAGAACAGGGGTGCTCCAAGGTAGGGAACGAGGCAGGGATACAGCCTCCCTGGCCACAGTGCAGTCTCTCAGGGCATTAACAGGGCTGGCAACACCATTTGCCAGCAGTCAAGACAAGCAATTATCAATTAGATCCAGAGCCCATCCAGGGAGTCTTTTCAAAAGCAGAAGGAGATGGGACCAGAGGTCTGTTACAGCTTTTTACTTCAAGTTAAAATCTTGATTTATGGAAGAAGGGAGCCTTCTAAATTCAAATAAAGTGACTGTTAAGGGTGGGAGTAATCGTTCTGTCTGATACAGGAGGAGAGAACACGATGGGGAAGGTGATTTTCTCAGGATGAGGTTCATTGTTTGCAAGAGGGCTGTGCCGGCCCCGGGAGTTTCCCCAAATACAGGAAGCTCAATTGCACAATTCATGGCCAATTTTGTAATGCAGAGACAGAGATTTTGAAATTTCCGGCAGGTTGCCTGAACAGTTTCTGGTTTTGTTGTGTTTTGTCAGTAACACATTTTAGACTATCTTCTTTATAAAATATCACAACATGAAAATGGAGGTAGTGGCAGAAAGGACTTAAATCCTGTGTCTTGTATTTTGCCCTCTATCTTCCAAAATATATTCTAAGCAAAGCTGTATCTTTTTGTCCTGAGAGAATAAGGGCTGGTAACAAATCTGTCTCACAAAGAAAAGCAAGATAAAAGTTTGCAATGAGAGGGTGAGACTGTTATGGCACCGCCAGTCCTTCAGTCCTATTTTCTGGAATGATCAGAAATCTGCTAATTCCCACCCAACTGAAAAAACTATGCTTAGTAAGTTCAAGGCTTCAGCAGAAAATAACTACGGGCTTCTGATTGGGAAACTATCTCAGTAGGATTCAGGAAAAAAAAAACCGGCTACATCTAATTTCATAATCACAATCTGCTTACTATCATTAACCATATTTTGCTTATATCCCCAAACAAATCATGATTAATAACAAAAGGCTCCGGGACATAAAATGTAATTTATTAATTATCAGACTTCTGTTAATTAAGAGCTATATTTATATTGTACCATCATTAGTATAACATTGGTTTTAGCATCACTGACATGAAGAAGAGCAAAATATTTAAGTCTGAGACTCATATCTCATCCATATGACAACTGCATAAATTACTACTTAATGCATCAATATTCTTCCAATACATCTCTATGGCAAATATGCAGATTAATATGAATAATGTCATGTACTGACCAACATCTTACTCTTAATATGGAAACATTTCTATATACCAGTCATTATGAACATGTGGCCTCACGTTATAGCAGAGGTAAAAACAGAGGCACATATCCTAATTGTTGTCTTAATCCCATAGGGATTGGATCCCATTGCTGAGTGTGAGAAGCATGCAGCTTCTTTCCAAAAAATTTTTCTAGTGATACAAATTCATTAAAAGAACAATGAGTAACCAGAATTAAAGCATGGATTAAAACCATGTGGTACTACAGAAAAAGAAACTCAGTATTTTATTTTACTGAAATAATGAAAGTATGGATATTGTACATAATCTCATGTACCCATGTTCACCTTACAGTATCAAAATCTCTGCAGAGTAGTCCAGTAAATGTTTATCTCTGCTATTGGTAACTGTCTTTGACAGGAAATCCCATTTTCCTTGAAATCCATGTTATGAGCGTGGAAGGTGCATTTATAATGTGAGCCTTAGCTATCAGCAGAACAACATGGATTAAAAGCTCTGTAAAAAAAAATCAGTGAGAGAAAGTTCCTCTGGCAGTGGCATCCAAACTGAAAGCAAATATGTGTGTGTGGTTATTATATTCAAGGGTAAGATTTTATGCTGTTCTTATTTGAATACATGAAAAACTAGATTCAAAAATAGGCTTTTCACCACAGGCTTAACAGGAAATAGTAGAAGGCCTTTAAAATTCATTTTGGGCATAAGTATTTTACTGCCTAAAGCTCTGACCTGGTATTTCTTCTGGGAAGATGGGAGATAACAAATAATGACAGGGGAATAAAAGGGGTTTTTTCCCATGTGCAGCATTTTCAGCTTTCCAGGTTCTTTTGTCCTAATCAGTTTTTGAGTGAGATGGACAAAAACATCCAAAAGCCTGAGATTTTCCTGACCTTTTCTTTTCAGTGACACAATTTTACATGAAAACAATTCCTAAATCATGTCACTCACGTGCAAGTAAAACTGCAGTAAGATCAAACCGGTTTTCAGCAACATGGCCTACCTACAGCTTCCAGGCATACTTCTACCACTTCTCAGGGACTAACACAAAAGACAGAAAAGCAAGGAAATTATTTGAGTTTTGGGCAACAGCTTTGCTTTGACCACTGATACCCAAGAGCTGTTGACTAGAAAGGTAGAGACACAGCAAGAGAACGCTGGTAGGTAAAGGACACATTTCCTTCAGGCTCCTCTGCTCTGAAGTAGGAAAACAGTTTACCTGCTGTGACTACAGACAAACAGGAAAACCATTTGTCTCCTGAGTGGCAGCTTACCAGTATCACACTGCCAGGCGGAGACGGCAGAGCTGCCGCAGTGCCACAGCAGCCCTGGGGCCGGGCAGGTCGAGGCTTCCTGCTGCAAACACTCAGGCTTCATCCACCTCTCATCACTTCTGGTTCTGCCACCAGAGGGCACGAGGAGCCAAACTTTGGCGGCTTCACAGCGGAACAGCTCCCCTTTTCCTCCAGGAGGAACAGTGACTAAACTGCGCTTTGTCATCTCTGCAGTCCCTAACCAGGCTGCTGATTGGGAAGGAAGAACCTGGAGGTTTCCTTTGGGTTGACATGGCCCCCCTCTGGTCAGGGCAGGGCTGTGAGGAAGTGGAGACCAGCTCTGCTATGGTGTCAGTGGGACAGAAGCTGCTGGCCCCAGGAGCCTGACGTGGGGTCCTGGGCCATGGGCAGAGTTGGAAGAGTCACAGGGTGGCTGACTAGGAGCAGTCAGAGCTGGTAGTACCTCCTGGTCCCTGAGATTTTCCTCTGTTTCAATATACAGGTCACATTTCCTACAGAAATTGAAAGTGAGAAAAAAAAAGGGGAGGAACGTGCTCTTGGCCAACCCCCATTTCATAAAGATGGCCTAACTATCAAAGGAAAGACAGCAACATTTGAAAGCAAGAAAGAAAAAAGGCTGAAAATATCAAACATAACATCACCTCTTCTGGTCCCTGATTAATAAAGCCTCTTCAACAACTGTTTCTTCACCTTCTGTTTGAAATTTTTACATGCATGTTTTAGCAGTGTGTT
The DNA here is from genome assembly GCA_013397725.1 of Rhagologus leucostigma. NCBI lineage: Eukaryota > Metazoa > Chordata > Aves > Passeriformes > Rhagologus > Rhagologus leucostigma. The sequence continues at coordinate 244,952 of VZTD01002630.1, forward strand.
ACTAGATGTGTCTGCCAGAATATCTATTAAAATACATTTCCTATGTTCCTGGGGCGGTGGAAAGCTTTGTTGGTGTAATTCCAATTTTTCAAGCATCTAAGAAGTTGAACAATTGATATCAGCTGGAGCCAAGTGGCACCATGGCTTGCAAAACCAGGATGCTTACAGTGTGCACAATTCGCTGAAGAAGAACTTTGAGAATAATAAAGTGATTGTGATCTGCATGCTCAAAGGCAGGTGCATTTGGTGCATAAACATTGTTTTTCCAAACTGAATGACAGCATTTTGCACATCGTAATTCTGATAGACATTATTTTCATGTATTCCTGGACTGTACTTTCAAAAGGCAAGATGGGTTCAGAAAAAGCCACAGCTTTTAGAAACAGCTTTAGTAGAGATGTGCCTCAGAAAGTAAACACTGTGAAAAATAATTTGTAAACCAGAACTAAAAGAAAATATTAAAGCAGAATAATATTCACCCTGTTTTTCTACTAATAATACAGTAAAAAACTTCTATCTCAAGTTTTTTAATAAGACACTAAAGCCTAGGATGTGGATATATTTTATATGTAACACCTTTTGTTGCTTGGATACATTTCTAACCACAGCCTCCACAGCACTGTCAGATACAGACCTATGAAAGCGAAACCTTCAATCCTTGTGAGGCATTGGTTTAAAATTAAAGAAAGTATACATCTTTGAAAGACAGGGCACAAGAAGATAACTAGAGCAAAAGTGAGATTTGGTATTAATCAGTTCAATAAAAAAATTACAAAAAACAGTTTATGAAAGAAATATTTATGGAATGTGAAACCAGGTAAAAGGTGAAAGGGCATCAGATACAGATGTACCACATAACAGATTACAGTCAAATACAGGAAGGGAATTTTTTACCCCGAAGAACTAGGAAGTGAGCCCTGAGAAGGATACTTCACAAAAAAATTTCAGGAAACTCGCAGTGAAAGGGAAAGAACAAACAAATATTTGGTGTAGTGGTGTTACTGGACTTTGCTAAACACAGAATTTTTCTTGGCTGTCTCAAGAAGGAATATGCTTGTGTTGCCCTGGCTTATCTAGGCACACCTATGCATTCTTCCTGCACATTGTCCAGTACTTCCTGAACAATATGATCAGGTTACTCATGTTTCTTCTCATCGTCTACGACTTCTGTTTAGTTGTCCCAGTAGAATGAGACTTCATCTCACTTTTCCTGATAATTCTGTTCCACGTGTCAAAGTTTGCTGAAGGGCTCTGCTGTACAGCTTAGCTCTTTTACATCTTGTTAAGCCTAGTTTTTGGGAACTGTCCCTTATTTCTACATCCAAATAGTGAAAAACGTCATCCCTAGTGTCTTCACCAGGTATGGGTGGTATCCTTAACCCCTTCTGCTGGTTTGCAGATACCAGGTAATTTTTTTTCCTATGTTCTATCACTGCTTAACAGAAAAACCTGGAAATGGGCAAGCTCAAAACTTGAGGATAATAAACCCTCCAGCTTGTTTCACTAACAAATTTTTTCTTTTGAAAAACATCCTTTGAGTCTCCAGGTTTTTAATGAATTTGTGACAGCTTTTCAGCACATGTATCTGGCTAGACATTAAGAGGACATTCTCTTTCAAGGTATTCAGGGAAATTCAGAAATGTCTTTTATCAGGTCATCAAAAACAGATCAAAGCATAGCTTTCCTCTGTCTGTGGGGAAGAGATCAACAGCTCCAGGAAGGGCAAAAGCTGTTCAGACACTGGGACATCATACTCCTGTTTCTGCCTTGATATCAATGCAAGTATTTCAGATCAAACCATCTGTTTTTATTTCTGAGTGCTGGTTTTCCAAATATGAATATGGAAAACTGCTTTTGCAGGTAAAAATGTCCCATTCTCAGCCTAAAACCTCTGGTCATAAATGTGTAAAACAACAAAAAGTTACCCAGATGGTGACAAACCAACATCTTCAGACACTTTTAAGAAGAGCGTGTCTTTCCATCTGTCTGGAGGTAGGTTTTGGAACATCTCTCAGGGGTTATAAAGAACACTACATATTTTGTGTTGAGATTGATGCTGCAACTCTTTCTACCATTACAAAATAATTTTGGATTCTGAAAAGGACACTAAGACGCCTGTGATATGCATACTTAGAAAAATCTTTCTCAGTTTTGACACTTCACAAGCAGAATTAATTAATCATTCATTACAATTGTATTTAGTTTATTTGGGGAAATAAAGGATTTACTGTTAGAACTTTAGTTAAGTTCCCCACAAATTTGACAAAAAGATATTTACAGAAAACTTTCTAATCTATTGATTGTGAGAAACTATAACGCATACATCATTTTTAGGTGTTAAAGAAAGTAACTGCTCACCATTCTCCAGGGAAAATTTTAAAAAAACCCTTTCCCCCATGATAGCTAGGTAACCCTGCAAGAATAGTGATAAAATACTGTTGCTAGAACTTCTTGGTTATCAGAAACAGACCAGAAAAACTGTAAGGGCTGCTGTTGAATTTTTCATTTATTACCTTATTTGCTATAGACCACCCTCTGCATCTTCAGAAGGGGCATGGTTCCTGTCATCCTCCTCTTCTATGAGAACAATTTTAAGGACAGCACTGTATGGATTTATCACAGAAACCAACATGAAGCTCCTCCACACCTCAGAATTTACTTTTCTCTGTTGGATGCATTTAGAACGATACCCTTAAATTTAAAGAAGTGGTTTCCCTGGCTGTGAGAAGCTGCATGTTTTGGATCTTGAAAAAATTCATGGTGTGATATGTTCATCAAATTGAAACTTACTTGTCAGTTCAGCTAAGTAACCACCAAACTGATGGGCCCCGGTTTCCTGTAGAATTTCTGAATATCCAAGCTGTGGATATAATCTGCGTCATGATAAAGGAAGTAGTTCTGCAGCGCATGGAAGAGAAAGCTAACATTGCACTCTAGGGACAAGTTTCCTTTGGCATGCTTCCACAAGGCAGCAGACAAAAGATCATTGACAGGTGCATAGTGTGACATTTTCCTTCTGGAGGAATACATTCCCACAGCTAGGGGACAAAGCTGTGTCTGTTTCCAGTACACATCATCTGCGGTACAGAAGATGAAATGTGCAAACAGAAAGACTCAAAAACAAAGGTATACACAAGAGTATATTCTTGGATTTCCTCCCTTCGAAAGGAAACCTCCAGGTTCTTCCTTCCCAATCAGCAGCCTGGTTAGGGACTGCAGAGATGACAAAGCGCAGTTTAGTCACTGTTCCTCCTGGAGGAAAAGGGGAGCTGTTCCGCTGTGAAGCCGCCAAAGTTTGGCTCCTCGTGCCCTCTGGTGGCAGAACCAGAAGTGATGAGAGGTGGATGAAGCCTGAGTGTTTGCAGCAGGAAGCCTCGACCTGCCCGGCCCCAGGGCTGCTGTGGCACTGCGGCAGCTCTGCCGTCTCCGCCTGGCAGTGTGATACTGGTAAGCTGCCACTCAGGAGACAAATGGTTTTCCTGTTTGTCTGTAGTCACAGCAGGTAAACTGTTTTCCTACTTCAGAGCAGAGGAGCCTGAAGGAAATGTGTCCTTTACCTACCAGCGTTCTCTTGCTGTGTCTCTACCTTTCTAGTCAACAGCTCTTGGGTATCAGTGGCCAAAGCAAAGCTGTTGCCCAATACTCAAATAATTTCCTTGCTTTTCTGTCTTTTGTGTTAGTTCCTGAGAAGTGGTAGAAGTATGCCTGGAAGCTGTAGGTAGGCCATGTTGCTGAAAACCGGTTTGATCTTACTGCATTTGCATATGTGTGAAAGGATTTGGGGTGTAATGTAGTTATTTTTCCTAATTTTCCTGCTCTCTCCTGTTAGATAATGCCTTTAAACTGACTTGGCCAATCCTGTTGCAAGCATGTAATTCCTTATAGGTGGATTATTCCAATAGGCTGGCTACTGCCTCCCCCACACTCCGTTTCAGAGGCAGCATGCTCTGAAAGAGCTTAAGTCAGCTGTCCAGCCGTGCTGGGAAGGGCAGCCAAGGGCTGTTTCAAATGACACAGGAATGGCTCTACATGGCATTATTATCCCATGACTCCTTAGGGATGCCAGCAGAAAATTGGATTTACACAAAAATTGTGTCACTGAAAAGAGCAGGTCAGGAAATACTCAACATTTTGGACATTTTGTCTGTCTCACTCTAGAACTGATTACAACAAAAGAAACTGGAAAACTGAAAATGCTGCATGTGGGAAATATCTTTTATTCCCCTGTCTTTGATTGTTAGCTCCCATCTTCCCAGAGGAAATAGCAGGATAAGGAGAAAGAAAAGAGAACAACTTCTGGTCAGAATTTTAGGTAGAGTAGCTATGCTGATGGTAGACTTCAAAGGCCTTCTGTCATTTGCCTTTAGCCCTACAGTGCAACAGTTTAAAACCTATTATTAATTTATTCTGAAACAAACTGAGTGGAAGTAAATCCCTGTGGGATTCCAGACAACTACAAGGCTGCATATTATTGTCACTGTCATGTGTAACTGCATATTTATCGTGGCTGACCTATTGGAATTTCACCATGCTGAGATTATTTCAGGGCAGAACATTCCTATGTTTCTGAAATGTTTACTGTTTCCTTATTACCCTACCGTTCTATGGGAACACATTGTCCTCAGACGATCATGTCAGTGGCAAAAGTACCTCTTGAAGATGCTTGATCATGTTCTTGGCTGTAGAAATATATGTGTCATGTCCAAGGTCAAAGTGTTATGAACCAATACACAGAATCACTACAGCTAACACAGTTTCTAGCCTTTCTTTGCATTATTTACAGAGGTAGTTTTGAAGGAACAGAAGGCTATTACACAGTATCCTGGTTTTGTCTGGAACAGACTTCATTTTTCACCCTACAAGCTGGTACAATGCTGTGGGTTTGATTTAATATGAAAATAATGTTGATAACACACTGATGTTTTGGCTGTTGCTGAGCAGTACTTACTCAAGGGCTTTTCAGTGCCTGATGCTCTGCCAGGGAGGAGCTGCACAAAAAGCTGGGAGGGAGCATAGTTAGGAGAACTGACCCAAACTGCCCGAAAGAATATTCCATGCCATAGAATGTCATACCCAGTACATGAACTGGGGAGAGTTACCTGGAAGAGGACTGTTCATGGCTCAGGGATGGGCTGGGCATCGGTCAGCAGGTGGTGTGAAATTGTATTGTACATTACTTGTTTTTCCAGTTTTGCTACTCTCTCCCTAGTCAAAATATTTTTTTAAATTATTTTTATTATTATTGCTGTTGTTGTCAATACTATTATTTATTTATTTATTCATTTGTTTATTATGATGATTATATTTTCTTTGAATCAGTAAATTGTTTTTATCTAAAACCACAAAATGTACCTCTTCTTTCCAATTCTCCTCCCGACTGAGACAAGGAGTGGGAAGTGTGGAGTGTGAGCAAGACACTGGCTGTGGTTAAACCATGTCATAAAGACATATTGCTCTCACCAAGATATACAGAACTGGAGCCTTCTAATTTACTTCCCAGACCCTGATCCCTAAATTTGTTCTTTCAATTTTATAGGAATTAAAGTTTAAAAATTCATCCACTTGCTAATAAAATGATAAATAAAACAGGTTATAAAAAACCCAAGGATTCCACCCTCTGGCTCAAATTGGGAAGAAATATTCTCTTCCCCAATGACTTTTATCTCGTCCCTTTTTTTATCTGACAATGAGCATTTGGAAGTGAATGTTGTGCACAGCTAGTGCTAGTGCTAGTGCATGAAAGTCAGTTCACTCTTTTAAAATAAGTAATTTCCTTAAAACAGCAAAAATCTATTAATGCTACCATTTACATTGCAATGAAGTAAAAGGAAATGGTATTTTCTGTTTAAAACATAGCTGGGTGGGATTCAAGAAAGTACATTTTGATAAAATACAAGCCCCTGATGTCTTTTTCAAAGAGATACTGAATAAAACCTTCCAACTATTTTTTTCTACTTTATTTCCTTTGCATGTAAGACTAAGGTATAAAACTGCTACCACATGAATTTTGTGTACTGCATACCAGCTGTCATAATTACTCTTTACGTGCTCCTGTATTGATATTTGTCACTAAAACAGAGCAGCAAACTGTCAGGGCATGTCCTGGGAGCTTAGGCCACTGGGGATCCCCTGGGAGTTCCACATGGGGCAAGATCTGTCTGTGGGCAGCTGGAGACCACCCCTGGGGCAGCATTGCTGGGACAAGGGCTGATGGCCCTGGGCAGGGTTGCGGGGAGCCCTAGGGGGCTGGACAGGCAGGGAGGGCTGCTGGGGATGCCATGACGGTCCAAACAAAAACCATACTAGCATATAAAAACATACCAAGCTGACAACCAACAGTGTCAGACATCACCAGGGAATGACAGCTTATCCCAGCCACCAAATAATAAGGCAGAAAAAACCCAGAAAAACTGAACAACGCAAGCACTTACATCACATTCAAGACAATTTCCTCATTCTCCTCATTCTTCTGTCATAAATCTGAGTCCTTACATGTGTAAGAAGCCTTATAGCGGTTCTTAAACATTTTGGATGAAATTTACTCTCTCTTTGCTATCTTTAAATCCCAAGTCATGCCGAATTTATAGTGTTATGACTGAGAAAAGAAGTTTGCTTTTCTTGAAAAGCATTTTGTGCCACGGTGCATGAAGAGTGGTGTTAAAATAAATTACATTTTAGCTTCATAGAGCACTTCCTTCTTATGTGAGTGCTCCCATTAAACTAGTAAGGTTTGGATATTCAGCACTTCTGAGAACTGCATCTCTATATGTCAGTTTCTATATGTAGTTTAAAATGAAAATATTTAGCTATTCATGTTTGAAGATCCTGGCCCATTTTTAGAGATGTTATAGCAGAATTCTAATCATGACCCAGGCTGAAAATACCTGCTCACCTGAAAAATCGAAATAGCTAATGAGCTCGTAAAGAGTTGGTCACCAATAAGTATGACCTCTTGAAAGAGAAATGGTTTCCAAGTTTGGCCATCTTTTTCTTTGTCTCATGTCTATAAAGCAAACTCTAAAGAACTGGCTAACCAGCATTCCTTTCATTGTTCTCTTGGGTTTGGAAATTGGAGTGCGACCTTTTCAACACACCTAGCTTGAAACCTAACCTTTTATATCTAAAGATGATGTATTAGAAGGTCTGAAGGTGGGCAAAGGAAGAAGGAAATTTCTTCTTTTATTTTATTGCTCTAAATACATTGGATATCTGAAGGTGTTGCACACAGAAAATAACATATGGTGAACCTGCAAAACAGAGAATGTTTGTCTCCTAAACAGGTCGGGGATTTTTGTCTGTTTGGTTGGTTAGGATGGTTTGGGTTTTGTTTGTTTCTTTATTTTTGTTTGTTTGGGGAGGGTTGTTTCTGGTTTGGTTTGGTTTGATTTTTGTATATTTGTCTCAAACACTGGAATTGATTTGTTTAAGCTGTGAAGGTCCCACAAATACTTTTGGAATTTTAAGAAATTTATTCCCTTTCCAAACAGGAAAACTGTATTTCTGTAATTATTGCATAGCTACTTCTTCCTTTACTGAAACTTTCTTTTGATCTTCTGAGGAAACTGAATTATGTCTTTATACTTAATTCTTTCATACTTAAATAAATCTAGTTGAAATACTTACAGGCAAATTCCAATTGTCTTCAACACAAAACCAGACTGTGCAAGCTAGAGCTGCTGATTGTCTTTTTAATTCTGAATCTCATGCACTGGGAGTTCATGATTTAAGAAACATATAATGCAATAATCAAGAGACTCCTTACCACTACTTAGTAAGAGTCAGATGGCTTTTATATCTCTTAGTTTTATTGTCAGTTAATATTTGCCAGTAGTGAAAAATGGAAGACATTCTTGTGTTATTACTACAGAAATTATTCTCATCACTGGAAAGCCAGAATATAATGCTGACATTGTCCAGACAGAACCAATCACAGACATTGCTGAAACTGCCATGACTTGGAGAACAGCTGTTTTAGCAATCTACGTACCTCACTCTTAGTCATCATAAAAAAAAAAAAAAAACCTGATGAAAATTTTGCTTCTTTGTCAACATGCATTAGAATCTAAATTTACAAATTCAAATCATGCTATAGTAAAAAAAAGGGGGAAAAAATAAAGGAAAAACTCTCACAAAAAAAATTTACAGATGTTCCTTTTTTCAAAGCAGAAAAGGGTTTTTTGTGCATGGTGTTATGTAAGTGGTCAGGTTTTGGGTTTGGGTGGGTTTGAAGGATTCACACAATAAAATAAAAAACTACTCACCTGAAAAAAATCACTGTTCCATACAGTCTTAATATTAATATTTTAAACTGATTGAAGACAGAGACAATATCCAGTATAGGACACTGTTCAAAAGCTCACTGTTCAAAACACTCCCTATGAAATTAAACATCCAGCCTTCAAAGAATATCATAACTCTAGAATTAAAAACTGCATTTAAAATTGCAGAGGATTAGAATGTGAGAAAGCAGTAAAATGTAAATGAAAATCTCCTTAAAGACAAGGGAAACAACCTCCAAAAGAGTTGTTATAGAAGGCTGGCAGGTGTGAATACTGGCAATTCTCAAAGTAAATAGAATAGCTTGTAACTAAGAACAATTGTTTCAGACTCTCTTTCAATTTTAATATATTTTCTCTGAAATCAGAACGAATGAGACACCTATACTTTTGCATGAGGAAACAAAAAGCAGAAATAACCCTTGTCTTTGCACTGCCTCTGCCTTTTCCTCATATCTCACCAGCAATATGCCTGGGTTTAGAGGAGCTGATGCCTTATGTTTTAACTTTTATATTTTTTTCAAATTCTGTATCGCCTAGTGTGCAACTCTGGAGTTTCTTGTAGCTCATTAGCTGCTCTCCTAGGCCAGATAGACACAACAAAGCTTCTCTGAGCTTGCTATTCAAGGACACTCAGACTGTCCTAGGCCCAAAGGTGTAAACTAGGGCCGTGAGAGAGGTGGAGAAATTGAAGAAATTATGTCATTAGCTAAAGTTTTAATTGGTGAATTTATGCTGATATGCAAATGGACCAAAGCTATAAAAGTGTGAAGAACTCGTGACTTGTCATCCATCTTGGGGTCCATTTTGGAAGTAGCCTCTGGGTCCCCAGGGTGTACCTTTGAAGGCCTTTCAAATAAATACCTGCCTTTATTCCCTTACTCCTGTCTAGTCTCTGTTTCTAGGTAGCCGGATAAGGCATCAGAGCAATTCCCTTTTTTTTTTTCCCTGGTAATTAAATTAGAAACTGCACTATAAAAGTGTGCTTTTATAACCTTTAGCCATTCTTTTCTCTTCCTTATTCTGATCAGGTCTTTGAATGTGAATGAGGTGTTTAAATGCGAATGGAGACCTGTTACAGCTTAAAATCTGAAGCTGGTTCTTGGATCACATACTTACAAAGCTTTTCTCTCTATTCCTGCTACATCAGAATTTTTAAAAGAAATTTCCAAACAAAGCTACCACATCATGTTCCACATCACTAGCAGCAACCTCCTGCAGCGTGGTTGCACCCAGGGAGTGAAGTAAAAAAAAGAAAAGAAAAGATCTCTCTGAAAAATGAATTAATTTGATGAGTGATAGAAAGATAACACCTAGCCTTTAAACCTGACTGTAGGTAAGAGCTCTTTACCCAAAACCAAATACACAATAATAGGATTTTCCACTCCATTTGGTGCTCAGTCATTTTGCCTGAACTCACTAAACTTCTGTTCAATGACTGCTCATAATTATACAGCTTCACATCTCTGGTGTGCACATCAAATTCAAGACCTGCTGCAGGTTTTAATATCAGTGGAAAGATTAATTGAATTTATAAACTCCACAAAATAGTTTCATATTTATCAGAAGATGAGTAAACCAAGATTGCCAAAACTTTACTTCCCAGTTCCTATCTGTGCATATCTTGTATTTTCAGACTACTTTAACATCTTTTTCTTTCCCTTTCTTTGTTCTGGTAGTCCACTTGTGCTAAGTGACTTTTCATAAAATGTACACATACAGAGACATTTTTTTGTAGAGCTATTTCTGGTAAACTGAATTTGTATAATACTTCATTAACTCCCTAGAAATATGTTTCTCACAACACTTTTTAAAAGCTGATGGAAAATAGGCTATTTCCAGTAAAAATGAGAAATCCTATTTTTGCTGCTAAAAAAAAAAAAAAGAAAGCCCACTTCCTTCTTCATGAAAATAACTCTTCTCCTTTTTTAAAATTTAAAAATGTCCCCCAGATGCTGTGGACCCAACTACATGCTAAGCAACAGTAAGATTTATAATAACAAAATAAGGATGAATATTGACGTAACTTCTGGATTATTAAATAAATCCAATAATGGTCTAATAACAACTGAGCTTCTCATCACAGAACTGAAATCAAAAGTTCTGAAGTCCTAATTCATTCCTGATTCAGTCAGCTGTTGATTTCAAACCCCTGAAGTTTCATTTTGAACTTCAATCAGGTGCACTTGCCTGTTACATCTACCAGATCCAACAGGAGCAATGACAGTATTGCAATAACTCCGGTGGGTTACAGTTAGATGTAATATGAGGGTCTGAGGGAAGAGGAGCACCATTTATTAGACCAACTAAGGCTATGTTTAGTCTTTTATCTTTAGAAAGATAGTGAATTATAAAATGTGCACTTTGACACATCTTGATTCCATAAGAATGAGACCTACATACTTTGAAATTCTTACTTCCATATAGAGGAACAATTATTTTCTCATACATAGCCTTGTTGAAGTTGCCTCATTCTTCAGATGTTCATTCTAGAAGATTGGCTGGAGCACAGCCTGATGTAGTTTATAATATGAAGAAAGACTTGAAAGCATAGACCATATTTGTTTTTCAACTGATACCAGTTCTTCTACTATAGGTATTTTTCTCTCCTTTAGAAAAAAAAAGCAAAAACAAAACCAACCAAAAAGTCCAACCAAAACAAGCCAAAAAAACCCAACCCCCCAAAAAACCAAGAGAAACCAAACAGGAGAACTAGAAGTTCAGCCTCTTTTTCATGACAAATTTCTGGATGAAACATGAGAATTGAGTTCTCGTTTTATCTCATGTAGCCAGCACAGTGAGTGGAGTCTAGGGATCTATTTATCTCCTTCTAAAGTAGCTATCTGCTTTGCAAGAGCTGAATAGCTTTCTGTCTCTATTGACTGTATTGACTACATGGCTATTGACTCTAACAGGAGCTTAGATACCTGGCCCCATGTAATCATTTATGTTGTAGATACCTAAATTTAGCAGGATGACTCAGCTGCCTAAACACAGGTTCCTGATCCCGCTACGGTGTTATCCTGCTCACGTTCTTCTGGATAAATAGTTGTCAGCCACAGCATAATACACAATAATGGTAGTTTATGTTTATGTTCAAGCAGCTTTATGTGTCTGACTCAGGACGTGAATCCAGCTGTGTGTTTTTCTTGGTTGTTAGCAAAGTTCAGGTGTGGACTGGTGTACGAGCAGAAGGACACCAGCAACTGCAGATGTACGCAGTCTGGCACGGTGGCTGGGTAAGGGCCTTGGTGTTCCACGGGGTTAAAGCAGGGCGATTATCCATGTGATACACAGTGTGGAGATACACACTCTGGAGAGGGCAGGTGTCTGCATTCCTCACAGTAACCTCCTGCTGATCAGCCAGTGGTGAGGGATCCAGCTGGGTTTCTCTGTAAGAGGTACCTCTGTAAGAAGTGCTGCTGACTGGACCTGCAGAAATTAACTGCAGCAGCTGCATCCATATGACCAAAGCAGAAGGAACCGGGAACTCCGAGCGCACTGGAGTCAGCTCTGAGCACACTGCAAAGTAGCACTCCTTGGATGCTGAAATCCAATTGAGTTAGCTGCTCTTTTATGTGCAGTAGCCATAAGAGGAAAATGCAAATTTTGGAAGACTCATAAATATATGAAATTTTATCCTTAAATGAAACAAAAATGAAGATTAGTAAAATAATTATGTGTAGTTCTTTTATTTTTAATGTTTTGGGGTTTTTTATTTTTGGTCATTCAAAACAATCTCAATAATACTATTTATCTCTCACAGTAAAATCACAGTGTTGGGCATGTTTAGGATTCAGCGATAAACTGCCATGTTTTCTTAACCCTTTGACCCTTATATTTATACTTTTTTTATAACCTGGTCTTCATTCATTACTCATTGTCCTTGGTTATAACTTTTTTCCCCTTGATGCGCTAGAATCTGCGAAATTCAGCAGGGTAGCATTACAGACATATGTAATCATGGCAGTCTCCAGCAGTGGTGGCATTGTTGCTATCTCCTCCAGTTTTATGGCCCACCAGTTTATCTGTGATCATCATGGCAACCTGTCATGACAACTCTGCAACACAAACTTTCCTTCTGAAATTTAATTCCCAAACAGTATCCATAAATGAGTACTTCCAATCTTAGATGCTATTTTAAAAATTTTACTATTTATTTAAAGTTGTGTTTTGTTGCTGTTTTTTCTCTGTATCTCCCTGTTTTCTATATCTTATTGCAATAGTTCGGAGCCATCTCTGTTACAAAAACTGCTGTATTATACACAAACACAGTGGAAAAGAGCCATCTTGGAATGAATAAACGAAAAACAGTTTAGAAAAGATGCCGTTACTTTCCAAGGAATGTAATGCCTTCAGCAGAATGTGCTTTTTGATATTTAACATAGACTGCTAAATGTAAGTAGGTCAGCTTCTGTGTATACAAGATTTTTCTCCTAATTCCTGTGCATATACTAACAGCTTAAAGATGTTAAGTCTCTCCTGTGTTTTCACTGTACATTGCTGTGCATTTTAGTGATAAAATCCATGAAACTATGCTGCTGGTGAGCTTGGGAAGAAGCAACTTTCAGTTGTGTTCCAACTGTCTAATTTTCTAGCAGTAGCAGGGAGCTGGATCTTTCAACTAGAATTTGTATAGGACACCAGATCTAGCTAATAGCAGTCATCTCATTACAATGAGGCTATTCAGGTGTTTCAGACTAAATGCCAAACATTACCAAAAAAAAACCAAAACCAAACTACACAAAAACAAAACAAACCCACTCCCAAACAAACCCAGAATTGAGCAAGTGCATAATAAATAGTTTTATTGAGCAAGGCTTTACTCAATTATTTGATTGAATTAGTGCATTTAGCAGTTAAAACTATGCTCTTCACCTCTGTAAAATGTTTATCTGCCTTTTAAGTGTCACCTTACTTTTGAATTCCTGCACATCCTAATTTCTTATTTGTAGAGATTTACAGCATTAAGTGCTTTTTCCAATAAATCTTTGGTATATATTCAGATTGTCCACTTCAGTTTAACCTACTTTCTTTCATTTAGGAAGACTGTCTACTTTCTCTTGACCAGCACAAGGATAACATTCATGTAACTTCAGTGATTTCCATTGGGTTACCTCAGCTCTGTACTGACACTGTAGATGAGGAAGGAAATAACAGAGAAAATGAGATTGATACAGTAAATAATTAGTATAAAATGTATTCATTTTTTATTCCATATTTAAAAAAATTGTAAGATTTATGAGAGATGGATTTATATAAGAATCAAAGTCATCCAAATATCCGTATCTGAAGGAAACAAAGAAAAAGGAAAACCTCTGTGTCAGTGTTTTCCATCAGGTATGAGTGTCATATTCTACAGAATTTGAACATGTGGGAGTTTAAGCCAGAAGACCAAGTTAAATGAGAGAAAATCCAATGCAAAAAAACTGCAAAGTTATTGCAATTTAAAATAATTAAGGATTTTTTTCTGTATATGTTTTGGGGAAAAAATATCTGGACAAGGACAGCGGTGCTCAATGTCATGTCAGATTTAATTTTAAAGTTTCATCAGAGTCTGGGATTCTAAAATTCATAGTTTTCTGTGCCTTCATTTTTGTTGTGTAACATAGTTATAATATATTACCTCTTTTCCCAGCAATTTTTCTAGATATTTACCATTAGAATAAATCTTGTGTTCCTGGGATCTGAAAAGCACAAAAGATTTGCGGTCATTCAGAAATCTCTTGCCATCTGCTAATCTGTTAGAATTTGCACTGATCAGGTGAAATGATTCCAACAGAGTATTTCAGATATTATCCTCTTTCATGAAACGAACTGTTTTCTTTCCCCTTTATATCCCTTGACTCACTTGATCTTATTAATGTTCATTGGATTGAGAAAATCAAAAGTAAATAATCAAGCAGGAAGGATCAGGGTAATCCACCCTTTTTATGAGAAGAGAGAAGTACTTAGAAGAGTGGAAAGAGAATCAAAAAAGAATTCTTACAGAGGGTGTGAAAGGTATTGGACAGACTGGTTCTTAGCAGCCAGTCAAAAGAGAGAGGCAGTTCCTAGAAGGATTTTAGGGGGCAGGCATGTATTTATTACCAAACACAGTTCTGAGGTGGTAACCTCATCCGTGTCTCTGTAGGATGACAAGGAGCCCAAAGCTTAGCTCCCTGGAGGTAACAGGCCATGCTGAGATTACAAGAAGATGGCACCAAGTGTGTCACCTATCAGCACTGCTTTCATAGAAAAAGGCACACTGGCAAAAGTAGAGAAAAATCCCAGAATTCAGCTTTTGCTCCAATATCACGGCTCCTACACTGACTGGAAGCACTGTAGCCTAAGCACACCTTTGTAGTTTCTCAACTCTGAACTAAATTACCTGGAGTAGGAGCATATCCTAGGGAAATGTCATGACACAATTTCTGTGTCTAATGTTCTTCCCAAGCATTCATTGAGGGCACCTGGACTCACCACTGGACTCAATCGACCTTTGATCTGGACTTTCAGAGACATTCTTAAGTTCTTAGATATCCTGGCCTAGAAGCTAACTTGTGATGGCAATGACATGATCTCAGATAATTGTCTGAGCCTGCTGCTACTCAAAACATCCAGAAACAGCCACCTGATATCTCCCTTCTTTGCTTAGTAGAGAAAACGCCTGGGGAACTTTCAAGGAAGGGGAACTGACATTAAAAGTGTGATGAATGTTATAACTAATTGATTTGTTTAGAGATTCTGTATATGCACTGAATGCTGTGGAAAGGATGTAATTAAACAGCAGAGATTTTGCTCGTCCCAGTCCTAGCTGCTGCATGCTGGTTAAAGAAGATATTATTTTACTATAACTGACTGGTTTAACCCCAGCCACCAACTAAGTACTATAATGTGTCTTGCTATTTCCTCCATCCTTCTCCAGTGAGATGGGGAGAATAATCAGGGGAAAAAAAGGAAAATTCCTCATAGATTGAGATAAGAAAAGTTTAAAAATTGAAACCAAGAAAAATAAAATACTAATGATAAATACTGATGCTGATACTAATATTACTACTAATATTACTACTAATTGTAATATCTTGAATTCACAGGAAATATTGTGGATTTCCTCATAACTTAAAAGTCATGATATTGAATTTGAAAAATTCTGCATCAGATCTATAGGCATGGGCAATAATGGCAATAACAGCCTATTTGTAAATTATTTTTTTATTTTAATTTTCTCACTCATGAGAAAATTTGTCTTTGAATAAATCACTGTTTTATTTCCTGCTCTAATAATACATACCTTAATAGATACAAAATCTGTTTCTTGATTTTTACGTGTGTACTTCAAGAAAATGTGTAAACAATTCAGTTGTAAAGCTCTTATCAACACAGCGTCTATCTCATGTAAGATACCACAGAGAGAGAAGAAGGCCTTGTGCTTTGGGGAGTGTTCCCATCACAGCTCTCTACTTTGAAAAGCTCTGTTTGACCTCACTCTTCTGTGGAGTCTCAGATTTCTCTAAGCTTTGACCCTGGCCCAGGCTGAGATCTCTGTCATGGGATATGCCAAAGACCAAGGTGGAAAGATTATTTGTAGAAGAGTTCATGTAACAACAGCCCGTTGGAAACCTCCCTGGGTTGAGACTCGTTTTCAGTGCCCTGAGTGCACTAACAGGCCTTAATTGTTCTCAAAAACTTCATCTGGATCCTCCACCCCAGCACCCATTACCCACTGGCCTGGGAGCTGCATTAAAGTTCCAAGCTGGGGCTTGCCCCTTGCCTAAGCTGCATTATGTGTTTGTACACTGTGTGTGCATGCATTTATTTTTAGGTATATATAAGCTATAACACTGAACAAATAAAACAAATACCCTAATTCTTGGTGCTACCACACAGAAAGCTACGTAAAGATATTCTAAATATATTCCTAATTTCACTTAATGACAACACTAAACCTCAAAGCCTAGAGATTTAGTCCTGAATCTTTGTAACATTTCAGAGTGACTTTTTTTCCTTTTAAGAGGAAAAAAAAAGAAAATACTAAATAGACTAAAAGACTAAATAGACTAAGCCAAGGAAAAATGGCTTATAAAGTCCTTTATATTTGCTAATACAAGTAATGTTGCCATGGTAGTGTCCTTTTTTGGCACAGAGACTGCTGTGAAAACTAAAGAGGTAATCAAAGTGCAATTTTTGTTTTGCTGACCAATTTTCTACCTTTTTATTTCTGTTTTTCTCACTGGAAACAAAGAAAACTTTGCTTTATTGCACAACTTGATTTCAGAAAACTTGATTGTTTTGAGACTGCATAGAGCACGTTTCAGAAACTTTTGTAGAGGGATTTGGCTACCCAGGTGGAAAGCTAGCCAGGAAGCCAGGCAATTGGAGCAGTCTGCCAGGTGGGAAGCAGGGCAGCTGGACAGCCATGACAACCATGAAGTCCAGCAAGATGGGCAGGCAGCCCTTCACCCACCATGGTGCCAGCTGGCATGCAAGAGGTAGAAGAGAAACTTCCCTCTCTGCCTGGTTTCCATAAAAAATGCAGAAGAACCAGCTTGTTTTCAAGGAAAACAGCATTTTTGTGGAACCAGAATCCTCAGGTGAGAAATTGTTTTAGAAATTGTTCAGCCAGGAGTCCAGGCAAGGCCAGAGTCATCATACAGGAGGCAGATCTGGGGGTCCTTCGAAAAAGATCAGGGCAACAGGGCACAGGGCTGAGCAGGGGCACATCTATAGCGTAGTTCAGCCAGAACTGGTTGTCTGCTCTAGGGCTTACACAGGAAAAACTCACAGAGAATGCATGGATAGGGCTTCCAGGTAAGGCTGGAAATGGCAGATACAAGAAGTTAATGCACTCACAATCATTACAGTGATATAGAAGTAAATTGATATTTGTGAAGTCATATATAAATTCTGTAATGGGGTGATTTGCATTTTTTATCGTCTTTATCTATTACGCATTAAACATCAAAGTCAAATAGGAAGAGAAAGGATTTAGAAAACTAAAATATAATGTGGAGGTCAAGAAATCCAATAGTGATAAATATATTATCTCTGCAACTAAAAATGCAAAGTGCAGTGGTCATGTACATCCCATATTTTCCATCCACAAAATAACATTACATAATGCTGTACTTTTCAGAATATGGACTGTAAAAATGAGTTTTAAAATCTATGAAAAAAAGTCTACTGCATCTTTGAAGGCAACTCTGAAATGTAGTATATCTTTCTAATAATGAACTAGTGTCTCTCTAGGAAAGTGTTCACTTTTATTCACAATATTAAGCCACTGAAGATGATGAACGTGCTCACGGCATTCTGTTGACTTCAGTTATTCTAAATACTGTTACAAATATGGGCTACATTTCCAAGTATTATAAACTTAAGAGATGAAGAGATTTCCATGAGTATTATGTGAGTCATCACACTTAACAACTGCAATGCAAACTAACTTCTCACTGAAGTCAGCAGGGTTCAAATGGATGCTTACACTGAGTTATCTTTAGCTCTGTCTGTTTCACTGAACAAGAACTAATATACGTGTATGCTTGAAAGTGGGTGTTTCATTGAATCAAAGTTGAAATGAAAGTTCCCTCACCTTCAGTGTGAATAACAGGGATTTTTATTTGCAGTGAAATTTGTTTCACAAAAAAAGGCTGTAAACACCTTATTACACAGATGCAGCAGGACTTCCTTCCTTCCCTCTGCCTTCTTTTACCCCTCTTTTTTTTTTTTTTCTCAGATAAGGGTTCATTTTACTTTTTCAGATCTTGAGCCTGCCCTCACTTAAATCTGCCATCTAACTTGTGGAAGAAAAAATGTGGAAGCTCTACATATACAAACTTTACATTCACATATACTTAAGACTCAGCTTGAATGTACTGCACTTCTTTCAGCTATGTAACATTATTCATACCAGAGTTAAAAATGAAAGAATGCAGAAGGGCAATGTTAAGGAAGAAGACACAGCCCCAGCATCCTTACACAATTCAAGGAGCTGACCACCAATCAAAGCTTCAACTGCTGGGGCTTGAGTCCCTCCAGAGCAGGTGGCTCCAACGAGCCAAGAGCAGCCCCTTCTGGCTCCTCACACACACACTCAGGCTCAGATGGGAATCCTCTTTCTTCAGGCTCATCTTTGGATTTCTTGCAGCAGAGTCTCAGGTATCAGATTTTATAAAAAAGAAATAATTTAATGGAGTGGTACAGCAGTAGGTCAGCTCAAGCTGGGTGTCTCCAGAAAGGCACCCAGAACAAAGAAATCCCTGGGCAAATAGACCCTTGCAATTTATGCACCCATCCTTCACATGCCCTTCACACACCTTTTTAATTCAATGGTGATTTTTGGTCTGGGGTCCTCTAACACCTTATTGGGTTCTTTCTCTTCTTTCCATTCAGGTGGGACATTAACTGCCATCATCTTGATGAGTTGCAGCTGCTGCTGACATTTGTAGCCTCCTTAGCTCTGGTTTGTGTTTCTTGTGCATCTGCTCTATGGCAGAGCCTGGGAAACTAAAGCATTAGATTTGAAATAATCATTACTTAGTAACAACTGAAACATCAATGTGTTATCAACACTCTTTCCATAATAGAAACAAAACACAGTACTACACCAGTTACTTGGAAAATTGCTAAGAAAATCTACTCTATTACAGCAGAAAGCATATCTAGGTGAAGGTCCCCAGTTTATGGCCTAAGGCTTCAGCAAATCTAGCTTCTCAGACTAAGCAAGCAGAGCTAAGCAATCAGTATACTAAACCACACAATATTATAACAATAAGTGACTCACTCTGTTTAAAGCTTATTTATTTAAACCAAACAACTAATATCTCACAACAGGCAAAGCACTGAAAAATAGAGTTTTATTTTAAAAGGATTTTTGAAATGGCTATGTATTTGTTTCCCAGAATGATTAAGGAGTAGAAATAATTGTCTGTAAATGCCTGGCTGGTGGAGGTCCCTGCAGAATGATTATTTAGACAATGCAGTGCTTTTTGTTGCCTTGTATTATTCATCCACGTCCTAAAGTATTGGTGAACGTGACACGGACCCAGACCGACAGGGAATCTGAGATATTTGTTCACAGAAACAAGCTAGTTTCATACACTTCTTCAAGACCCACTATTTCCTTATATGGTATTTTTCACTAAGCAACCTATCGCACATTGCCATGTCAGTAACACACTTTCTCAGTGTCCCTATATGGGGGTGATGACACGCTGTCCACCCGTCCAGCAGCTTCCAGCAGGCTCCTCTCCGCAGGGCTCTGCCCTGTGGCATCTCCCTCCCCCAAGGTCAGGCGGAGACAAGCTTCTTTGTCCTTTCATGGCATTCTGCAGGCACACCCCACAGCCTGCGGTTCAATTCATCCTATGTCTTCCCATACTAAAGAACTTAGTGCCTGATTTACAAGGTTATGGAGGGACCTGTAGATCCACATGTGCCTATCTGTCTGATACTTCCTGAAATTCCACTGTCTATCTGAATCCCTTGGCATAAAATACTGAGCAGAAGAATCTGGCTGTTCCAGGTCCTTCCAGTAATTTCCACTCTAAGCAGTGTGATAAGTGACAGACTTGCCAGACCAGGTGGACAGGTGGGATTCCTGCAGCTACTGAGTCTGAATGTCAGTCCCGCGATGCTCCTGCAGATGGAACACCTGCATCCTGCCCTGCTTCTCTTTCAGTGCTTGGTTAAACAGAATAACCACTGTACTGGGTGTAGATGGCAAAGGTTTTTGCAGCAGAGGGACAGTGGGAAGTGAATGCCAGTTCCCATTGGCTGGATTAGGCCAACCACAGGACAGTTTTCCTGTTTCTTTGGAAAAACATATTTAAAAAAAAAATGCTGGGCAGGTGGAGGAGGAGGGGGAGAAAAGAGTGAGAAACTACATTGTGAACATCGAAGTCAGAGAAAGAGGGAGAGGAGGACATGCCCTAGGCACTGGAGCTGGTATTCCCTGCAGCCTGTGAAGAGGACATGATAAAGCAGGTATTTCCCTGCAGCACAGGAAGAGACTCCATTCTGGAGCAGATGGATATTTCCTGAAGGAACTGCAACCTATGGAGAGCCCACACTGGAACAGATTTTTTTCCTGAAGGACTTCAGGTGGTGGGAGAGACCACATTGGAAAAGAGGAAAGTGTGAGAAGGAAGGAGCATTAGAGAATAATATTATGTGCTAACTCACCTCTGCACACATTCCTCCTTGTGCTCTTCAGGGGCAGAGTAGAGGAGTCTGGAGTGAAGGATGGAAGCTGAGGTTTAAGACATTGTTTTAATATTTGTCTTCATTCCTTATTACTCAAATCTATTTTAATTAGCAATAAATTAATTTCTTGTTCAGCCTACAACATAACTGCTAAGCAATCTCCCTGGTTTTGTCCCCTTGTCCCACTGAGGAGGGGACTGAGTGAGCATCTGGGTAGACATTTGGCCCTTAACCAGGACTAATCCACCATTACCAGAAAAATGAGATTTAATTAATGTCCTCTTTTTAGGAGAGGGAAAAAGGCTCCTAGAGTGATTTTGTGGCATAATTTGGATCCTCCTTATTTTCTGTGTTTTTAAATAGTACTTCTTCAGATTTTAGTGCTGAAAAATTAAATACATCTCCCTACTATTCAAGAAAGATAAAACCTTTGTGCAGTACATCACTTGCAGTCCTACCTACAACATTTTCCAAAAATGTCACTTTCTATGAGTCGGATGTAAAGCCCTTTAGCATTTGATTTGGTAGGCTTTGAATAGAACTCGAAATTCCAGAACAATTTTAAGAAAATGCAGTTTCTAAAGAGCACTGTTATAAGTAATTAGAGGAGTTGTGGAAACAACTTATTAGTGAATATAATACAACTTTATCTAAAAGATACTGCTGTGTGGGGAAATCAGTCGCTTTTTGTGTATCTGTAGTTAATGTTTGGAAACAAAAAAAATCTGAGTTTCTCTCAGTGAGAATGTATTACCATTTTGCAAGTCTTGAACTTCTTGTGGCTAGCTAAATTTTGATTGCTGTATGGATTCCAAAAACTGTGAAACCACTGGTTTCAGCCAAAACTAGAGAGTTTTCCACTGCTATTGGGAGTATGTCCACATAAAAAAATTCTACTCATTTATTTCATATTTTTCTGCCACATTTTATTTTTATGAACGGGGTGAATAACAATACCTATATAAAAAGTAGAAGGATAAGGTGGGTTTTCATTTCACACACAGAATCACACAGAATTACCAGGTTGGAAGAGACCTTCAAGATCATCAAGTCCAACCTCTGTCCTAACACCTCAACTAAACTAAACCATGGCACTGAGTGCCGCATCCAATCTCTTTTTAAACACGTCTTTTTAAACATTTGTATACAAAGCTATCAAAACAAGAGGAAATGCTTGTTTATCTCCTAGTCTTTTCAATCATATCTGACACTTTGCCTCAGATAGTGTAGTTTCCAGATTTTGCTCTTTACAAATAAATATAGTTCTCCAAAAATTCATGTGAATACTTCAGGGGTACAGTGAAGATGGTTTACCCTTAATGTCTACCTTAAGGGAAAAATCATAACTCACCATCCCTGTTGAGATGCCTAGATCTGTGAACAAGAAGAAAGCAGCGGATGCTGTATACCTTAACTTCTTCAACGTTTTTGAAATGTTCCCCCACAGTAACCTTAGAGCTAAACTGGTCAAATAAGAACTCAGTAAATGGGCAGCTGAGTGGAGGTGAGTCAAAAATTGGCTTCCCCATTGGGATCAAAGGGTAATATCAGCAATACAAACTCCAGCTGGCAGCTGGTTACTGTTGATATCTCTCAGAAGTTAAAACTGTGACTTTTTAAAATCTGGACAATAGGATCAGACATATTTGCAGGGCAGAAGTTGATATGCTGGAGGACAAGGCTGATATTTAGAGGGACCTGATAAATGGGATTGGACAAATAGGCTGATGGGAACATCAAGAAGTTCAAAAAAGGTAAATGCAAAGCTGTGGACCTGGGGAGGAATAGCTCCATGCACCAGTACCTGCTGCAGTCTGTCTGACTGGAAAGCAGCTTTGTGGAAACGGACCTGAGTGTTTTTCCACAGAAGAGGGGGATCCTGATGGGCAAAATGTGAAACAAGGACAATGTACCCTGAGGGGAGTAGAACTAGCAGTCAGAGGGATCATTCCTCTCTACTGAGCCCTGTTGAGAACACATCTCATTCAGATTTGGGCTCTGCAGTAGAACATAACAGCGAGTTCCTAGCGCTCTCCCTTGGTGCCATGACCTTGCCAGTGACAAATGCTTAGGTACTGACCCTCATAAACTTTGGGTGTAAGAAAGGGGAGATCCCCTGGTGGAAAGAAGTGAAAAATATTTACATGTAGGTTAGTAACCTCAGCAACCTAAAAGGAACATGAAGTAAACTGCATCAGTAGGTGAAAAAGCTGAATGAAATGATCAAAACTAGTATGTAGTTGGGTGATCCATGTACTGCATTGGAGCCTTAAAGGAGGAAGCACTGGAGTTGTTTTCCTGTTGCTGGATCCACGAAAAAAGCAAGCTACACTCTTTACCCAAATGTGGAGTGCAGTCATAGAATCATAGAATATCCTGAGTTGGAAGGGACCCAAAAAGATCGAGTCCAACTCCTGTCTCTGCACAGGACAGCCCCAGGATCCCACCTGTGTCTGAGACCATCGTCCAAATGCTTTTTGAGCTCTGTCAGGTTTGGTGCTGTGACCATTTTCCTGTTCCACTGTCCAATTACCCTATGGATGAAGAATCTTTTCCAAACATCTAATATAAACCTCCCCTGACACAATTTCATGCAGGCAGCACAATCTCTCCCTTTTCACTGCTTTGAGCCAATTCAGGTGCCATTTCCCGAATGTCTGATGGGGCAGGTGCCTCAGATAAGCAGGACTGCCCAGGTGTAGCTATGGCAGGCACTGAAGGTAGGCTGAATCTGTAACAGATCATGTGTGAATGGAATAGGTATGTTTCAGAAATTATTGGGGGTCACTGAATCTGGTAGTTGAGGTTAAATGATCAATGAGGCTGAGAACAAATTTCTGATGGTTGCACATGGAAACATATATGCAAACACACACGGAGCAGGCACACTGACACCATTTATACACTGGAGAAAGATCACCAGGGTGGTCAGGACACTGGAGAATATGGCTTTGAAGAGAGAATTGGGGACCTTGGCTTATTCAGCCTTGAGAAAAGAAAGATCAGGGCATTCTTACTGTTGTCTGTGCTGCTCTACAACTGCAAGTTGATGATGGAAGGTGCAGAGCAGACTAGGACACTTTTCAGAAGGGTGCAGTGAAATAATGAGAGGGAGCAGACATATGAAAGTTCATAAAACAAAACACAGAGTAAATTATACTGGTGTTCCACATAGCGCTTTATCTTTACTTTGTATGAGAACTGAGAAGCAGTAAAGAATCAGGTTATAGAGTACACTTTCAACTTCTCATTTCTTTTGAAGGAAAGAGCCAGTGCATCAGAAAAAGACCTGTGGGATTTATTTTATACACATCTCAGACTTCCATACATTTAAATTTATATTCAAGCAGTCAAATACAACCACTTTATGGTTCTATGATTTTGGGGTAAAAGAAACTGTAATTTATGCCTTCTTCAAAACATTATTTTACTAAAACCAGGGTAAAAGTGATGGTGAAATCTGACTTCTAAAATTATCTTTTCTCCTAAAGCACCGTGGAGACGTTTCATTGTCCCATCAGCTCTAATACTGAAAAACATGTAATTATATGTAAAAATACCCTAACATTTTGTTATGCTTAGGTTTCATCATCGATAAAAAAATTAACAACCCATTATCTGATTTGCATATTCTCAAAGGAAAATGAGCATTATATTGAGTGGGAAAGAAAGGAAAAACTTGAGTGTTATTCATTGATCCCAGGGTTTAGACCATTAGTTATGATTACCTAACTGTTATTTGACCTATAATCTCACTGCTAATATCTATAGCCTCAAAACATTTTTAAGAAAGTTGAACTTTGATTTTTAAGATTATCTAATGAAGCTGTTTCCTTTTTCTCCTTATTCTTATTGTCACAACTAAAATCCAGATGAGCTGATAAAAATATCAGATTACTTCAAGAACACAAGCAATTTTATAATTTTTTTCACACCATATTTGCTTTAATTGGTAGGTGATTGTTTTGAGTGGTATATATCAGCAGACTTTGAAAGGCTTTTTCTCTGGCAAGTCAAAGCTGCAGTCAAGTCCACTGCTGTAAGAGGGTCAACACCTGATCTCAAAGTTGTGAAAGTTGCATTTTCTTTGAGCAAAGACTTACAGTTTTATAGAGACATATGCATTTATTAAAAATAAAAAAGAAAATGGAATTAAAGATGCAATATCAGTTCAGGGGGTGAAATTGAGTTATTTTGATCGTAAAAAAAATAAAATTTACTATGGAAAGAATATGTGAAAATAACATTTGAGAATTAATTTAGCCATGCTTAGGAAAAAAAAGTTTATTGATATTCACATATCAACTCAAAGGTGTTTCCATACCTCTTAGTTTTACAAAATACCCAATTGTACTGCTGGAAGTAATTCATCCTGGGAGCGTTCAAGATGATTACAGAGCATCTGTGTGAATAAGTAGGGTTCTTACTGCAACTGATTTGAAAAATTTCTCATGTTGCCAGGATTCCAAATGGGTCACAAGCTAATCTCTAGGACTACAAACAAACTTCATTCTATGCCTTTCCACTTCTACATGTATGCACGTCTGATCAGGTGTCTCTGGAAATTAAAATACAGGAGGCTGGTTTATGTTGGAGTCTCTTCCCTGCACAGTCAGGCCATACCTAGTGTTGACTTACAGAGCAAAAATCCTGAGAGTGCTCCTGGGCCTAACGTTTACAGACTTGAATTTTAAAATAGCATCACTCCAATAGCTGCATGAATAAAATACCAATTCAATTGCATATGCTTAGAGTGCAATCTCAAAGCAATTGATAAGCCAGTCAAATAATAAAAATCCCCAACTTTCTAGACATTTGTCACCAGTAAGTATCAGTTTCACAATCAAGTATTTGCCTGTTGCCTCCTGGTGCCAACATCCTTTGAAAAGACAACATTGCTGCAGCAATAAGCTTTCCTTCTTTGTCCTCTCTTGCAAATTATTGCTGAAGAAAACAGGATTCTTACATTGATTTCAATGGGTTGTAATGTGCCACTTGTTAAATAATGACTGGCAATTTCTTAAGTCGTCAGAAAATCAATTTTCATGTAGACGGTATTAAGCATGAAGTATGGCTACCTTATTCAGGTATTTGTTTGTTTGAAAGAAATTGAAATTTCTAGCGTTACTTTTTTTTTATTCTTTAAATCCTATAGTCTCCTGATGTTAAAAAAAAAAAAAAAAGAAAGAATGCAATTTCTTGTTGCTTGAGACTATATTAGTATATGTCTTTCGTTTTAATGCTTTCTACTAAAAGACACTCTCTGTATTTCTGAAGTACTTGGACATATAGTCCAAGAGAACAGAAGGCAAAGGATCTTCACTATTAGTCAGTGGCAGACTAAACAGAATAGGGAAATCTTGTTGCTAAATATAATAAGATACAGTTTAGGATTGAGATAACTGGGCTGGAGGAAAAGCTTTAAGATATGAACAAGATTTCATTGTACCGAGGCATTTAAGGGCTGCAGGATTTAGGACAAACCATCTAATTTATCTTCCCTTATGAGAAAAGGATCAAAGAAAGATAAGGATAGAGTAATTTTTTCCCCAGGCCCCAGGATCTGAACACATGTGGGGTTTTTTTAACATTTATGTCATGCTGGCCTAGATGAGGGATTGTGTGTGACCTGTAGGCAGCCGACTGCTAAGCAGCAGTAGGACTAACACTGCATGAGAGCACTCAGAATGCTCCATCTCAGTGCACAAACCTGAACAGGTGGGACTGCAGTCCAAAGGGACTGGTTCACATTTTGCCAGCATAACACACCACGCTAATCCTCAGTATCACAGAGGCAGAGGAGACTTAAACTGTGTGGACAGACGAAAATGGCTGGGACTTTTACAACAGGAGAGACTGATGCGGCCTGGTAGAGGCTACCAGTTTCTCCCTGTCTTTGATGCTGCTGCTTCAGCCAGTGCTCCTGGGGATTTACTGACACAGACACTCCTCCTTTGGGCTGCAGCTGCCAACCATTGCTCAGCTCCTCTGGCTGCATCCCAGGAGGGAGGATGGAGGAGGCACAGGGAAGGCAGAGGAGAGCTGCTGCTGCTCCACTGGCTGTTAGGAGAGCCTCAAGGGATGTTTAGAAAGATGAGAGCTGGACTGAGAGACTCACACTGAAAGGAAACACTGGCAAGGGGAAAGTGTGGTGACAGAGCACAAAAAAATAAATTTTACCTAGTATTTACCATTTCTACCGGAAAGTGAGGAGAAACAGCAATCTGCAGATACACTATTAATTATGTGCTGTTTTCTCTCAACAGCTCTGATATTTTTCCAGCTACAGTGGTAGTTGATACATAGAAACTGAAAACACCTGCTATTTTTCAGATCAGAGGACTCAGGCTAACACATTTTTTCTCACAAAGAAGTGGTTTTTTTTCCTGTGAATCAAACAATTTAGATCTTTTACCCACTTTGGGCTGTTTTTTCCTCCACTTGTGGAAACGCTGTCCTCTGTTTACCTCATGTGAAGTATTGTAATTGAGTTGTTTTTCTTGCAAGTGAGAATTGTCTTTGTCTTTTACACGAGGCTTACAACATTACGTGGTATCTTCGGTCACCTCACATATTCATGGTAGAAGCACCACTGCACCATCACAAACATCAAGGAACTGCTGCTATGTTTTATATCTTAAAAATAAAGGTTGAAAAAAATTTTAAAATAAAACAAAAGGAACAAATGATGACAGAAATCATTGTTATACAAAAAAAACCCCAAACAACCAAACAAGAAACCCCACCGCAAAATACATTCTGACATGACAATAAAAGAGACATTGTTTGAAAAAAACTTTTGATGTTACAAATATATTCACTATGGATGGGTGCTAGAAGTATTAAGAATCTCTAAATTTCCCCTTTGCTCTGGAGCTTAATGTTTCTTGTGACTTTTCAGAATCACTCCTTTTTAAATGCTCTCCAAGAGAATGCATATTAGCAGGTCCCCAAAACCTTCACCTTTACTAAGACAGTTTATTTTTTATATCTGTATTTTTTCCTGGAAAGCTTTAAGACCTGACATTTCTGCATTTCTGCAAAGAGTTTATTTCCTTTGTCAATAATCCTATATCATACACAGGCTGTAAAGACACAGTTTAATTGATTTCTGGTTTGCATTTCAACATGCAAATAGAAAATATTTTCATTATTACATTGAATTCTATTTTTCTTCACAAATCTATAAGTTTTGTCATTATAACTATTTTTTTGAGATCTGTTGATGTTTAGGCCTAAATTATTGATTATTTAATGTATTTTAGCTTCTAGGGTTAAAATTAAATTTTAACATTTAATGTATTAACTTCCCTTCTTTCTTTATCCTAAATTTCCCTTCGGCCTTCTTTATTCTTTCTAGTAGGTTCCTGATATATAACTCATTGGACAAAAATGTTCTTCCAACTTACTTATTTGATTTTGGTTCAGGACCTTTTTTTCTTCAACCTTTTTACTCTTTCTTGCCTGATTTAATTTTCTCAAGGTCTTCATCCTCTCTTTTTTTTCCTTTAGCTGATAGTCTTCCTCTTTTCTGATATTCCTGTGAATTTAATATTTGTTTCCTTTGTGGATGCTGAAAGCTTGGTTGCAGGGAGATTTTCCAGCTTTCTGCCAGCGTCCGTGTGAAAGTCCTCGCTTTCTCACGGATGCTGGCCGAAAAACAGTTAGAGGCTTTTGTAAACTATTTCCTTTTTCTTGCAGGTGCAAGATGTTTATGCAGCACTAGCTGGAGAAATATTTTGAAATGGGTGTTGTAGAGTTTAGCCAATCATTATGGGAGGTGGCTGGCCAAAGGACCAATAACTTTATGCCATTCAAGTGAACTAAGATATATAAACAAGTCTGAAAATTAATAAATTATTCCACTTCTTCCTGGACTGAATCTGTGTCGTTTCTCTCCGTCTGCGGTACAACAGCAACATTCCTTCATCTGGTGATTTTATTACCTTCTACCTGATCTTCAAAACATATCTTCATCAATGCTTCCTGCTTCAAATACAGTTCAAAACCTATCTCTCTTCTGTTATGCTGTTCTCCTGCTCTTTGTTTTTCTTATTTGATCCACCATTCATCTTCAAATGCACAAGCATAAAATTCTGCAATTTACATAAATAATTGAGGCAAGAATTTTTTTGTCCAGTGGCTCTTCAGCTGAAAGTTTAATTTCTGGACCCATCCCAACGTTGTTGACACTGGGAAAATCTCTTCAGCTCGTGGGATCTCTGTCCATTTTCTTCTTCTTAGTGCCAGGAAGAGCAGTTTCTGTCTTTTTAATATGGATTTTAATATGGGAATAAACAGATGTAGGATTGTAACACAGTCAGCGCAGTAATGGGGTTGTGTAGAAATCTTAGAGTGATGAGAAGTTTATGGCGTTTTACACACGTTTTGTATGGTTTTAGGTCAGCGAAGTGCCACACTTGTTAACTCGTGTATTCACAGAGCAGAAGACTGCAAAGGACCTACTGCTACATTCCAGAGGGTGCAAACAATGTCTGCCCTTACCCAGCTTATTAATAATATCAAAGAGCTATTTCTAATTTGCTAAGAACCCCAGCACTATTGTTACTTATCCCAAGTATGCTAGGTGTGGAGCTGACCCTATAAAAAGATTTACTTTGAGATTGTCTACAGCTTGTTCTTCCTTCTGGATTTCACAAAGTAGAGATTAAATGCATTATAGTTTGAGAAACAAGAGCAGTTTTACTTTTACTATGAAATTATTGAAACAAAGGAAATAAACCAGTGTATTATTTTTGGTTTTGTTCACCATTCTCTTCATAGTGCAAAGAAGGAAAATTTTGAAAACTTTGAAATTTGATTCTGGACCTTTATGAAATTCCAACCCCAAACATATCATTCTTGCTTCAGGCAACATTTTTCTATAATAACAGTTTCTAATCTGTTTAAGACATCTCTTTTTCTTCTCCAAGATATTTCTGATTTTGCCTCTCATTTCATCAATTCACATTGTAGAACCCTTTTTTTTTTTTACAGCTGATTTTAATTTTTATTTCACAAATGTAATTTGATAGTTTTATAAGATGGAGATCATTTTAGAAGGAGGAGGATAAAGGAAAGCAGTAACTAAACACTTCCTCAGAGACTATGATTATATATGTTACCCATAGAGGTGGCTGAATTATTTTCTGCTTTGCTTTGTTCTAAAAATCTAAACAAACTTTGGAAATTTATCTGGAAGCAACTTTTCCAGAGGGAAATCTGTCTTTTTTGCTCTTCATAAATGTTGACACAGTAGGTTTGATGTTTAACAAAAAGCTATTTTTAGCCACATAGGAGGAAGAAGAAAAGATAAGTCATCAATATGTAGGAAATTTGTAGGTTATTAAACCTTGGGGAGTCTTGGTATACCAGACACTGACCATGTCTTCCTGGTTGCAAATAGAACTTCATTGTTAGCTGTGTCCACATGCATTCAACTAGTGAAGTAATGCAGAAGTTGATTAATACCATAACATTGATTTCCTGACCACTGGTTTATATTTGAAATTTATGTGTATTGCAACTATACATCAGTGTAGAAGAAATTTATTAGAAAAGCATTTCGTAATTAAAAAAAAACCCCAAAACCATGTTCCTCTGGGTCTCCAGTATGCTACTACTCAATATGTTAAGAAAAAACAAAGAAGTCTTTATATGGGATCACCATAAGAAGATTCTCTGGCTTCCAAGACACACAGAATAAATCATACAAATATGCTAGCATGTCAAATAGAAGTAAATTCCTTCAGGGAAGAGCTCTTTGTTCTGGAACTAAAGGAAGACAAAAATAATGAATAATAATTTGTTATATGTAGGTCATAACTGTTCCACTGGTTTTCATAGTAAAAGACTGTAAGATATGTTTGCAAGTGTATCAGTAGCTATACCATAATGAACTAAATCTATAATGTGCCATAAAGGACTTATATCATTAATTTTAGAAAGCTTCAATAAAAATTTTAATATAGTGTTTGAAAAAAAATCTGTGACTAAATTCTGACTTTTTTCTCTTCTTGTCCTGTTGGGGTTTTATTTGTTTGTTTGGGTTAAAAAAAAAAAAAAGACTGTGAAATCTTCACCACACATTTTGAACCTTTGCTCATAACTAAGACAGAAAGCTCTGGGAAATAATACATTATTCTTCCAATACATTAATACCAGGTGATTTTCACAATATTATCTCAATAGAGAATTTTCAAACTGTCCGTGAATCCTTCTCTTCCCAACTAGAAAGGAATGATTCCACATTATTATCCCTGCTCTTCCTCTTGAAGAGAGAGACCACATTGACTGGATGGCTGTGTACATCTAATAAGTACATGGACACCTACGTACATGATGAACAGACTTTCATCTCCTTCTCCAGTAGTGCTACACCCAGGGAAACATGTTCTGAATTACATATTTATGTGATGTGTTTAAGTGTACTTGAAAGCTGGGAATGGATCATTAAGGAGAATTAGTACAACTGCACAAATCTATTCTATATGGAGTCATGGTTTTCAATGATACAGCCTCATATCTACCAAGTGTGGAGTGAATGAGTGAAAGGTGAGGGGGAAGGAGCATGTAAGAGATGGAAGCACTGTTCTGGGGAGGGTGTGGTGGTGGTGTGGATGTTTCCAACAGTAGAGGACTTTCCCCATCAGAGTCTGGGCAGTGCACTGAGCTTCATGCTCCTATGGGGAGCTCATCAGGTTGATAAAAAAAATGAAATTAATCCTTTGTAAGTACTTAGTGTGGAAAGATCATTGAAAATATCTGGTAGTAAAAATAGGATGAGGAAATACAGGAGAAATTAAAGTTTCATTGGATCTGAATTTTTTTTCTGAATATAGAGATCAACTGCAGGAAAACAGGACTTCTTTACAGTATATCTGGTGGCAATGGATATTATTATGAGGAAGCTAATCAGAAGGCAGCTCTATGATACTTGCAGGTTCTGTAACACTTTCTGTGGGTTTTTTTTTCACTTGATGCAGGTAGATCTTGAATTTGAAACTGTATTTGGTAAAATCAATGTAATGCACATTAGATAAGTCCAACAAGAGAAATACGTTTTTAATCAAAGACCCTGAAAAAGTAATTAAGCCTTAAGTAAGTAAGTAGGCACATGATGGTTGTGTTTCTAGTTCTGCAAGGCACTTAAGAAAGAACCCACTATTAGGTGAGATCTCCTTTAAGGATGATAGTTCCATAGTTATTACAGAAAATTATAGTCATAAAAAGTAAAGATAAAGGTCTTCTAAAACAAGAGAGATGAAAATGCTTTATATTGACTTCAAATGTAAACAAACAGTGAGAAAGCTATTAAGAGGTTGCTTGCATCAATAGCTCAGGCCAGATCAAATAGATGATTATGTATTGTTGGCATACACAATTTAGACTCCAGAGAGGTGTTTAAGACAATCTGGAAAATGGGGCTTTATTCTTCATTTCTTTTTTTGCTCCATCTGAAAGTACCTTCTGGAAGGTCTTCTAGGATATGTTGGATATGTTCTGCTAGCCACAATATGCTCAATATAATAATTACTATTTAAAATGAAACTTGATTTAGTCAGGACATCTTTAAATAGTTGCCAGTGAAATAAAGGTTCATAAAGATTTGAATATAAAAATAAAAAAACATGTAGAGCACAAAACTAATAGCTGACACTGGTTTCTTTATAAATGTGTGCTAATATATCTTCAAAATGTTCACAGTAAAATGTAAACAAGGTAAATTTAAATTTTCCTACTTCATTTTCATCATCTGTTAGAGGAAAATCTACCATTTGGTAGATGGTGGGATTTGGAGTGGGTTTTTTGTATGCTTTTATTTCCTTCCACTATGTAGGTTAACACTTATCAGCTGCACTAATTGGAGAAAATGGATTCAGTCTCAAAGGAAACTTCACATTGCATCTCAGTAGCAATGAGCTGTTTTGTAAGGTAGAGACTTATCTTGACAAAACAGTTTTAGACACCTGGGGAAGATGGAGGAAGAAGTGCAAAAAAACCTCCAGGACTGACAGTGCAATATTGCAATATTAATTTCTTCATTTTTCCTCATACCATTATTTCAGGATCCCTCCAGCAACAGAGGAGATGGCTGCAATGTCACTGTGCCCTGCAATACTTCAATAACAGAAATATGTGTATTAAAAGTGTAACAAAGAAGGAGTAGAATCTATGCTAATGTAATGGTTCAATAAAGAATGAGTTAAATTTCAGAGTTGCTTTTTAATTCTTCAATCAGATGCATATATGTAGGTATATTTTCCGTATTAGGAAACTAAGGTGTCAGTTGAGGGAAAAAAAATATGTGGACAGGAATAATAGTAAGTGGGATAGTTCAGTTTGTAAATTAATGCATAGATATAAGATTGGATTGAAGCCTAAGATACTTTGTTATTGCTGTATCCCTTAGTGTCTCTCTCTTCCCTTACTCATATATACACACAGATGAAAAACTTCAAAAAAGGTTTCATTCTCTGTCAGAACATAGATGTTTGCAATGTTGTTACAAAAGATGATACACAAAACCATGCCAGAGGGTTAGTTTTCACATTTTATAGTCAGTAGCAAAGAGTTTTAAAACAATTTCCATAACTTGAATTTATGATAGAAGAATTGTTATTAGAAGACTCAGGAGGTTACACTAAAAAGATTATAGGGATCTTCTATTAAAATCAATGAGGTGAAAACAGACCATCTACCTTATTTTTGATGAATCCTGCAACACATTTTCATAAACCACCAAGGCAGTGGGGAGAATTGAAGAATGTAAAGCTAGATTAAAACTAAGGAAATGGTTAAAGACAAATATTGTAATCTGTGTTATACCAAGGTATAACAATTACGAAACTCCTGTTAATAAGAGTGGAGTACAATGCATATGAAGTTCTAGTGCAATAAAGGCCCAGTGTGTGATCACTATATAAACATCTAGCAGGGTGAAAGACTTGACCTTCTGCAAAGAGTAAAACATAAAACAGCAACCATGAAAAGACATTTCGGTTGCCCAAGTCTTCCCCTCTGCAGTCCTGTCACTGGACATACACCATCTTCCATAGCAACTAAATAGGCTAAGATAATGATGATGATCACATTTTTGGTTTTTGCATGTACATGGGTGACAAGATACCAATGACAGACAATCCTAATGCCTCCAGATTTAGTGTTGAATGTCTACCTATATTTTTACATGAGATGAACAGTAACCGACCCCAGGGCCCTGGTGACAACTGGGCAAGGGATCTCCAGCACAAGTTATGTCTCTTTTGTCCTCGCAGGAAATGATGATGCATGTGGAATGCATTAGGAAGAGCATTGCCTGGAGGTTGAGGGAGGTGATCCCGCCCCTCCACTCAGCTCTGGTGAGGCCAGTCTGGAGTGCTGTGTCCACCGGGCTCCTCAGTACAAGAGAGACATAGAGATCCTGAGGCGAGTCCTGCAGGGAGTGACAGAGATGATGAGGGAACTGGAGCACCTCTCATATGAGGAGAGGCTGGGGAAGCTGGCCCTGTTCAGTCTCAAGATGAGACTACTGAGAAGAGACCTCAACAACCTATCTCCAGAGATTTATAATAGAAGAAAAGTGAATTGAGTAAGTATCTACTTAACTACTAAATAAGTGCCAGTCACATAAATACATGCAAAAGATGAATTGTTAAATTTTGTCAAAGCATTAACAGTTAAGTGAAGGAACACTGAAATGGATCTTAGAAGTATTCTTCTGGTTTCAGTAGCACAAGCATATATTCTATTACAGTATTAAAGTAACTCCTCCCATTATTAATATTTTTTAAAACTCTTTTTAATAATAATTTGGTGCTCTTCCTTATCCATCAGTAAAGTTCATGCTGACAAATAATACAAATGCAAATATTTTAATATATACAGAAA
This sequence comes from Rhagologus leucostigma, assembly GCA_013397725.1. Lineage (NCBI taxonomy): Eukaryota > Metazoa > Chordata > Aves > Passeriformes > Rhagologus > Rhagologus leucostigma. The sequence goes on from VZTD01002630.1 coordinate 279,301, forward strand.
TTGTGCACTTATGTTTCTTAGACTTACATGGATCTGTAAACATAAAAGAGCTGATACCTGCACTTCCCAGTTTTGATTGTGTTCTGAAATCAGACTGTATGCCTTATAAAATTGTAGAACATGCTGACTTAGTAAGGAGAGTTTATTGAAAGAAGATCACAAGGAAACTGTTACAACTTTAAACCATACAGCTATAACAACATTATTACTTCATAGTGGGTATTACGTTAGTTCTTGGCATTAATAAAATTTGAAATACTCATTAGGAACTGTTCATCAGGTTAGGCTTGTCTTTTATTTATGAAGTGTTTGCAAACCAGTAACTTTGTTACAAATCAGATTTATCTTCATCACTTTTCCATTAATGGCTATTGTAGACACATTGTATATTATCCTATAGATTGTTAATCTCAGGAAAGTTAATACTTCTTTGCTAGTCAATATTTGAAATCTGCTAATGGAACTCTGTGACAGACGACTTGCTACAGGCATGGTTTCTCTACTCTGATTAGATAGAAAATTAGGATCAGTGCCTGATGGTCAATATTTCAAGAACAGCATGCAGGAAGTGTTACTATTTAAGACTTACAGAGAAAACTAAGCTTTGTAAACTGCATCATTCAGCAGTATTTCTAGTCTTCCTTTGCACAAGTAATATTATAGCTATTTATGCGATGTGTGATGTAGACAAAAGGTATCTTTCAAGCCTGTCAAGACAAGATGGTCCAATGACATTTGCACTATCATTATGAACCCCAAAACTTGGGGGTTTGTTTGGTTGGTTTTTCTTCTGGGCAATAGGAATTCTGCAAATGGTAAGATCTGCAAGGACATCTTAAAAAAAACCTCATGAGTATCTCTGGGCTCTGCACTTGCATCTTAGAGTACCTAAAACTAAAATTTTATGACAAAAAAAGGAAGATCTTTCTCAAGTGTTTAAAATCTCTTCTTCATGTCTGATCAAGCCTTTTTGCATTCTAAAAAGATAGATCTCATATAGTGAATTGCTGACTCTTCCTTCAGCTTTTGTAAATTTTCTCCTGGGAATCTTACACAAATCTAGCAGGCATACCACTGGAGATTAATGTTTATCCATTACAGAAAACAATACAAACATGAGCACAAAATTAGGGCTTCCTTCTGAAACTCTAGGATTTACATGAATTATAGGTTTTAGACAAGAACAACCTGAAAAATCCTAAATGGTAAAAATAGCAGCACACTATACAGTATTTCTGTTATTTAGGTTGAAACATAAGGATGTTACTGCTTGAATATAAGCTCCCAGTTTCTCTGCAGATTTCAAACATAGAGTGACCTGCATGTGTGGATCTTTTCAAAGTATTGCTGAGCAAGCATTCACACCCAAAGTTTCTCACAAATTGCCTGCCTCTCCGCTCAAGGTCATGCTCTATTAAGACTTTGATACTATAACAAGCTTCCCAGAAGGTTTGCTCTGAACCGTTAACTGCACGTAGCCAGACTACTGTAACATCAGCCTGTCTCCTGACTGATTCCTTACAGAGGAATTTTTTATTACAGAGTATTGTATGGATCTGTTGTAAGCACTATTATTAAGCCAGGACTTGTTAAGATTGCACAGTGGTCTCTTTCACAATAGATTAGAGAACTAGAATGTGGTATGGCCTCATACGGTCTCAGGTTTCTGCTAATTTTTTTCAGTAATAGGTGATGTTTTATTCCCAACACATATTTTGCATTGTACCCCATGTCATTATTAAACTCATTTACAATTGTCCTAAAAAAACATGTTTACAATAAATTCACAATATCCTTCAAAACATTCCTGTTTTTGGCTAAAGTTATTTGTCTATCTTTTGCCTGATATTTAGAATATTTTCAAGCCATAACTATTTGGGGTTTGTTGTTTGGGTTGTTTTGTTTTTTTTCATTTTCAAATTACTGACCTAAGTCAGATTTTCCAGCAAAGAAGACAAAAGATACTCAGTGCTCTCACTTCTTGGTCATGTACAATTGATTAGCATGTTCCAAAAATATTCTGATAAGAAATTTACATTGCCACCCTGTGCATTTCCTCTGAAATTTTGAATCTATTACTAGGTCAAAATTTGTTATAAAAACAGAAGTCTTAAGAAACACCTTTTTGCTTTCTTATGAATGATGTCCACAAGGCAGGTTGCAGTTCATGTCAGAACGACAGTTAGAAGAGCTGCATAACTGCTTCCCTTTCACTCTTTTGTGAAAGTCCATGGAGATTTCTTTCCCTGAATTCACACTGGGAGTTTCCATGTTTTCTACTTTTAAATTAATTCTTCCATTAAATGTGTTTCTCTGCTTGTGGTTATGTTATATTACTTACTGTATTTCATTTGCTCTGTTTTGCTTTTATTCTTTAAGCCCTGCCTTGCCAAGATGAACTGCTTAAAATAAACATTGAAAGGATGGGGCTATGGGTAAGCTGCTCACATACATTTTCCGCTAGGAAGTGATGTGCTACACTGAAGTTTGAAATTGTTCTGTTTCATATTATGTTCATACCTTAATTGTATGATATTTTTTAAACAAGAATACCTTGCATTTTAGGAGCTGTTTATAGAACATTTGCATTATTAGTGTCCCATCTGTCACATAGCCAAGAGAGAAAGAAGAATCTGTGCAAATGACAAAGAAACCCATCAAGTTAATTTTCTATAACTGAGTCTTGTTAATAATTAATCGTGCTGAATTCCTAACCTATTACAGTTTAAATAGAACGCAGATTTGACTCTTAATTGAGATGAGAGAATGGATTAGGAAAAGGCTTAGAGAAATGGAAAAAAAAGAAGGCCATATCTCAAATTTAGCAGTGATTCTTTATTAGGAGGGATGAGCAGACAAAGATGCTTATGCATCACAGAAAGTGGTATTTTTAAGAGGAACAAAAGAGAGTATATTGAGGAACAAGTCCAATAAGTTGCTGCCTATTAAAACTGTCTCCTGGGCCCTCAAAGCAAGAGCACTTTAGGTGCTGTGTTATTATCTACTTTAATAGTAGTGTCACTAGAAGGCATGGGATGTGTGCTGAAACATGTGTGATTTGCTGAATATGTATTAAGTGATCCACAGCTAAGATTTCTGTCCATCTTGTGGCTGTAGACATGGCAGTAATGAGAAGGTCATTGCTCAGGCATAATTGAGGTCAGTAGATTATTGCTCAAGCCAACAGTATAGTGTGACAAGGGAAAAAACTAGCAGTTTTAGTTCAATTCCTTGTCAGCAAAGATATTGCTTTATGTCTGTTTAAGGTGGGACAAGAAGATCTTTACAGAACAAATGTATGTCTGAATGAGGCTGTAAGAGTATCCATTTCTTTGTTATACAAACCCCAACATTAATATACAATCTCGAAATTTAACTTATGATGTAGAGAATGCTGCAATATAGTCATAATTACCTAGAGAAATTTTTTCATCATCATCTAGGTGTTGCAGAAGAAAAACAATACTGCTGCTTAATGGAGATTCAAATAGGTAAGCACTCTGCTTACAGCAGCTGTTTAGCTCTTTTGAAGATATTATAATAAAAGCAAAGAGAAATATTTCCCCTGCCTGTGATCTATTTTCAGTTACTGACCTACTCAAAGTGTAGCATGCCTATAGAAATTATGCATCCTTTCAATACTGAAGAGGGAAACAGGGGTTGCTTTTAATTTTCTCCCTCTTTTTCAGTTGGAGTGCAATTCTTTCTGCTCTACAAATTGAGTCCATTATGTAAATAAAACACCAAACACAGCCTGAAAACCACTTTAGATGACAATCTTAAACGACTTGATGAATGTCAAGAAGCTCTTGAAGGAAATACAGGAAAATTGTGGTCAGTGCTATGTTGCATTGAGCATCAGTCTGAAAGCTGAAGATCAAGATCATTGTCTTCCTTAAAGATACTCTAAGACTATTCAGTTCTAGCCCAGATGCAATCTTGATCAGTTACTAGCAGCTTGACAGGAAATCCTCACACTCTAGATCTCCATTTCTGTTTGAAAGAAATATCCCATCTGATCTGGAAAGTTAAGCCTCTTCTGTTGGGTAAAGCGAGTTGGCCTGACCTATGTGAAATGGGTTGCACCTGTACTGAAAAAATTACCTCATCTGTACAAAGAGAGCTAATCACTGCAAAATCTACTCTTTGGGGGTTACAGTAATACTCCAAACAAACCCTTAGTTATGCTAGTACTCTGGGATTTCTAAGCACTTCCCAGTTTGTATCACCTGGATATTCATTCTGGTCATATGCAGAGCTCAGTAGAAGCTAAAGCCTTAGAAACCTCTCTGTCCCCCTCATTACCTTGTTTCTGATATGTGAGCCTTGTTGCAGAGGTTGGTGTGGGAGGAATCCCTCTGTCTCGGGGGAGGAGGAATTGGCTGGCCAGCATACTGTGAGAGCTGTCAGCAACAAAACTACCAGGCAGCAAAGCTCTTTGGAACCCCAGGTGTGACTATGAAACAGGAATGTTGACTTATAAGTGCAGTGATGAAGATGCTGGACTGAAAATTTCAGCTCTTTAGGTAAATGGTAATTTCTGTGTTAAATATTCTATTGACTGAATAACTCAATGGCCTTTTTCCTTTTGCTCTTTCAACATTTCATTATCTATCATCCTAGGTTTAAACTCATCAGTTCTCTGCACTGCACCTATTTTTCCTAAAAACCGGTGTTTCAGAATTTCATTACCGCTAAGGTCTGGGTACCCATTTCAGCTTGGCAACACTTCACTTTGTACTCTTACAAATGTAAATACATTATTCTCCTCCTATGTGACTGCATTCCAGGTCACAGTGAATCCCACTAAGCAGAGGTTAACTAATAAATCATGAAGTTCTTCATGCACTGAATTGACCTCAAAGGGAAAAGGTTACTTATGGCTCAGATTTAACAGGCTAAAAAAACAATAAACAAAGTATGCAGTACAAAAACTGTCAAAACTTCAATTTTTTTTTAGCAATCAATTTTAAAAGGAATTAGCTATATTGCTACAACCTGTGTGCTTGCTATTAAATCAAATTGGCTATGTCTTGTCCGTACAAGATAATTTAGGAGGAAACTTTCAGAAATGCCTTTAAGAGTTTGTTATTCACAGAATCACAGAATGGGTCATGTTGGAAGGGAGCACAGTGAATCGCATGGTCCAACCTCCCTGCTCAAGCAGCGTCATCCCAGAGCACATGGCACAGGACCGTGTCCAGAAGGTTCTTGGATATCTACAGTGAGGGAGATTCCAAAGCCTCTTTGGGCAATCTGTGCCAGTGACCGGTCACCTGCAGAGGAAAGTTCTTCATCATGTTCAGGTGGAACTTCCTGTGTTCCAGTTTCTGCCCATTGCCTCTTGTCCTATTGCTCAGCACCACTGAGAAAAGTTTGGCTCCATCCTCTTGACACCCTGGTCACACTATGTTTGAAATCTGCAGAGGAATTGGTAGCCTATATTCAAGCAGTAACATCCTTTTGTTTCAACCTAATAGAAATACTGTATAGTGTGCTGCTATTTTTACCATTTAGGATTTTTCAGGTTGTTCTTGTCTAAAACCTATAATTCATGTAAATCCTAGAGTTTCAGAAGGAAGCCCTAATTTTGTGCTCATGTTTGTATTGTTTTCTGTAATGGATAAACATTAGTAGTATGGCCACTGTGACTTCAGTACTAAACACATCCCAGCAAATAGATATTTAAATGAGTTAATTTTTTCTTTAATTATTACCCAGATAAAGTTCTCAATTTAATATATTACTGAATATAAACAATGTTTAAAAAATTAGAACCTGTTTGTCATACTCAAGAATGGAAAGTATATTGTATCTCAGGAGTCACAAACCAATTAAACAAAGGGAGGTGAAAACAAATAAGGATTCCATGTAACAAAGGACAGAAATTTAATCTCAGTCAGGAGAAAGTAATGAGCAGAATCAGGATTTACTTATACCCATCTCTACCAAGTGAAAGAAAGTTGCCTACTGAGAATATAAATAAGACAAATCAAACACCTCAGGATGTATCTGAAGAAATTTTATTCTTATCAGATAATGAACTTGGGTTTTGTGATGAGAATGCTAATTAATTCAGTTGTAATGTAGATAGCAATAATAAAGACAAAGTGACTCTCTTGGAAAGATAGATCCAATTCTTTGTTAAAGTTAATCAGAAATTAAAGTGACAGAAAAAAACATAATGTAAACTCTGATATCTGACTTAATAACAGAAGCCTATAACTTTGAAAACAAACTTGGGTAACATCAATATTAAGATGGTAAGAGACAAATATAAGGAGTTAGTCTTTTGAATTTTAACTTATTTCTTCAACTCAAAGGTAATATCATGCATTTAGAATACGATCCTGGAAAGTTTTGCAAGAATGACTTTTTGCACAAGTATATTTTCAACCTCAGAGTTTGTTTGTACAAGACAAATTTATATAGCTACCTCTTCTGTCCAAAACCTCTGCTTGTTCCTCTGAAACCCGTCGTGGATAATTAGTCATCAGATAAAAATCAGTGAGACTAAAAAGCACATCTTGCCCTTCTGTTCTGAAACCTTCAGGTCCCTTCTGTATCACCGTGGACAGCATCATCAAATCTGGAGTCCTATATGACTTTTATCTTTCTAACTTGTCATGTTGATTCTCTCCTCATTTAATACATCTATGACACAGCCTTTTCTGTCTATATAATTATAAATTTTACCAAGCTCATATCAATTTACTTTTCACTACAGCATCACCTTCCATTGTGGTCTACATGAGTTGTCCTTCTAACAGCCATTCAGAATACTGCTATAAAACATTTTTTATAGGTCAAAATGATGTTATTTCTCCTCTGTCTGTCTTTCTAGTGAGTGATCTTCTCCAACACATAAACAACTGTTTTGGGGTAGCACTGCCTAAGGGTCAAAATGCCGCACAGGTGTTCTCTTACCGTCCTCAACAGGACAGGGTGAGAAAATGTGATGAGAAAGCTTGTTGGTGGACATAAAGAGAGGTCACTTACTTATTGCTGTCATGGGCAAAAAATACTCAGCTTGGGAACAATTAATTTATTTATTGTAAACTAAAATATATTTGAGTGGTAAGAAAGAGACACAAACAGTACCTTTCCCCATCCCTCCTTACCCAGGCCTTCTTTTACTCCTTCTCTCCCAAACCCTCTACATTCCACCTCCTCCCACCCTGTGCAGCACAGAGAGAACAAGGAATGGGGGGGTTATTGTAGACCATAATAATTTCTCTCCTCATTTTTTCCCTCAGTAGCATTACATTCATTAAATCAACTTCCATTTCTAACTGGATTCGTTTTTCATGCATTTTTAACGTCTTTTGGGGACATAATATGTCAAGAGGGACCACAGATTTTTTTTCAGTAAATGGCAGCTGCCTGGTATCAAGGAGTAGTTTTTCTTTCAGTGTAGGATAGAGGACAAAAAACGTATTACCAATAGCACCAATTTTAAGACAAAAACAAAAAAAGTCATTAAAGGTCTTGTAATTAGTGCACTGGAATGTAAAAAAAAATTAAATTTATTTCATTTAAGCACTGTAATATTCAGTGATATTTACAAATTATACATGTCCTGTTAAATGACAATTAATTGTTCAATCGATGAAAAAATCTATAAGAAAATACAGCTGTGCCATCTCACTTGATATTGATTATCTGTAAAAAAACTCTAATGGAGAATCCCGATACTTGATATTGGTATGTGCCTAAATTGCTCTATTTTGTCAAAGCAATGCTTCTTATTAGTATTGGAAGGAACATATTTACTCGTTTCCTTTTTTTATGGGGCATCTTTTTAGTTTATTGTATTTACAGTCTTTAGACTGTATCAACTACGATAAAATGAGTGTCCTCAAGAACACTTATTAAACAAGGACAAGGAGTTATTCCTGGGTCATGAGTGTATTCAGCAAAAAGCATTGTTGTGTAACAAGCCAAGGGAAAGGGGAAGGAAAAGGAAAAGGGGAAGAGAAAGGGATAGGGAAAGGGAAAGGGAAAGAAGGGAAAACCCCAGGTCACTGGCCAATAAAATAACTTTATTTGGTGAGGATTGCCGCAGCTCATCCTCATCTGTGTATACTCTCCATTGCAGATGTTCCTCTGAATAATTTTTGCACAGTAACTGTATGATTTCACCAGGACTGTTGCATTGCAGTATGAGACTGTTTTTATCAGGCACAAATGTTGCACTCATCGATTGGCTGTTTAGCTTTCTGCATGTACATTATCAGCAAATGCTTACTGGCCACCTATATCACTATTTTCTACTAGAGTTATCTATTAAGATTTATGTGTTCCCTAGCATAAGGTTATCAACAAAAACTCTGAAGCAATGTTTGGAAAAGGAGAATTCACATTTCAGTGGCAATCATTTCCTACACATCCCAGCTTTACAGATGAGATAATATTTCCTGAATCCTCCAGCATGAGGCTGTGAGGCTAACAGCACTTTGGGATAAAAAAGCAAAAGGTACTGCCACAGCAGTCTGGGGTTTTGTGTGCGTCAGGTTGAATACGAAATGAAAGGCAGACTGTAGTGCTAGTAGTGAAAGACAGCAGATTTAAAAAGTAAGCTTTCTACAGAGCAAAGCACTGTGCAACACACCAGCACTGGTGTGTGCTGGATACAAGAGTCTCCCTCAGTTTCCCTCAAAACCCACTGACCTAGTCCTGAACAAAACAAGTCAGAGTCTGGCAGCCAACCCACTCACCAGATCCCAAAAAAGGGATCTCATTCATCATCTTTTATTCCCTGAGTAGGTGCCTGCCATGAATTGTACACACTTTTGCAACAAACCACAGCCCACAGCCAGAACTTTCACTGGTGCTAAGTCAGTAACTCAAATGTGCCAGGTCATTTGCAGCAGGAACAGATAACTTCAAGTGGTTCAGGGCTTAATTTGCAGATATAGAAGACAAATGGGGTGCATGTTGCTGGCTGTCTAGGCACGAATTCATTTTCTTCCTTAGAGTATTGCTGATGCTTTTCTTGATACACCTCTGAATAGGATTCTCTAGGTACATAATTTTTAGGCCTAAAAATTGATTCAAGTAAGCACATATCTAAAGTAAATGAGCTCAGAATTAACCCTAAAATTAATATAGCCCTAAAATTAAACTTGGTTTAGTTAGAGTAGCCACAATGCACCCTGATACTTCAGCTGGTGATCTATCCCTATGATTTTATTTTTTTAAGTCATATTTATTTAGGTCTTTTAATTGTATATGTCTGAGTCTCTCTCATTCATTCATAGTGAATACTGGGAGGACTGGTCTGTCTTTTGGAGGTACCTACAGGAAACTGTAAAATGTCCTGGAGAGTTTATCTGCATTTTAATAGACACATAATAAAAAGGCCACATCCAAAGAAGTTCTTAGAAATCTCAAAGTCCCTGTGATAAGCAGTGGACAATGAGGCACTAAAACATGAGTAAGAAACCAAAATGTATTTGTAGGCTTTGTTGTTAGAAGCAGATAAATTATACTATTTTCAGTCCTTTCCTATACATACCACAAGAAAGATAAGAATTTCTGACCATGTAAAATGAACTGAAATAACCATGTTTTACTATAAATTAATTTTAATCTTTTTTTTATATTAGGTATGGCTTTACCTAATAATATTTAATCTTAACATAATATTAATAAAATTTTAAAAATAATAATAATATGTAGTATTAAGATTTAATAAGTATGTATAAAGCAATTTAATAATACTATAATCTTTACGTTTTCATGAGCATGTATAAGGCTTTCATAAATCTAGGTCTGCACATGCTTTAATATCTTTTCGTTTGCTCAGAAATGTCAAATAGTCAAAACAATAGGTGATTCTCTGCAGTTCAACAAATGGGAATCCACACAATTGGAAACCTTGTCACCTACTTTCAATACAGTCAGGGGCTACTTCTTGCCTACAACCTCGTTTTCTTACCACTGCAATGAAATCTGCTGCCTTGTAAAGACCATTCCTACCTATTGGCAGAGGCAAAACATGAGAAGAGCTGGATGCAATTGTACATCATCTGACTATGGCTGCCAAAGGCCCTTCAGCCCATCAGCTGGGGCAGCTGCTTTCAGCACAAGTACAGAGTTTCTACACTGTTTCTTGTCTGAGAGCTGAAAAAAAATAAAATTCTTTGGCTAGAGGAATGACAGTTTTACAATATTGGAGTGACAGTTTTACAAGATTGAAATAAACAATTTTAAACATAATGATGATTATCCATGGAGCCAGACAATGTGCACTGATCAATACAGTAATTGGACTACAGCCCAAATATCAAGAGTGTATTCATGCTTTTGCAAAAGAAGGCAACACTTCAGGCCATCTCATATAAGAATACTGTGCTTTATGTATCCACCCCTTCTTTCTTTTCAGTGACATTCTACTGGAATATGCTCCTTTCTTAGCACAGCCTGGCCTATTATCAACAAACAGTGTGTAATACACATGTTCATGGTTTGGTACTGATTGAGGTTAATTAGTGGTTCTTCTTACATAGATGTCTGGAATTATAACAAAAGGTTCAAAACCTACAATTAACAGTGGCAAGTAACCTATAATTTTTTTTCCAACTCCTCTACTAATTCTGATTATTATCCACTGCACATTTGATTTCTTGCCATTTTCTTTGACCTCTTCACAGCAGAGATGAAAATTTCATTTTTTAGGTAAGAGAAGTGCCATGTGGTTTCTTTGCCACCAGGGACACAGCACGTTAACATCTCACAGTCAGTCTGTGGGTACTGGCCCACCAAGACATAGGCTATTAATCATAATTCTTTATCAGCTGTATTGTAGAAAATGTGTTTGAATTTAGGGGCCCTGGTATTCATAATGGTCAAATGAGAAAGGTGTTTTAATCACAAAGCTAGGACTGCAGAGTTCAGTTTAAGAGTGGTATACACATCTTATCTCACAATTTCTATGTGAACCATTCTGAAAGAAAACTGATGAAGCAGAAAATTATTTATGTTGCATTTGCTGCAATATTGTCTCCACGGACAGTATCCTGAGGAACTATTCTCCTGTGAGCATATGCAGGTATAAATTTACCTGAAATTTGAACTAGAGATCTCTAAGGTAAATCTGAACTGTGATTGGCTTTGGAAGCTTGGGATTGGCAACCAGACTGGTGAGCTGGATTCAGTGTCTCATTTCAGGGCCCTTTTGAACTCCTTCTGCTTATGTTTGAAATCTGCAAAATATTCAGAGGACATTGATATATTAAAGTTACATCTAGTTAAAACAGAGGTAAAAGGCATCAATGGATCCTTTCAAGCTCATGCTGTCAGGTAGTCTGCATGTCACTCTCCAAAATGCATTACACTTAAAAAAATGGAAGGTTACACTACTTCTCACCTCTGAAGGGAGATGAAACAGTACATGGCACTGACGCTTGTCCACTAAAGCCCATTCAGTCTTTTTCAATCTTTTCAGTAAGGGTCAGGGAGTCAGAATTCCTTCCTGTCAATCACAAAATAATGTGTTGTGCTCTACTGGAAAGTGCTCACAGCAGGTTAGAGTTCACAGAAGATGTCTCAAAATTCTGCCCATGGTCCTGAGCTTGCCAGAAACATGTAAAAATACACATATAAATTGAATTATAACCAGCATAGTTTCTCCTTTCTTAGCTAAAGTCTGTAGTCTGCATCACTAGTTATTGATCAGGGGAATTACCATACATATTTCAGACACACAGCACAATGGATCCACAACAAAGATCCTCAGACGCTTCTCACAGTGAAAGAGAAATGGCTTAGATCCAATTGCTGTATTCGTTCCTAACTGAAGTAGCTGTGTGTAATAGGTTGAACCTGAGTTGACTGACGGGCTTTTGGGCCAATCGTGCTTTTGCAATTTTGCATATAAAAATCCCGTGCATGTGCGGGAGATTTCTCTTTGTTTCTTGCCTCAAGGGCTGAGGGGTGGCCAAAAGCAAATGGCCCCAGGCCCGGGCCCAGGTCTGGGCCAGGGCCCCCCTTGACCCCTTGGCATGGCGGCGGCGTGGGGCCGGCCCTCCCCTCCCAGGGGAGAGCTGTTCCTGCTCTGCAGAGAGCCTGTGACCGAAGCCACATGGCCGAGATGATCTGAGGCCTCCGAGACCCTGTATGGGGCTGGTGGGACACCTTTGCATCCAGTACAGCTCTCGCCAAAGCCGAGGAAACGCCACACACCGCAGCCGACAAAGACACCTTTTCTTTCAAGTCAGCGAGGGAGGAAGAGAAAAGTAAAGTCACGTGGGATGAAACTGAACATGGCGACCCCAAGGTCAGAAACAGAAGGGAAGAGGTGAGACCACGTGGGAAGGCAGCTAGATGGCCACGGGAAAAGAGGGCTGTCGCGCTTTCGGCGCGGAGCTTAAAAATGCTTCTTGCAAAGCCGTAGAAAGGACTTTAATCCGTTTGGAAAAACCTGGGGGGATGGGAAATTCTTGTGCAGCCTGTGACTTTAAAGAAAGGCCCACACCAGGCCACATAGAAGCTGTGAGAAGCTGTTATAGAGAGGCCCATGCCAGGCCACATAGAAGTTGTGAGAAGGTGTTAGAGATTCGAAGCAGAGAACTTTTGCTTTCAGGCTGAGATAACTCATCCTTAAAAGACTAAAACCCCATTATCTCCTGTGGCCCATAACTTGGCAGTGTGGGAAGACTGCGAAAGATTCATGGGAGAGATACCTTTTTCACTTCAACAGATTTTCTCTGGGCGGTAACGTTGGTTTGTGAAAATTCTATGGCACAGTAGAAGAACCTCTTTTCCTTAAGCATAGAAAGACTCTTAAAGTGCAACTCTGACCAAAAATCCCATGTTCTTGTTTTGTTTTCACTTGTAAAAGGTTTGTGGTAAAAAAGTAGGCATTTGGATAGAAAGATATTTAAAGGTTTGCTTTGGTTTCTTACCATTTTCTTTTTTTTTTGCACTTTTCATTCTGTTGGTAATAAACTTTTCTGTATATTCCAACTGTTTAAGTGTGGACCTTGTTTTGCCCCAAAGTTTCTTTACATTTTTCTCAATAAATCCATATTCCCCTTATGCATATAATTGGATTTCATGTGTTTGGCATTTAAACCGGCATCAAACCACGACACTGTGTGAATGAAAGAAACCCCTTGCCTTGTGTGGCAGTCCAGTGAGTATCCCTTGGGGGTCTCTACACTTTCTCACCTTCCCGTGTGACTTTCAGCCATTCAGCTTGACCTCATGATGAGCTGGACTCCCATGCCAGAATACAACCCAGCTTCTTGGTTTGCTGGTTAGATTGTGTACCACATGCAGAACCACTGATGCAGTTCTGTGAGTATTCTGTGATTTGCTGACAGGTTGTCACAAGCATAGACACTCAGGAGGCAGTAGTTTATTTCAGGCTGCCCATACACTTGAGGGAAGTTATTGACAGTATGTTCCTCAGGCATTACTGACAGGGGACCTTCATCTTCAAATAGTAATGAAATGTGAGTCATTCTGATTCAGAAATAGGAAATCAGAGTCATTTGCCTAAGGAAAATGTCTTTGAGTTCTTGGGACAACAGCCGTTATAAACAGAACTTTAAAAATTGCAGGTGTAAATTTCCTTTTTTTTTTTAATAAACATGAATATTTTCATATCCAAATGATTAACTGCCTATACATGTCCTAAATTAAGCACATAAACACTGTTATATCAGCCATATGGTAGTTCTTAACACGTAATCCTTCCTGTCTCTAAGACAACTTTGTGTACATTTATTTGGAAGCCTAATAAAGCATTCAGTTTTTGCCAGTTAATGTAGGGAGAAAACTAAACTCTCTAAAACTCTCATACTTCCAGCTTCTAACATGTTTAAAGGATTTTTTGGTATTTAACGTGGCCTAGTTTCCACCTTACGTCTTACTTGACATTGTGGAAATGGCAGTTTTTGACATTGTTGTCCTTTAGAAGTTTCCAAATTTCTGAGAAAACTATATACAAAATTATAAATAAAATTATACAAACATGAGTGTAATATATACAATCTGAAATGCATATGCATAAGTTAAAGTATGATTTAAAGGTTTCGGAAGCCAGACTTTACCATTTCAAAAGGTGTTATGAAAATTTTTAAAACTAGCATATTCAGTATTGTACTTACCAATACTGTGAACAAATACCATGAACTCTATGAAGTGCTGTGAGAGATATTTGTATGCCCCTCAGTAAAACTAGATATTCAGTAATACACCACTAACAGTTAACAGTTGTTGGTGATAGTGTGGTAGATTAATAATACCAGAGGAGCAAAGATGAGATATTTATAAAGTAGACTATAATTTATACACTAAATGCAATCATTAAACAGAGCAGAAATTAGTTTGACAACATGGAGATTCTAACCCATCTGGATTTTTTGGGAGTTCCAGTAGTTTGTTTCTTGATAGCAAACACGCATATTGGAAACAGAACACTTTCTATTTCAAGTTGTCCTCAAACACCATCACTTGGTCTTTCAGAGAAAAGGCAGTAATTTAGAAAAGATTAAAAAGGTTTTCTTCTACTCTCCTTTCAGACTTTGTCTTGAATCATAATCATACGCTGCAGCATCTGACATGCCTTGTCTACAACATTAGTGTTCCAGCCCATCACAATGTATATCTATATATATGCACATATAATATATTCACACATGAATTCTAGAGGCAATTTATATGTGCAATCCAAAAACATTAGCTACAAACTTGTTAAATAACTGCCTAGAATTTTAGAGAAGTCTGGATAAACTGGGAAGGCTACATAATTTATTTCAAGTAAATTATTTTGAATAATTTATCTCTGTGGTTTGTCAGTAGCTGAACACCAGGAAATATCCTTAAGACCTGCTCTCAGTATTGCTAAGGGGTGTCTAGAACTGAGGCTCAAGAAAACTCTGTAAATTACATTGATTTTCAGGCAATCTGAACTTGTCTTCCAATTCCTTGCTTAAAAAAACTTCTTACAGAAATAAATATGCTCGTGAAATATATATAATCATGAAAAGCTTATATTCAATGTCTTTGGAGATTTAGACTCTCTCACGTTTTTACTGAACATTCCTCTGTCCTCTCCCTCTGCTACAAACACCAAACCCCTGTCTGTCAGAAAATCTTGGCCACTCTTAAATTGAACATCTCTTAAATTAGGTTGGAAACACAAATGTAGAAACAATCTTCTCAGTACGATTACCTGCCTTAACAAAGTTTTTGGAACAAGAATTTGGGTTTAGTTTTACATTAGAAGAATCCATTACGTGTGCTCTGGTAGTGGTTTGTGCTAAGGAAAAGAAAAAAAAAATGTAATGGGGGGTTTTTTTGGAAGTGCATTCCTTTTCCAAACCGCTATATTGATGTAAAAGTAACCACAGATGCACACTAGTACAAATAAGTACTTTTTCAGTTCTTCAAATACTGGACAATAAATTTTTCTGCTAAAACATACGTAAATATGACAAAATAGATCAAAGAAATACTTTGGACTGTTAAGAAAAATTCTAAACTGCATTTTGAAAGAAATACATCTTCCCAGAGATGTTTACATGCTCTAGTTTGTTCCCACATAAACAGATGGAGTTTCAAAAGATAAATTTTACTTGCTCTAATGCTCTAATGTATATATATATATATATATACACCTGTTGCTAAGTGGAAGTGGGAGGGAATTCCTCTAGGATTACTCTGCAAATAAATACTCAACTAAAAGGGTCCTTGAAAGTGTAGACATATAAATAAAAACTAGTCACTACCAGCTGTACATGGGGAAAGTGAATTCAAATATATAGGACAAGATGTTTTCAATCAGTAACATTATGTAAGACCAGGAAGTTTTTTTAACAAATCTTTGTGAAATTATCAAGCCACAATATTATGCTAGTCATTAAAAAAATAATCAAACTCACCAAATTCTAGAGAAAAACTACATGAATTAGAAAAGATTCTTGTTATGAGATCAGACAAGAGATTTGAGGTAACCAGCTCCGCCCACAAAACAGTGTTGGTAGTGTTCAGCCTCACCTGTTTCACTCAATACATTCATTCCTTTTGGTCTGTGCTGTATCCTAATGCAGACACACCTTTTCTCTTCCTTCTCCCTTCCTCTTCCTTCTGAATTAATATAATGGGAAATGAATCTGAGAAACAGGTTTCTCCCTATGGAGGTAACAGCAGCTTTGAGAAAGCTAGATATGTATTCAAGTTTGTTTATTTAAGATATATTTCCTTAGAAAACAATTTAAACTGTTTTATTTTAAAGGGCATGACTGGACTTCCCCACTGCCCTTTGTAAAGCTTTGGTGGGCAGGGGTGCATCTGGAGTTTCGATGGGTGTTGCATTACAATGCAACCCTTCCTCCATCAGGTAGGCAAAAGGGAACCTGCTGCACTGGTCCTTGCCAGAATGTTCATAGCATTCTTACTCCTCCTGCTTCTCCCAGTAATTTTTGTTCATGAACTAGAAATATCTCAGATGTCAACATAATTGTTGATGCACAGATAAAAAGAGAAATCACACACTCAAACAGAAGAGCATAAGTGATACCAAGTGTCTCAGAAGGTATGTGTGATATCTGACAAAGTCGGTGTAGGGTTACTACACTTACCAAAACCACACTGGAGACTGAGGAGCTCTCTGCCTAATTTAACAGAGAGAATGTTTTTCCCATGTTTGGGTGTCTTTACTCTGTGACTGAACATGTACCTTTGATTAGGCAAGAGATTTCTGTTTTGTTTTATTTAGACTGATGGCTACAAGTCATGGTGGCCTTAAGTATCTTGCCATACTCTCTCACTTGACTGAGCACAAATCATACTTGTACAAATTTATGGAGTGAAGCTTGATTTAACTCATCGGTCTTTCCTAGGTTTGAATAATATGAGGAAATTTTATGTCCTGAAATTATGCAGAGGTAACTTTTATATAAAGTGCAACATTTAATCTTTAGATAAATCACATGCAGAGCAATTCCCCTGCTTTGAGGAAAAACAACAAACCCTCCAACTCTGCAATAAAAGATAAAATTTCAGGACAAAACTTATCTTCCTCTACATGAACTTCAGTGTAATTTTCAGTCTGTCTTAGAACAAACGCACCTAGCTGAATTCCATCTCTCGTGATCCCCAGATCTCCCTTCTCTCTGCCCTGTTACCATGGCCTCTTGCCTTCTACGCCACCTTCTCCATGGGACATAGGGCCCATTCATACTACAGCTCCCACAGTATACCCATCTGTACTGCTACTTCATACCTTCATTGTATTTAGAACTTTTAATTGGGGGGTAGGGGGGAAGGGAATATCTTCATACTGTTTATTAAAAAAAGGAAAAGTTCACACAGTAGTACCATGTCTCCCCACATATGATAAAATAGCTTTCCATGATTAGCAACACTATATGTCCACTGAACATATTTTTAATTGCAAATTCAAGATAAAATTCACATCAAAAAATGTTCTGTGTTCAATAAAAGTCAGCCTAGTGTGTCTCTAGCCTGTCTGTGTAACATACTGCACTTTAATAAACATTTCTGTCTACAGAAACAAATTCAGTTTGCATTGTCCAAGCTGTAGTGGATGCAGTAAAACATATTTACAAGGCAGATTTGTTACTTAAATTATGCATCTGTGGCTCAGTGTGCATATAGTAAATCGTTTCAGTAAAGAGATGCTGTCTTTGGGCAGCACTCTAGAGTTCTGTTTGCACTGATTATCACATAATAACAATATGCATACTATTCTTTTTCCTTTCTCCTTTTTTCCACTACTGTGCAACAAAGATGATTCTTCAGCTCACTGTCATCTGCCTCCAGTCTTTGAAAAAATCTGAAACTTCACTCAAGATAAAAAATGAAAGGTGGATGGAGGTGGAAACAGGATTTTACATTGCTCTCTCTTTTAAAGAATTTTTATTAATAAAACAGGACTGGATTATCAGGGCATAATTATGTCGCTTTTGTTATGCTTTGTTCTTGTCATTCATTTCAGATGGATAATTCTTAATACAAACAAGTGTTATTTTCTTGAATGCTATTATTTATCTCCCTTTTCTTCACTAAACACATTAAAAAGAGAAGCAGATACTGTGGAATTATCTGTAAAAATACCTTGATGAGCTCGTTCAGATCAATGCAACAACTTTAAAAGGACTCTTGTCATATAACTGCTGTAGCTACAAGACTTTGTGTGGAGATGATTTTGAAGCTTATGGATTTGAAAAAGAATGAAAATCATATTCAAGGCTTCCCAAAATGTTGAAGTATGTCTATGACTTTGCAATGCAATGGGTAGCAGTAAAAATTCTGAGAAATTAATTTAAACCAGCTATTTTGCTATTACCCAGTAATAGTCAATATTGTTCCTATATCCACATGCCCAGGCAAGATCATTTTGCTTTGAGGTCCAACTAATACAATGACTATGTCCATTTTGATTAATATCATAAAATTATCTCAGAATGGCAAAGCACCATTACATATGTACTTTAAATAAAGCACTTCAAAGAAGCAATTAATCTATTTCTTCCCACTGACAAAAATGGAGATCCAGATAGTTGCTTTCAATATAAAATTACTACATTCAGTCAGATGAATGGCATTTCAGCTGTTCAGATGCAGATCCTTGATGCCACATGACATGTGTTGCAGGTCAGGATCCTGGGATCTGACACATCAGCTTCTGTGGCCTGACAACTTTCTTTTCAAAAAATAATAGCTGGCGTTCATTCAAATTGTTCAAACAGAAAAAATAAAAGCATGTAGAAAATCCATGTGTATATTATTAATCTTTTGCAAGCCCATGATAAATGCTGTTTATATATCACAAAAAAAAGGAACACATCTACCACCTTTGGCTCTTGGTGCTTCAACTAATTGCTCTGTTTGCAGACTGTTACTGACTTCAAAGACTGATGATTATGCAGCTACTGATGGTGCGTCTCAGCAGAAGGAAGGAGGATCTTGGGAGTATAGGCAATTAGCAAATGTTTTCACAGTCACCACGGAGGGTGAGAGCAGTATCTGAAGTTTACACTGCATTATATTACATTACATTGATGTTTAAATAAATGCCACCAGTGCTGTTCTTACAGTGCTTTTGTGTATTATTTTTCTGGGGTTGTTGGGGGTTTTTGTTTGGTTTTTGTTGTTCTTTTTTTTTAGCAGCCAGTAAAATGTTAATTCTCATTGTATTTTGGCAAAATCACAGGCAGATGTGGTAAAAGTGGCTTTTCAGCTGCCTGCTAACATTTGATAAATAACTTAAAACTTTACAGCATTTTGCATTTTTTTAAACAGATCAGCTTGTGATTTGGCAACTGGTGAAGCAGGAAAAAAACCACAGTAAATTTAAGAAATCCATATGACCAAAAATTAATAAGCCTAAAAGCAAAAATTATTTGCTTATAAAAGGGTTTCAGTAACTAGGAAAGACCTTAGACCTTGTCTGGTTACACTGAATATTTAGCTAAGCATAGACAACTCCTGATCTGAAAGATTATCATAAATTTCAAAATTTGAGAAGAGCCAAAGCACAGATTCAGGAAGCTGACAATCAGATTCCTTTTACAAAGACAGGATTTAAACACTAGGTTTGGACATAGTATCCCAACACCTGGAAATAGCACCTTGTACACATAAGACTACACCAAACAAGTGTTTCAGCTTTTCTCACCTGAG
Source organism: Rhagologus leucostigma (assembly GCA_013397725.1). Lineage (NCBI taxonomy): Eukaryota > Metazoa > Chordata > Aves > Passeriformes > Rhagologus > Rhagologus leucostigma. The sequence continues at coordinate 298,960 of VZTD01002630.1, forward strand.
CCTCTCTTGACTGGAAAAACAGAGAAAGTGTCCCTGCTGTTGCTCACACTATCAAACTGAAACCAAATATTTAATCAAGTCCCTATTTAAATAACTGTTTTCTAACATATCATACCCTTCCTACAGTAACCTACATTCCAGCTGTATGATATGCATGTTTTATTTTGCACGTCAGGAAACCACAGCTGTCTTTCCCGTAATCACAGAATCACAGAACCACAGAATCACAGAATCACAGAATGTGCTGAGTTGGGACCCACAAGGATCATTGAACCCAGCTCTTGGCCTTGCACAGGACCAATCCTCTTCCTCTGAAGGACAACTGCCAAAATTTTGAGGTTTGAGTCTGAAGCATTTTCTTAATTCAGACTCCACTTCAGTGGAAGCAAACTGTGAATATAGAGTGATAAGAGGTGACAGGAATAAAGCAAAAACCAGGATACAAATAGAGCTTTCAATGCTTTTTTTTTAATAGAAAAGCAAAAGCTATAATGGCAATGCTATCATGTATTCTGTTTTCCTCTCTCATCTGACTGCAATAACTTTTAGGTCCCTGGAAAAAAAACAAATGATAATAGGAACATTTCAGTGGGAGTGATTGTGGAAAAATACTGAAAGACAAAACTCAGCAAGGAGAAGTGCCATGTTGGCAATAGTTAACCAGAAACAAACTGTCTGCAAACCTTAGGAGCAGAGACTTTGAGGGAACTTGGTGTACTGCCCTGGAAGAGGCAGGAAACAAAGGATGGAGTGGTACATGTGGTCGTGTTCTGTTTAAATCAATGCAAGTAAGGGAACTAAGCCAAAGGAATGACCCGAACAGCAACCAAAAGATGAGCCATGTTTCATTAACTTGAAAATACATTTGACTTTTCATGCCCCTGGATATGCCAATGAAGTAAAAATCTGTGCATGCTTTACATGTATGACTAAAGTCACTCAAACTCCACCTAATGATGAAATAATATCAAATGAATATTTCTCTTCTCTCCACTCTCAAAGAAAACAATATAAATGTAATTCAAGGGGAGAGGAAGGTCAGAGAGTCTACTTCTGTATCCTGGAGGTCAAAAGGCTGTACCCGTCTCCTCCCCCACAGGAATGCTTATTGGATAAGCTTTATTCTGCAGTAATATTATTGCTTATGATTTCTGATATCAGTGTCTTTATCAACAGCAATTTCTGAACCTAATTCTGTCACACCAATCAATAAATTCCAGTATTTGTGAATCTGGAATCTTAATGAATGTGCCCAGACTTACAGTGCAACTCATGCTATTTGTGCATCTGGGACTGCAAATGTGCCCAGATTTATTGTGTCAGTACAACACTATTTGTGCATTTGTGATAGTGAGAGTTCTGATGTACCAGATTTAGAATGCCAAACTGGTTACTCTGCAATATTATCTGTAGAATTCTCCTGGGCTCTTGGACAGACAGAAAATACACCAAGTAAGAAGGCGAAGGCTCAGCCATCCCTGGGCTGGCTGTAACCAAGAAAAGAATGGGGACTTCCTTTCCCAAATTTTTATAAGACAGAGGTGCAGGCAGTGGTAACAGTATGGTTCAACAACCGAATTCTTCTCCACATAAGCAATAATGTGTTCAACAAGTTCTTTTCCAGTTAAAATGGTTTTGCTAGAACTATTGCAGACATCTCCATTTTTCAGATTTTTGTATGTTAGGAAAAGTTCCTATTCTACTAATTCTATTTGTATACAATTACATTTGCTGTTGAAATACTTTCAATGAAAAAACTTTTGAAATAGAGCTTTATTTTCTCATCACCGGAGATACCTTCAGGACTTCAATTCATCAAAGACAGAGCAGAACACAGGACCTTGTAGCCTCAGCAAACAGGGAAGAGTAGGGGAAAAAGTAGAGAAAAATTGATCGTGAGTAAAGAGTTTCAGGATAAAATTTCACTTTGCAAATAAAAAATTTTGTCACTTTTGGGGTAAAATGGACCTTATTTTCTTAAATAAATGCAGTTCAGATGCAGCATCCATAGGAGAAATGTGTGAGATAATGAGAGAATTTAAGAAATCTTTTCTCTTTTTTTCTGTGTCTTATTAATAATAAAAAACTGTTGAACAGGAAATGCAGAGATGCATAAGCTGGTTTTGAGACAGTATTTTAAATTAAAGGACTGTAGGGTTTATTTCCAGTGCTGTCAGGTTACAAAGCTGATTTCAAGAAACATGCTTTTTATTGCCAGATTTGAAACAATAAAAATCTCAATGGTTAATGAAAGTGTCTAAATAATGTGGCTCAATATAAATTTGCTGTACAAAATCAAAGGCAGAACAATCACTTAATACTGAATGTTAAGGGAGCTATGATTCTAATAGGCTCATGTTCTCCAAAAAAAGAAAAAATGCAAATTTGAGGAATAATTTATTATTTCTTTCCAATTAGGTTTTCCCTTGTAATCTAATGTTAAAGCATAACTGTGCAGCAAGGCACTTTTCACTTTCTTTTTCTTGGAAAGGAAACATTAGGGCAATAGAGATTTGTGTAAAGGTCCTTCCTTTAGGATTATCTTTGGCTTCAATCACAGAATCATAGAATGGCTGAGATTGGATGGTATCTCTGGAGATCATCTGGTCTTAACTACCCTGCTCAAGAAGGGTGTCCTAGAGTCACTTGCCCCAGATCTTGTCCAGACAGCTTTTGAATATCCTCAAGGATGAAGACAACAACCCTGGGCAACTTGTGTCAGCGTCATGCACACAGTGCAAAAATGTTTCCTGATATTCAGAAAGAGCCTCATGTGTTTCATTTTGTGCTTATTATCTTGTTTAAACTTCTTTAAAAATTTAAATACAATACTTTGGGATGGAAATTCCTCAAAATTACAGTAACTCACAAAGAATCTGTTTTTAAACAATTATTATTTAATTCATTTTTTATATCTAATATTTGTGCCCTTTTTCCCATCTTTTTAAGTTTTTGGTTCCATATTATCCACTGAAATGAAATTCTGAACCCTGTCAGACTAGATAATCTTGGCAGGAATTTATATTTTATATTCAGATGGCATCAAAAGACGTTGAATTCCAAGCATTTTCCAAGCATATTTCCCTGATGCTTGATGAGACAAACGTGTCTAATATGTCCCTAATGTGACTTTAGTGACGTCTGTAGAGTTACAGAAAGGATCAGTTTAATCCACTTAATAATATTGCTTAAATTAAAACAGAAATGAACCAAAAAAGATTTAGCTTAGCAACTCATAAAAACTCTATGCAAAGCAGACATTTAAAAACAATAATGTCCCTGAAATAAATGCGTATCTGATAAATCTGAACTTTTGATAAATCTTTATCTAACATTTATGTCAAGAATACTAGAGCACTGGAGGAAGACAAGCACTGGTAAAACCAGATGTAGATGGCTTTTCTGGGATTTGAGATAAATTGAAAATCAAATCTGAAGCATTCTCTCTAAGGTGGCTACTTTTGCAGCTATGCTTGGATTTGACTACTGAAGTAACATTAGAAATTATTTATGTGAGTTCTTTGCGCCCACCATATGTATTTTCAAGAGAATAGGTCTAACATAATATTTTATTCCCGTGATTACCTGAGGTAAAAGCTGATGGGAAGCACCTGATAAATATATTTTTTTATAGTAATATCATGCATCCTTTCAGCTGACTCTAGAAGTTAGGCAATATTGCTTTCATGGATTATAGATGTCAGTAAAAAACCTGAGCTATATATTTAAATCAAGTAGAGCTTTTTCCTAGAGCTTTCAGCAAAAATAGCAAGCACTCAACTGAACAAGGGGCAGAGAAGAGAACGGAGTTTGAGAAGTAAAAAAGGGCAATTAATCTTTCTTTTTAATGCTTCATTGAACTGCACAGGTCATGATACCTCATTTGCAAATACTTAGCAATGCTATGATAAATATCTACATAACAGGAGAAAATTTTCAAAATTATTTACATATACATTGAAACCTATGTGTAAATTTACACTGATTATATTAATGCAAATTATCTTTATTTGTTTGAAAAAATTGCAGAATATTTTTGGGTTCCAGCGCAGTTGGAATAGTGACAAATGGGAAAGATAAAATGTCCTTTTTAGGTCTTCTCCAGAAGAGTACAATTCTCAGCTCTTTGAAACAACCACAAAATACAGCACAAACAAAGGTAAAATGAATATATTACAAACATTTAAAAATAGTGTCTTGCTTGCAAATTTTTCATCTGGTCTGGTCATTCACTGTCCCTAAAACACCTAGTCTTGATAAGTATTCAGAATCTTTATCATAGATTACATGCACACAACAGGCAGTCAAAATCCAGTCCTCAGATAAATGAACACATTTTATCTGGCAGAGGCTGGGACTGGAGGCTCCATGCAGTTCCTGTGTTTCTTGTTCTTGCTGCAATGCCATGAGTGACAGAAGCACCATAACAGGAAAGAGTTCCTGTCTTTTTTGCAATTACATTAGAAGCATCTGATCTCATTTTAGGTCCCTCAGTAAACCTGTTGCATTGTAGATACATTTTTACCCACAGTGGAACCCTTCCTCCTTTTTCTTTTTTCTGAAAAAATGAAAATATGTACATATCTATTCTCATCCTTTTCTCCTTCCCCCCTTGCTAAAAAGGATAGAAATATTAATCCTGTTCTTCAAGTAGGATAACTGAGCTCCCCCGAGGCAGAACACAGAGCCCACAGCACATCATAAAGGTTAATCAGTGCCAGTCAGGAGCAGAGCTGAGCCTTGCTGAGCTTGGTGAGCAGTGCTCTGCCATTTCCTTGCACAGTGTACTAGACAGTCTCTAGCTGCCTAGACCACATCATGCTTGCAATCACACATAACGTTTTCAACACCTACTCCTCCATCAGAATTGTAAATACCTTCTCTCTTTTTAATTCTCTCTCAGCATTTGGCACAACCAGATAATAGCAAGCAAGAAAATACTTATTTTTCTCCTGAAAAAGGTAACTTGCTTTTCGTAGAACTTTCAAACTTCCAGATAACAAGATTGTTTCTCCTGTGTTTTATATATTATTTCATGGGATGAAATAATATTTACTTCATTTCTGCTTCTAATCCCTTTCTCTCAGTATTTTCTTGTGCTGTTTTTGACTAAGGAGACAGAAAGTTTTGCAGATGCTTTGGAAGTCAAAAGTAAGGGGAAATAGTGATAGCTGAAAACACGCAAGAATTTCAGCAAATCCCACACAGAGAATAAATAAGAAGACAGAACTTTCCAAGAAAGCTAGTGACAGTTTTTCCAAATCTAGAAAGTGCGGTGCCATTTTCAGGAGCCTTGTAAACAAATATTCCAAGATCCCTCCAGAAGAACCCCATGAAGCTTTTTGCTACCCTCATCACCCCATTCTGCTGGATGTTCTCATTCTATGGGGTCAGTGGGAACATGCACCGGGGGGACCATCCTGCAGAGTCCCTCAGAGTGGGAGATACATCCCTCACAGTCTCTGAAGTACAGTGCATAATGAGGAGTCCTTCCTTTAGGAAGGAATAGAAAACTTGCCCTCTATAAAAAACTGCTGTGCCACACTGCAGGATAATGTTAGCCGTAGGAGGAGTGAAGTTGCATGTCAGCAAGAGCTGTAAATTTGTTTGTCATCTATAGGGATCAGTCCTATGGAGGCATGGCCTCTTTCCATCACATATATGTGCTCGGATGCTGTAGATAATGCTGGTAAGCACCAGAATCTGGCCTATTTTGTGTCTTTGTGATGCTTGTGTCTCCAGGGCCCTCACAGAATTAAATGAATTGGCACTTCCCAGCCAAAATCCTTGCACGACCTTTGATTTTGAATTTGAACAGAAAATTCATGGGTCTGGGTTCATAGCTATAAGAGGCTGTAGTTTCCATGCAGATAGATCTTCCCCAGAGAAATCTTTCTTCATGGCGTGTAATTGGATATTTTATTTTTCTGGGAAAACTAAAATCTTTAACTTATAAAAAGGCTCTGCAAAACTTCCACTCTTCAAGCAAGTATTCTGACAGACAGATAAACTGTATCAATTCCTTAAGATGATATCAGGTAGAGCCTTTACCTGGCTTTAAATGTGATATAAATTTCAGGTTTCTTACTGCAATCATAGCAACATACTTTCATAAGAAAGGAGTTAGACTTTGCTAAGCAAGTGTGCTGAAAAAGCTTCTTTGTGTGATGCTGCTCTGTGTGTTTTGAGTAAGAAACATGTCATTGCATTTAACAGCTTTGTCTGCTTGATGCACTTGACACATAAATCTCAGGTTTTCTGTAAAGAAAGACCATTATTTTTTCACTCTGGTAGATATTGGGCCAATTAGAAGAAGTTGGCCGCAAAAGAGGCTAAGAACTGTCTCTGGTCAGGAAATGAAAAGTTTCAGACTCAAATAAGAAACTTATTTCTTTCCTGTAAAATACATAATACACGTCCCACAGCAGTTTGTGGTGTCAGTAACTTATCTTACTGGATATCCATTAAAACAAGTTTAGTCTGTTTTAGGTTAACTATTTTTAGTTAAAAGTGTGTATGCAATTGGAGTGTTATAAAACATTTAGGCAAACAGAAATCTGCTGTATAATTCACTGTGCAGCTTTAATAAAAAGAGGCCTAGACAGTTTAAAGCAGGGAAAGACTGGGTCGTGGATTTTACAAGTACTAGAGTTCTCAAAGAAATCACTAGGGTTCAGGGCACCAAGGCATTTCAAAATGAAGTTCCTTATGCAAAATGAATAGCATGGCACCAACACTGATCTGCATAAACTTTGGTGCAACTCTACACAGTCTCCCCAGTCCCTCAATGATGCAAAAAGGAGTTCACTTTGTGCTCACAAGGAGGCTGAAAAGAAGCACTGGGTTGAAGAAGCCCACAATAAAAATGTCAATAGCATGGCACAGCAGTTTATTTACATTATTGATATTGCTGCTCTTATCTTTGTGAGAGCCTAGGAAAACTACTCTGGATGAAGCACAGGTTCACAATGTTCCATTTGGGGTTGTAATGATTTTTTAATGATAGTTTGAAATTCGGCTGCACAGTCAAAGGTGATACCTACTACCAAAACAAATGAGAACACTGGCAATTCTGCTGCTGGGGTGCCTGCCTTTAGTGGTGATAAATGGCAGAAATGACCTGTGCTATGCTCTCATGACAAGGCACTGTATAATCCCTGAATTATTTTGTCAGCCTTGGAGAGGTAGCCTGCTGTCTTTCATCCAGCATTGATCTCTGTGATGCCAAAGAATGAACCTGCTGACAACAAAATGCAATACCTCAAAAAACACAGCTTGGGTAAATAATGAAGATCCAGATTTTGCAACACAAAACTGCTTGAAAGTCTGGAAGAGGGAGGCTGTAGGACAGGAATGTTTGGTCATTATAGTCATAGGAAGAGGATGAATTTTGACAGTAGCTAGCAAAAATGTTTTCTGTGATGCTTTTTTTTTTCTTGATCCTATTCATAAGGTTGAAGGGCTACATCCCACCCTGTTTCTGTGTAGTTTGAACAGTAAGAGACAAAAGAAATATAGTCTTTTTGAGGCTTCCCTAATACTAACAAAGCAAGTTTCGAGGATTCTTGGCAACCTATCCTCAAATCAGTTTTCTGGTGTATTTAGACTTCATAGTAGACTCTCTGTAAAGTCTGTTTAAAAATAAACCTTTTAATTCTTATAAATAGGGAACACATGCTAAGGTCTTAAGCAAGGAATTTGCTAATTAGGGTACAAAATAGAAACATGTTTCAAGAAACTTAGGAAGAGAAGAGAGAAAATTATCTGAACATTGTTTTACTATGGGATGGCACACAGTCCAAGAACAAGCAACAAGAAAACAAGTCTTTTAAAAGGCAAACAAATGATGCTTATTCAGCCTTAAGATAGAAAAGAGCAGTATATATAGAATTAATGATAGAGGAACATGCTTCATAAATATTTTCCTTAGGTATAATATATTAAAATATTTTGCCCTTATATGTTTGAAGCAATAAAACTGACTTTAAATGTTCTGACACATAAGCACTCATACCACATTTCTAGGCACTGCAAAATCATTTTCCAATGGCAAATTCCTTGAATGTCTGTCACGATGTAGGTGGTTGGGCTTCCAAGAATATACAGAATGGTCTACCACTAAATTGCAAATGCTTCATTGCAAATAGAGTCATAAATTGTCAAGTTATAGAAAGATATATTTCTTGTCAAAGGAGTTGCCAAGTGTCTTTGGCAAGGAGTGTGGTAGGAAGCAGGAAGTAGCTGGGACACTGCATTAAACGTGCACAGAGTGTCACTCTGAACTCCCATTAGATTGAGAAAATAGGGGTGTCTTTTCCTTATGTAGACATACCTGGACATCTTACAGGACAGTCATTAGGGTGGGTGAGGCTTATTTTCAAGTCAGTACTGAAGTGAGCATTTCGGTCACTTGCACTTTGGAAGACCACCACCACTAGGCTACTGGTTATTCTGCGCTTTAAGCAGTGAGATGTTCTCTCTCATTTTGGCCAGGATATTCCATTACAGAGGTAAAATCCTAGTCAGTGGAACTGGCATATTCTTGCAAACTTACCAAATAGTGTCTAAAAACTTGTAACTTTTACCCCCAATAATGCCTTACTGGAAATATCTGATCGTTTCTCATGGAGGATTTTAACTTCATTTTCTCTCAGTGTCTCAGCTATTCTTTGGAAGAAAGTCACATCATGAATTTGGTTAGAACCTGTGTTTTCCACACTGATGTAAATAAATTATAGCAATGATAATGCTATCGTCCTGCCCTCAAATCGAACTGTATTACGGTCAGTAGAGAAGCAGACTGTTCCTTCCACTCTCTGTGTGATATGAAAATTTCCCTGGCTTTCTAAGATGATGAAATTAGTCATAAACTCAGAGGAAATTGAGATAACACAGCCAGGATTGCTAGTGCTGAGAGAGAAAGAAAAGCTAACCCCAGCAAAACAGCGGAGGTTCAAAAATAGAAATAACTCACAGAGCTGGAGAAGAGCAAGGGGCCAGTGAAAGTCATCCAAAGGTGAGAAGTAATCACAGCGGAATGAACCAAAGCTGAGGTCTCCAGGGCAGCCAGCACTTCTATCACAAAAGGTACTACTAATAAAAATACATAATAATAATAAGAAATGCTAACTAGATCAATACCATAAGTTCCATTAATCAACTCCCCATCTAACTCTCCTACCCCAAACCCACTCATCATCTTCTCAGTGCCTTCTCCCCAGTCATGACACATTACTGAACAGTCACATAATCAAAGGAGTGCTGGCTCAGCCATGGACCTGGTAAAACTTTGCCGAGGACACCTAAACCAAATGTTACGTTCCCCAGACTGTGCTTCTGCATCTCAAAGTCACTGAATGCATTATCAAAGAGGCTCAGGTTGCAATTCCATTTCATGTTTTTGTATTGATGGAGTTCCAGCTCAGGCATTTATATTTCATTTGGGTAGGCAGCATAATATTAGAAAATAGAATTTCCTCTTCTATGTCATCCATTTTACAGGTAAACCCTTCAAACTTTCCAAGAAACAAACAAACAAAGACAAATCAAACAGACATCCCTGAAGAGCCAAAAGTTTTAGCTGCATAAGTCAGGATCTTACTGATTTGCACAGGTATTACAAGGAGATATTTGAGTACTTTAAATCAATAGAATCATTTTTGTCACTGTAAATTCATAAATCCCTACTAAACTATCTAAAACGCATGACTGCTGAACAAAATCTTAGCAGGTGTTCCACTTTTGTCTGTTGGTGTAGACTGTATTGCTGACAGTATTCATGTTGCACTCCAGACATAATTTTGCATCAGACTTCCTTTTCGCTAAATAAACTCACTGGTTCAGATGGTTAAGTTCAGCATCCGTGTTTGGTGTCCCTGGAAGGACCTGCTGTCAGAGAGAGAAAAATGATTGCCTCCTCTGTCCACAGATCAATAGAAATTCTAAATGAAAAATAGTAACTAAGGTTCTTCCATAAGTGCTTGCTGTTTTATTTCATTTGAGGGAGAAAAAAAAATTTCCATTTTCTTTTGTGTGCTAATTATGAGTTGCTTTTGATTTGTAGGCTTCACCAGACAAATACAGATTGTGCAGACATGTGTCAAGAAGCTAAGGGCAGGTAAAATTTCTTTCTCAATCTCATTTTTCCTATGCAGGATTTTAGGGGTTTTTTTCGTCCTTCTAATAACCTACACAGAAAAGTACGACTTTCTGTACATTAGTAGATGCTTTATTTCCTGTTTGGATATATTAAAATAAAATTTGGAGTTGCTTATATTTAAGTAGTTTTACAAACTGAATTTGCTTTGTACTTGGTAGCAAAAGCACACTAACTTCCTCCCATCTTGTAGCTGTTATGTACAGACCTCATAAATTTCCTCTTTGGAGCAATCTTAAAATTTTCTAAAAATAATTTCCCTGCAGTTAACAGTATTTCACTGAGGTTTTCACTCTGACCTCGAAGCAGGTATATTTCAAAATTTAAAAAAAATATAATGAATAAATGTGCAATTTATCTCATACCTTCTGTATGATAGAATATCCAGTAAATTTTCCACTGCATAAAAATAAAACCGCTAACTATTAAGTCTGGTTTTCATCTTAAGGTAAATCAAAATGCTCCATATTTAGAACTGAAATGGTTCTTTTTATTTGCTTATAAGCTTTCTCTCCAATTCCTGAATCAACATGACATCTATGAGGGCTTAACCAGGTGCCAAAAGCAAGGTTTTGTGTGTGTGTGTGTGTGTGTGTGTGCATGCAGCTGGCGAGTAAAGATTAATAATGATGATGGTGATTATAGCCCTTGGTATTTTGGGGATTCTCACCTCCCTCTCAGATCTAGAATAGATAATAAATGAAGTACACAGCTGCACACTGCAATTTATATGTCTGCTGCCTGCAGTGCTGTGATCTGATTATCTAAGGCAGTTGTCTCTAACTTCTGCAGAATTCTATGTGAAACTTTGGTGTTCAGAAAGTATTTTATATGTCACGTTCCTCTTTTTGTGCTTTTTCCACACTGGGCACTTACACTATTGTAATTGTATTTGTTTACCATTATGAATTAGTCTAGATTATCACTTGATTAGACAAATTATATAGGGCAGGATCAAATAGATCTGCTAAAATTGTCTGCAATTTTACAGCTGTTACAGATAGGGCTCTGAGTCCTGTGATGGCTGAAAATGTCAGATGAAAAAAGTGAGCTCAGACTCCATGAAGTAAATAAGAAAATGAAACCTATCTCACATGCCCATTAAAGCATTATTCAGTAGATAAAAAATGGATGCAACCTCCTTCTGTAGAGCAATTTTGAGTTATTTCCTAAATAGAAAATTCTGTAAAAACTCTATTGAGCTAAATTATTTACCAAGAGTCATGTGAAAATTGTTCCAGGATAACAAAAGAGAGGAGAAATAACTTCGGTTTTTTTCCTCAAATTTCCTATTACTGAAAATTAATTCAGTAGACCTGAATTTCAGAGACCTGACATCTCAGTGTTGGCCATACCTTATATTAGGCAAAACAATGGTCATCTGAGGGCTGACTGCTCTCCACCAAAATGACTCCTGCAGATATGGGTTGAAGTAACTGACTCATCTTCAATCTCTCCTCTCTGGTAGTTCAAAACACTTTAGTCTTCCTGTATATGAACAAACCATGCTCCCACACATACAGAAGCAAAAGGCAAAGTAAGGTTTTTTAGTCTTTTTTAACACTTCAGTTAGAAAGATAATGACTTATTCTCTTACGTCTGATACCTGCTTTTTTTTTCTTTTTTTCCCCATCAATTTATTTCAGCTGTAGCAGATATAAGGAAATCTGCAACCTGACTTTCCAAGAGATGATTTTTGGAGATACATCACCTGAGTATTTCTACACAAAATATATTTTGTACATATTTGTATATATTTGCTCTGCGGTCCAGGAGCAGTGTACAGCTAGTCGTTCCTTCCAGAAAGCTTTCTCACACTCAGCAAAACCCAGAAGCCCAGGTTTCAGGAGCCACTAGACCCCGAAGTTTGCCTCACACTACTGGTGCAAAGAGAGGACAGATTCTGCTGCCTTAGTTCCCCTCTACTGGCAGCAGAAAGTCGAGTATTTAGAACCTTAGTGATTAAAACTTAATGGTGAACTTTCTTACCACTCTGTGACAGCAGAAGATCAGCATCATCATCTTCTTTAAAAGCTTGGTGTGAGATTGAACCCCCCTCAGGAGAGGTGTTCATTAACTATCTGCACATCGTTATCTTGATTCAGCAAAGCCTGACACTGATTACTGAAAGGTGCATCACTTATGTTTAGAGGTAACTGCCGTGTGCATGTTGCCACAATGGATAAATCTGCTGTTTCACCATTAATTTTGATATGAAAGATAAACCACTTTGAACACTTAAATACTTCATCTTTTAATTTTATTATAATAAAATGAAATAATAGAAAGACTTTAATATACAGAGAATTATTTTTCTTGTTGTATCATCCCATATTTCTTTGGAAAAAACCCTAAATTAATTTTAAAGATTAGTAGATCTCAGTGTTACACAGTTTTCATGATGTCTATCCAAATTGGTGAAACATATCAAATTAGTGTCCTTTTCTATAGGACACTATAGAACTGCTGTACTGGTATCAATTTCCTTCACTTTTATTTTACTTGTAAGACCCTATTTGCACTTAGGTTTCAAGGGATTGGAGAACCTTGGATTTAGTACTTGACAGCCCTTTCTAAGGCTCCTAGAGTTGACAATATTGTATCTTCACCTCTGAAAGAAATGTTCTCACTCTGCTGAAAGACTGTGCTGGCTGCTTGGATCAGCCAAAATAAAGTGTCCTGTAGTAGCTTACATGAAATATAATTTGTTCATTCATTCAGAGACAGAAGTTCCAGAGAATGAAGGATAATTAATTTTCAGAAAATTAAAAATTAATTAAATTGATGCTTTTATTGTATATGTGAACAGACTTTTACTAAAATGGAAATTAATGAGCAAGCAATATACGTATTTTCAAGAAGGAAGTCATAAGAATAAAAGCCTGATTTTCTATCAAGGCTTGTTAAACAAAATGATTGAGAGCCTATGGTCTGTGGAAACACAGGTGAAGAGGATAGACAAAATGCCTGTACACAGAGAGAAAAAAACAAGTTTCGAGTTTCCTTGTAGCTGTTATTTCACCTTAAGTATTTTTAGAAAATATTCTGATAGTCATAAATATTGCAGCTTTCCTTGAAGTGATGAAAATTTTGAAATACAATTTACATATTTTCCTCTTTCTTTTGTCTGTAAAAGTGGTAATACCCTTAAGCATTTATTTGTACTTTTAGACATTTACATTATTTAAAATCATGTCCCTTCCACCTAGTGTATCTCATGGAAATGTTGAGTATTACAGCTGTACACAACTGTGAAATAATATGACACATTTACTCATCTACTGTAGGAAACACTACTCTGAACAGGCAAAACTTAGCACTGCATAATATATAACCACGATCAAAGGCTAAATTATCTGTAGATCCATGGAAAGTAATAACTCCTTCAGAGATGTTTTAGGTACTGTAGGATACAGTAAGAGTACTACACTAAGGATAAGAGTTCCCTTATAAACAGTACTGCAGAAATGGCAAATGCAACTAAAAAAGTAATAAATGGGAAAATAAAGGAAAAGAAGATGATAGAGTTCAAATCTAATACTTACAGAGGAAATCCAGCACAGTTAAAGCCAGAGGATCTTATTCCCTCCACAGTGTTTTCAGTGTGATATTTGTTCTAAGTAACCAATCAATAATGAAAGGCATAAGCTATGAATAAATTTCCTCTTATGAACATATGGGCATTATTTATCAGTGCATTTTATCAGTTTTTCTCCATTATAATTCCACTCCTTTCAGTGGAATTACAGTGATGTACGACAGGTGGATCACAGGAGGATATATGTAACCATAGCCTTTCTCCTAAATTAGAGCATGGTGAATTGTTTCTCCTTTCCCAAAACAGACTAAATTTTGAATGTCCATTTATTATTTTGTCTTATTTGATCAACTACTTGCATAGATAGAAATGTGTGGGTGGGGAGAAGGTGCATCTGAGTGGGACAAGCATTATTATTCTTTTTGTTCTATTGATTCCAATCTACATTTGCGTAACTATACAAGAGTTAAGGTTGGAAGGGACCTCTGGTCATCACCTGCTCCAACTTCCCCTGCTAAAGCATTTTCACCTAGAGCTGGTTATTCAGGGCCATGTCCAGACAGCATTTGAACATCTCCAGTGATGGAGACTCCACAATCTCCCTGAATAATCTGTTCTAGGTCACTGAAAGGTATTAACAAATATCACACTGAACACATGGGCAATCTGTGTTAGGTATCTCTGATATTTCTGATTGAGTTTTGGTTGTAGGAAGACAACAAGCTGAAAAAAAAGGAGATTAATTAAATTAAATTCATAATTTGTTACTAATTAGGCACAAAATTCCTTAATTTTAATTTTCCAGTGAGAAAGCACAGATAAAAAAGACAGATAAAGGTGCTACTGAATATAATTTCAAAGTGACTCAAATCAGATATTTCATCTATTTTTTTTCCCAAACTTAATGAATTCTAGTAAGAGTCAGAATAGTGCATGAGATTATGTGGAATAGAAAACAATCCTCAGTCAACTCTTTGCTTTACTTTTAAAGTTCAAAAAAGACAACTAGTCATGTACCATTGCTGTGAAAGCAAAAGAAAAAATTTCTACCGTAAATTTGAAAACAAATTGTGATTTTTCTGAGTTATCAGTCTTCAATATTGCAAAATATCTATAATAATCTTTTTTAAAATATTAAAATATACAATTTGTTTTGTAATTTCATTCTCATTCATCTCTTTTTTCCTTTTTCCTTTTGTTTTTTCTCATAAAGAGAGTAGCGTCTAAAAAGACAAGATCCTGAAAATAGCAAATTCTTTTCACTTCTGTTCAACACAGTGTAAAGGTTAGGAAAATGCTGTAACTGTGCACAGAAAAAAAAAGTTTTGTTTTCCATGTAAAAGATCATCCAATTTCTTCAGGAGCAAGCTAGGTAAGCTATTAGGCAAATCTAATCAAACCACACTAATTTCTGTTGTCTGGGCACTACCTGCAACTGTGTAATGGCTGATTCTAACTCCCCAGGTTACTTGACTGCTCTTAAATTTGACACAAGCCTAGATCAAGAGTCACACTTACAGGAGGCCATACTGGGCTCCTGAGAAATAAATTCTTCCAGTTACCAACTCAGCTTGCCTATTTATCCATTGAAATAGTTGGCACTGAGTAGTTCTCATGGATAATTACCTCCAGTAGACTACATTATTTGGAGAAAAGTGACTATAGGTTTGCGAGACTCCTGCATGTTCAGGAAGGGGCAGGACACCTTCCCTCCTGCACATGGCCTGCTAGGTGTGTTTTATAGGTGAGTTGTCGGATTTGAGATTCCCAGAAAGGAATGATCCTTGTTATCACACTATGGCAGTCAGAATTAAGGATATCTTTTTTTAGACCAACTTACACAGCGTACAATCCAGTCTTTATGTCTACACCAATATTCCAACTTTCTTTTTTTCTGGCTACTTGAATGAACCTTTTATCTTTATGTTCTTATTTCCTGAACTACATGTTATTATTATCAAGAACAGTGATAAGCATTTTTAGTGCCTGGAGTAGGAAAGGACAGGCTGAGGGCTCTTCCCAGCTTTGGAGCTAGACGTTTGCTGAATTTAGCAAGAGGCGTGAGCCAGCAGCAGATGCCTTTCTATAGAATGATCTTTTTGCCATTGGGAGGGACAGGAGCTCGGTTCACCCTTCCTTCTCACTTCTGAGCATTAAGGAGGCAGGGGGTTCATTCTCTTCATGGGACATGCGTGCCCCAGCTCTGATTCTACCCAGGGGGTTGCCTTCTCATATTTTACCAGGATTTCCATGAGGTTAGGACCTTAGCTGGACATTTCAATGAATCCAGAAACATGTATCACAGATAAATACAATAAACTACACAATACTGAAAAATTTCTACTCAGGTTTTCAGCCCTTTAAACATTTGTAACAGCACAGTTTAATACCAGAGACTTTTACAAAAACACATGAACAAACACATAATATTTTTTCTTTATTTAGGGATTGTGTTTGATGTCTGGAAAAACAAAATTTAAAAAAAAAACCCAGCCTTACAGTCCTCTGAAATTCACAGAATCTTAGTTAACCAGTGTTTTAAATTTTCTAGCAGGGAATTATAAAAGGAACCTCTGATGCCATACAGACTCAAATTTAACATAGTTAGAATAGCTGACAACAGAAAATCTCATATAAACACTGGAATACAAATAATTTTAAGACTCAAGCTAAAAAAGTGCCTATTCGTCAGATGCGATGTCGCTGTTTTCCCCACGGACGAGTAGAGAAACAACACAGAGTCCAGGTGCAGGGTTACAAGGAAACAAGGCAAAAGCCCCCCTTTAATGATTTCTCAGAAGGCCTTTTATATGTTAGTTCACGAAAGTGTATGAAATGGCATAAGGTAATTGGTTTTTGCCATCCACCCCTTAAGGGGATTGGTCAAGTTCTAAGACACCCATCTCTGGATGTTTTCCTAGTTAGAGACATAACCATTCTGCAAAACAATCTGCAGCTGCAAGAAGTTTATAAAATGATAACATTGTTTTGAGTTACTTGCATGGGAAAAACAGAACTTTCACAAAAGTGATGCAGAGAGCTAAAGAAATTCTCTGCTGAAGCTTTTTCAGCATCCATAATGCACATTCCTAATTAAGCCTTCCAAGCCTCCAAAATATCATCACCACCCTCCTTTCTCTCACTAAATAAACATTTGAAGAACAATGAGCTCTTTTCAGCTAATAGGCACTACAGAAAAATAAATTGCATTCTTCATTCCTTACTACCACTTTTTAGACTACTCTGTGTATTGTGGCCTACAGACTCCTTAAATCTATCCAAGAGCAGCACGTACTTCTGACCACATACCAACCCAGTGGAATAATACATCCATATACTTACCTCCTTTGCACAACGTGTTTACAGTTACCCAGACTCTGTGTTTGAACTCATTGTGGCTGTGCGTGACGCTCCCTAGAGGTGGCTGTAAATTACTGGTGTGAGAAACTGCCAAGCTAACAGTTTTGTTTAATTTACTACAGCCATGAGCCAAAGCAAAGGAAAGTATTTGTGTAGGGTCCAGATTCTGCAGTCAACTCATATGAGCCTCTCCAGTGTACTAAGCAAAGAGGAAAGTGCCTTCCCTCAGTAAGAGAGACAAACACACAAGCACTGTGCTGCCAGTTCATCGGCCATGACTGTGTTATAATCACAGAATCATCAAGGTTGGAAGAGACCTTGAAAATCATCCAGTCCACTCCTCAACTTAGCAATACCATAATTACCCCAAACCATATCCCCAGTGCCACATCCAGATAGCTCCCGAACACTTCCAGAGACAATATTCCACCACCTCGCTGCACAGCCTGTTCCAGTGCCTGATCACTCTTCCAAAGAAAAATAAAAACTCTAATATCTAATCTGAGCCTCATTTGACACAATTGGAGGCCAGTCCCTCTTGTTCTTTCGCTTGAGACATGGGAGAAGATACCAACCCCACCTCGCTACAATCTCCTTTCAGGTGGTTGTAGAACACTGAGGTACCTCCTACGCCTCCAGACTGAACAACCCCAGTTGCCTCAGCCGCTTCTCTCAGGACATGTTTTCTAGACCCTTCACAGGCTTCGGTGCCCTTCTCTGCACAAAGTCCACCACCTCAGTGTCCTTTGAAACATACTTGGAAAGCAAGAGCTTTTTTTCTACAGTCCAAATGGGAAGATTTGGTAAATAAATTTTAATTCTTATATCACTTACAGTCTCTTTTAGTCAGCTAACTAACACCTATTGCAAGGGTTCATTATAAATTTAGCAATGAGTGTCCAGGAGACAAATAGAATTTAGGAGAGGCTGAGGTAACAAAATCTATAAAAAAATGCAGATCATTTTCATGCATTGCTGTGAACACATATGAATGTTAAATCTTACTACAATATCTACGAAATAATCTCAACCTGATGTATAGAAGCTGCTGTTTGCTGTATGATAAATAAGCCTAAACTTTTCTATATGATAGCCATATCACTTTCTAGAAGAGGACTGAAGAGACTGGCACGTGAATCGGGGACGAATATTGGGCAAATATTTCCTAAGCAGAAACACCAAATGTTATCCAGAGCATCATTTATGATGATGTTACACGACAGGCCAACATCAGTTCCCTCACTGAAAGATTTTTAAGATATTGACTGTTGACAGTAAGGTTTCTAATCCATATATGTTAGAGTTAAACATGTTTTCCTATAGAAAACCATTGCCAAACATAAGGATCTTCAAAGGCTTATGTCTCTCATGTTTTATACGGCAAAGGGTTGGTACCAGAGATCTCCTGAGGGAGATTTGGAGATGGGGCCATGGATTTAATGGTGACGTGAACAAATCTCTGGTCATTGTCAAATATCAGTGTAGGGTGAAATTACTGGAAACCATTAAATATAAAATTTGCTTGCAGCTTTCCTACTTTCTAACATTAAGTCACTCACCAAACTGCAGGTAACACATGCCTTATATTAATCTACTGATAAAACCATATTACTAATATCTGATCCGACTTTTGAGATGAATTTTCTCAACACACAAAAGAAGAAATCTTTAATACTGCAGGCCTCCTGTGGATGAGCCCCTGCTGAGAAACCGTGCTATACTATGTCAGCCAAGTTAAATAAATCATATTATGTGAAAAAGTATGAAATGATGCATCAAGTCATAAGAATGGTGCAGCAGAATCACCCTAATGATCACCATGGCTAATTCTTACATAGTTTTTAATTTGGTCATGAAACATAAGTATTTCAACTAAAAGCAAAGAAAAAAAATGTCAAAATCCAAAATCCAAAGCACCACTGAGGATAACTAAGCATTGGTACAATCTGCCCCCAGAGTTTGTACAGTTGTCTTTAGCAGTTTTCAAGACCCTACTGGATACAGCCTTGAACAGACCTGTCAGCTCACGTGCTTTGATCAAGAGGCTGGACTAAAGATCCCCTAAGGTCCTCTTCAACCTGAAATACTTGGGGACCATGTATGCAAAATTTAAGACTGTAAGTGAAATACTTTCAATGGTTCAAAAAGGAAAACCTCTCTACTGCTTTTGGATTTTTTTTAATAAATATGTAAAATATTTTTGACATGTAGGAATTCTAAAAAATAATGTAAAAGAAAATGGGCTGAAGCAATGATGTGGCTTTTTCTTTTTTTTTTAATTTTCTAGAAAATAATGTCCAAAAGGTACTACTAAGGTACTATTCTGATGTCAGAGAATAAATGAAGAATCCAGAACTGAGCTTCTGAGTGACTGAGCATTTTTTGATACAGGCTTCCTATTTTTTAATATATTTTTATGCATTCAGATTCAGATCAAAATATCATCAGATTTCAGAGATATTTCTTGATCCCAGGAGAGAACTGAAAATTAAATATTAGCAAAAAAAACTCAGAAAAATTACTTCATAGTTCGGAATTTTAGAATTAAATATATTTTATGAAGCATTGAAGTTTGTTGCTATTTCAAGAAGGTAAGTAAAATGATAAATTTAAATTTTAATGAAAAGAAGCAGTGAAATATTTTCTACTTACTGAGCAAAGACCAAAAAAAGAAAATGTTAACAGTTAATACACTGAAAGATCTGAGTGAAATAGCTCTTTCTGAGCTAGAAGTAACACATTTTAAATGACCCTGTAAACACCACAACATACACATGGAATGCAGGAGCACGAAATTTTTTTTTCTGCTTTGAAGCCTACTTATCTAAGATGATGTTACTGAATTAATAAATGCAGCTTTTGATATCAACAAATTTATTCTATTCAGAACTCACCTTACATTTGGCTGGGAGAATAATGAGATTTGAGCTCCCATAATAACATTCAGAAACAACCTCTTCCAAGTTCTTTCAGGCAGCACTAGCAAATAGAAGTTGTTCAAGTGTGTCACAAAGCTGCAAGCATATGAGTCTGGCTCTGAGAACGCTTTCAGGAGTTGCTTGGTATGTGTGCAGGATATTTTGAGACCTGATTCAGTTTTAAATGAAGTACCTAGAAAACGTCCCTCTGATTTCAATGAAAGATGACTGTCTTTACAAGATTCCACTTTTTGTGGATGAAAATAAACAGTCTCTGGTTTCTTGTTTGCTTAAAAAATGTGTTTAACGTTGTTAGTCTTCAGCAAGATGAATCTTAAGGCAGAGCTCCTACAGCTGTGTAAATCAACTCTATTAAGCTTACTACCAGCTTCTGTGCAGACAGAATTGACATGGAGTGCTTTGGAACTGAATTCTTATTTCCTAGTTGAAGAATTTTCAAGGCATAATTACAAATGCAGCCATGTAATAAATGCAGAAAAGTACAGCTCAGAGCATGGACAAACCAGATCAGATACTAACCGCTTAATACAATTCTATTTATATGAAAAAAAATGTTAAAAGTATTAGACATTTTTCATTGAGGTATGATGTGAATTTTAATGATAAAAATATTTTTTAAACAATCAAAGAAAATATTTACTCTGGTGGATCATAAATATGGATAGTTCTGCTGCTGGATGTCATTATGTTTCTGGAATTAACTAAGCTCCTAACTCACATTCCTTATGCACAAAATAACTTAGGCATGTGTTGATTTTAAAGTGTGTCCATAAACGCCATTGAATTCAATGGTATTTAGTGATAAATACACACAAAGTCGTTTCCCTTAACATGCATGTTTGCTAGTAATGAAGTCTAAGAGGATTTTAATAACTTTGGGTTTATTGATTTAATGGAAAACAACTATAATTTTGTCTGGTTATAAATAGTATCTGAATTAAAAGGGCCATAAAAGAAACCATGAATTTAAGGCATCACAAAGAAGTACTTACAACAAAACAAAACATAACAAAAAAACCTCACAAGCCCTTTTCAAAACTGACTTGTATTCAGGGGAATCTTTCTACTGTTTGTAAAAAGAAATGGTTTGTATTTTATTAGGTAATTAAAAGCCAAAGAATTCTGTACAATTCGTTCAAATAACAATCAAGTATTTTAAATCTTAGAAGACTTTGGGAAATTCTATGCAGAATTATAAGAGAAAATAAAGCATATGTTTTTCAATGTTTCAAAATAAACCATTTAATTACAGTAAGAGAGGATGTATGTGTGCTGTTCCATTATCTCTTTCTCCTTGAACCAGTTTGTGGGTGTATTGATTATGTTTGAGGAACTGACCTAGAGAAACTTTATAATTGCATTTAAAACCACAGCAAAATTATGCCAGGACAGAAAATCCTGAGAGCTTTAGCTCCCTCTTGTTCATTTTTATGCATACATTTATGTTATTTTCTACAGGTCAGAACAGCTATCAAGATATGGTAGTGCAGATATGTACTGAGGAGTATTCAATATTTTACATTTATCTGAAAAATGTCCCTACCTCCAATTTTAATCATCTTGATAAGATTTAGAAACCATTGACTTGATTTAGATGACCTATGCCATATGCAAAATGAAAAGGTTTCAGAATGGTTCATTATAGGAAGCAAATTTGTGAAATATTACAAACTAGCAAAAACAATCAATGCATTCCTAGAAGCAAATCTTTTTGATGAATGATTTTAATAGAAATAAAATATTTGTAAATTACTTTTAATCAGGATCACTTCATTGTTTTGATTTACTAGGTAGATTACCTCAACCCTTATATCAACAGAGCATGGTAGGTAATAACATTTAATAATGGAATAGGAATTACATGCCAATGCTGATTACTTCTTCAATCAATTTTCTACTGAGAAAAAGATGAATATCACTGTATCCTGAGGAAACATTCAAATACTGTTTAACTTGAAGCTTGTACTTCTTAAACTAAAATAACTTGTATTTCCCAAGAACAGTCAAGTGGTTTACAGTTTTATACATTGTTCTTTTGTGGTAGACAAAGGAAAATAGATATGAAATAAAAATGTTCTTTTAACAGTTTTTATTATTTACTAGTATAAAATTACTACCTTAATTTCAATTTTGTAGGTATTGTGGGTAGATAGACTATTAAATATCACTTAATTTGATAAAAATATGGTTTGATTTTTAATTACATAAACTTTATACTAATAGGCTACATTTTTATTGTTTGAAGTAAGAAAACAAACTACCACATCCAAACTAAATAGATATTTTCAGAAGTTCAAATACATAGTAATCTCAGGCATCCTATTTTGCATCTTGTTCTGACTGAAAAGTTTCTTTTTGGTTGTGTTTTCCCGTTGTTGCCTACATTTCTAGGTTTCATGAATTATCAAAATCTAGGTTTTGGTTAGTTGAGTTGCACTGAACTGTCAGAGGGAACAAGCAGGGAGGGAGTCCCTTAATTTCGTTCATTCGTAGAGAAGATACTTCTTCACATGTCCTTTGACTCTTGGGTTTGTCTAGTGCAAGATTTGTGTATCTTTTTGTGTATCTTTTGCGTATCATGCATCGGGCATGGCTACATAAGCCAAGTTGAGATTGTTTCACAGCCTATTAACTCCTCTTCCTGGCATCTGGCAGACACTGGATGGAGCACCTGTTATTTGTCAAGGATTAAAAGCACAAGAGGCAATTCAGTCCCAGCAAGCCTTGAGTTACTTAGCTTATATCCTCCTCTTGCTGTGCACACACAGAGTGACAGAAGATGCTGTTATTCTTGGTAATTAGCTGATTCTTTTGCCCTTCCCATGATGCAATTCCTCTTTTTAAACGTTACAGGCATTTAACTAATACATTATTGTGTTGTGGTCTATTGATTCCTGTGATGGCTTGGCAAGCTGCAAACCTTCCCGGAGAGCGCAGCGAGGCTGTGTCGGGGAGAGCAGCTGTTCCGCTTCCCGTAGCCCTTCCAAGCTGCCCCGTGCTCATGCTCCAGCTGGCTGTCGGCTCCACAACACGGTGGCAATAAAGGAGGTGAGAAGGCTCCCTGCATGGCGACCTCAGAGGATCTTTATTCACACGTTCACATGCTGGTTCCCAAAGGCAGACAGAGCACATGGCGTTGAGCCTGGGGTTTTACATGGGGACCAGGGGGGCAGAGAGAGCACATGGACTAATGGTTTCAGGGCATAGGGGCAGTACATGGGTGGGGTTGGGGTACAGGAACAAATGGGGAGAACCCAAGGGAGTGGTCAGGACTAGGGGCAGGGAAGGGAGAACCATGTGGGAAGGGCAGACATTTAGTAAGAGAAAGGGTGGGGAAATACAGCACTACATTATTGCTCTTCTGTAAAAATATTAAGCACAGCATTTTGTGGTTCAGGGAAGATGTCAGCTATTGTTGGTGCTGGATAATGAAAAGGAGTTGATTAATCAAAACACATGTGGTGTAATCATGAACGTGGCCATAGCTTAAAATGAGTTTAAGATAAATCAACAGTTTGTGACAGTTAAACAGCCACAAACTATGCAGATATGAAAGTTGTGTTCTTGTTGTTCCCCCTTGTAAAGGAAATCATGAAAAATATTTTCATAGACAGTAAAATTTCATAACCTCTGGGACCTGAGTATGCAGCTAGAAGCTTTGATCTCCAATTTAATATGGAGAGATCATCATAAACAATTATATGCCACATTTGCTCCAGTTTGCTTTGAAACACTAATTCATAGGCTTGCATCCTGCATTTGCACCTGTGTTTTAGAACCAAATTTCTAAAGCTGGAATTATTTTTGGCTCTAAGTAAAGTCCACTGTAAACTTGGACAAGGAGCCAGCCAGGTATTTTAATCTGAAGTATCTGTGACAAATTATTTTCTCTCTTCAAATGTAATTGAAACTTTCAAATTACTGTGAGAGTTTGCAACATTATAATCACTCTCCTTCATTTTCAAAGATTAAGAAAAGTATGTTTACTATTTTAGAGGCTTTTGCCCTCTCTTTAATTTTAATCTGTCATCCATTACCAATGCTCTTGAATTCATTTTTTATTTAACAAGCCCGTCCAAACTAAAGCAACAGTGCATCTGAATGAAGGCATAGAAATATATATTTGAAAAATTCACAGAGACATTAAATACAACTTTTTCTTTTAAGAACCACACTAAGATGATGAAAAGTGAATGAGTTTTAATCTAATCAATGAGAGTGGCAGCTCTATAAGTAAGCTAAGCAATGCATGAGATTTGCATAAATTTTCACTTAAAGAATTTCACGTCTCTGAAGACTTGTGTTTTACTCTACACAGTACTTTTGTCTGATGCAGTGTTTTCCCAACACATTTTGGATCCAGACTAAAAAGATGTTGAAAGCACAAATATCTGCTGATTTGAGCAACATCGTGTTAATCAAGTAATAGTTTTAACTGTACGTAGCAATGATATTAATTACAAAGCCTCCTTACATAGATGTCGCTACACACAGGTCTGAACACATAGGAAGCCTGCTCAGTGGGACTATTTATTTGAAGTTATGTATCTCTTTGTAAGAGATAATTATATCTATTCTGAAATAATTCTATCCTGGTTTAATGGTAAGCAAGGGTTTTGGACAAATCTTTCTCTAATAGTTGATATGCTTCCTGATAGGAGAGACACAGAACAAAACCAATAACATGAGCACTCTCCTTCTTGAAGTAAAAAGAAAACATGCACTGAAATTCCCAACGTGCAACCGTATAGCAGATCATAGGGAATCAGAAGCTTTTCTAGTTGGAGAATTCCTGTTAGCCTCCAAAAGAGGCAGAGAGTTTTTCAGGCAGAAAAGCTGTGATGAGCAACTTAAATCAGCACTTTGGATTCCACTCAAAACCATCCGTTAGATTAGAGATCAGGGAACTATTTAAATGTAATAAAACACCTTTCCATAAGGAGTACAAAATAGAATAGCCTGAATTTAACCAGTTCTGCAAGGATGCAAGAAGTGACAGTTTCAATAAGAATAGACAAGCTACATTTTCAATTACAAAACTAATTTTATCTTAAGAGCATTTAAAGGCATCAAAATGAACAAAACCTGTTGTGCTGCACTCACCTAAAAACCAGAAAAAATGTGATTAAGATCTCAAACCACTAAACTCATTATTTTTACAACAGAACAATTCTAACACCTACATTGAGACAATCCAGATCTGTTGTACACACAACCAATAGGTTGCTACAAGTTAGTTGATTAATTGGTAAGTGAATGCATTAGCATAACAAATAAGGGGTTTATAGGTAATAATACATATCTAATTATAATGAAAATATGTGTGTGACTGCCAAAGCTGACACAAATACCAAATACGTTGTTCTTGTCAGTTTTATAATAATGTGGACATCAGCATATTTTACGAATAAGTTAGCATATATATTTATTTCTGACTCTCTGTCAGTCATTAAGCTCAATTTTATGATTGCTGGTTTAGTTTATATCCCTTCAGATCAGGAGCAGTTCACTAATAATTTAGATGTTACTGATAGCTAAGAATGCCGTCATGATCTATGAGTTATGTAAGTTATTAATGAAAGAGCCCATTGCCTCAAATGGGAACAAACTAGGTAAGTCATTTAGAAAGTAGCAATATCTGTCTCATTCACTGAGAAATAGAACAGTATTTAAGAAAATGACAGAATACTGCCAGCAGGAATTAATACCTTTATATTTTCATTTATACCAACAGTGAAATTCTCCTACCCTGATAGCAGCTTTTCATGACAACATTTTCATCACAGATTTGGAGACGGATGAAGGCAGTTATGAGACAAATTGTTATCCAATACTGAAGTTGAAGCCTTCGTTCAAACTGCTTCAGAGCTCTATAAGACATTCAGCTCACTAGGTTCTTTTATACCTTTCTGTGTCTCCTCTTTTTGTAGGGTCAGGGCTTGGTAAGTAAAGATATATAAGCCCTCACCTGATCTGCTCAGAGATTTCATTTTCCTGAGTCCATCAAACTGAAATATCTTTTAAAATTTCTAGCAGGACATTTGGGAATCTCCCATTTTCACACCAATTCTGGATATACCAAGGTATTGCAGGATTTTTTCTTAAAAGCTTTCACACAAGAGAAATTCTTTGAAATTCTGTTCTACAAAAGAGAACTCAGATTTCTTATTTTTTTTCATTTAAACTTAGGGCTCAGAGTTTCAATGTGCTACTTCTTAGCCAAGGAGACAGTTCTGAGACCCCTCTCTTTTGTATGTGCACTTTTTTTGAGACGAATAGAAAACTCATCTCTACATTTAACCTGAATAGATAGAATCCTTTTTCACTTGATGACGTGCATTTGTGCATGCAGCAGAGGAATTTTTTTGGATGATTAAGAAGAAATTAATCTCTGGTATATTTGAAAAAGATGTCTCCTTGTTTCAGTAGCATACAAGGCAGCCTTTTTCTTCCTCGCTGCCTATTGGATAACCCAGTAGGCAAAAGACAAGCTTAAAAAAATTTGTGCACGGAGCTAATATGTCCAGAAGACTTTAAACTTGCAATTAGCACCTCATCTGTTATTCAGAGTGGGAAAAAAAGAAATAGGAATAGGAATATACCTGCTGATGACAATAAAGTTACAGTGCATCAGGTGTATCAGTAAGTTACAGATACTGATAATTGTTGTGAAGCCTTTGTTCAAATTTGTGATGTCAAATAATAGATAGTTCTCCATATGTGTCTCAAGCTGGCATGCTCAACAAGGCTGTAGTTTGTGGCTGACAGAACAGAAAAAAACCCAATTTGTTTCTTCGCACTTTTAATTAAGGCTCTGAAAGTTTTACACAGCGATGAGACAGCTCCCCGCATTAGCTGTGCTGCTGTTCTGCAGCAAACAGCACATTCTGACAGTGATGCATTTTATTCGCATTATTTTCTTAGATTATCTTCTGCATTTGGCATCTATATTTTTAGCTAATCAGATTTTTTCCCTCTTGGGAAAACCACTCTACAAAATTGCATTGAGGGATTAAATAGAAGTATTTAGTAGGAAACCATTCTAATTGCTGCAGATTATTAATGTTGAAGATATAGGCTTTTTTACCAGATCTTCATGCTTTAATCCCAATTATTATTATTAGTTTGCGCACATATAAATTGTCATTAACTTTCAACAACGTTTCCATTCTGTTTTCCTAAAAGGATGTTTCCTTTTTCGTGGTATACTGAGAGAATTGAGTTTAAGTGGAATCCTCTGCTTGATAGTTCAAAGCTTTGCCATCCTCGACATTGAACAGTTTCCTTGGAGGACCCTGAACAAATACTTTTGATTTTCCTAGCTACTCTTGCTGATATTCCACCCAAACTTTCACTAACAGTCTTACAGACCAGAAAAGATTTTGTGTGGGTAAAATCTTTGCTGGCCTAAATACACTGTAAATATAAAACAAATTCTACATATCTATATCTCCAGATTCACACATATTTCATCCAGTAATTGTAACTATTGAAATAAACAGTGTGGTGTTGCTTTTCTGCACATAGGTTATTTCTAACACTTTATTTACAAACACCCATGTAACAATGAAGTATTTACATAAAAGCAGCATATGATTAATGAAATTAAGCATGTGAGATCACTGATTTCTTTAAAATGAGAAAGATTGATACCTGTAGTAGGTTAACCTTCACTGAAAAACACCCACCCAGGCAGTCAGTCACTCCACTTTTTGTATTCTTGAATGCAAACTAATAGGTAGGATCAATGACCAGAAAAAATTTAAACAGTTCTTCCCCACCTGTTAAAAAGAAACTCACCTAGCATATCTAATACATATGTTCATTTTCCTTTGCTACATTTAGCAAATTGTCAAGAAGTCAGACAAGTACATTCTTACAGCCATTTTTTGCATCAAGGATTCAGATGCAAATTTTGAAGGGCCTAAACTATTCCTTTTGCTGTGTTCAATTTGGGACTATTTTACCATTTTTACAGTGTCATAAAGGGAAGAGTATTGTCACTTGTCACACCATAATCCAGAGCTTCAGAGCAGTTGGTAGAGATAATAGCTTTTATTTTTCTCTGGAAAAAAATCTTGTAAATATACATACCCTTCTGAAAAAGAAGTTTCAATCTTCAAGTTGTCTAGGTGGTGTGCATGGAGCAGAGGGCAGGAGCAGCTTTCCCATGAAGACAGGATGAGGGTCATTCAGCCTGGAGAAGAGAAGGCTCTGGGGATACCTTCTAGCAGCCTTCCAGTACCTACATGGAGCCTACAAGAGAGTTGAAGAGGGACTATGGGCAAGTGCATGTAGTGATAGGACAAGGGACAATTGCTCTAAATTAAAAAAGAGTAGATTTAGATTAGATGTAAGGAAAAAACATAACTCTGAGGGTGGAGAGACATTGAACAGATTGCCCAAAGAAGCTGCGGATGCCTCATCTCTGGAGGTGTTCAAGACCAGGTTGGATGCTGCTCTGAGCAACCTGGTCTAGTGGAGTGTTCTTGCACATAGCAGGGAGTGTTGGAAGCAGATGTTCTTTAAGGTCCCTTCCAACCCAAACCATTCTATGCTTCCATGAAAAACTATCAGTTCTTATTGTTATGTAGAGTAAACAAAAGTTAACCAGGTTGCAAGAAGAATTTTCTAACAAGATTAAACCTCAGAGTCTGAGGCAGCTCTTCGGCTTGCACAGGCTGTCTCTTGTATCTGCTGAGGATGTGCAGCTGACTCCCTCCCACAGCTCTAGGGGCCTAGAAGACCTTTAGGCCTAAGGAAGCAGACCAAATCATGTCAGTCTCCTGAATGAATTCACTGTTCCTATCTGTAGTCAAATTTCCAAGAATTAGTAAGAATTACTAGTAGTATTTATCAAGCCCCCAGCTAAGACTGCAGCTGACAGATTGCTGTCAGTGCACCGTATACATTATGCACTAAATTCAATGGTTTTTGACTGCTGCCCTATTTTCTGCCCTTAAGTCCTTAATGTTATACTGTTTGACTCCTCCAAACTCTGGTAGGCTGAACACCAAAGCACAACAGCACACACAGCAGGCAGAACTCATGAAACACTTGCTTCAGCGTTGTTATAACATCTGTTCATCACTGGTCTTTGCTTCATAAATTTACAAGTTTCAAAAAATTTTTTTAATGCAAATGAAGTGTGAGCAGTGGGGAAAAAAAAGAGCTTAATTGCTACCACAAAAAAACCCAATAAAATAAAACCAAAACCCCCCAGCATTTTCAAGGGGCCCAAGCATCACTGAAAATGGTAAAAAGAGGTCAGTTTATATAAATCTCCCATGGCTAGTCAAAGTTCTGTATTGTATGTTGAATTTTAATCTTAATTTAAAACTACAACAAAGCCATCAGGCAGCCAGTGGTCAGATATTAAAATCCTAATTGTCAGTGGTGTTGGTGGTCTCAGTGGCAAAGCTTCTGCTGCAGGGTAACACAGTTAGCACATGAATAGACATGTCTTGTTCAAATATGTATTCCCACTCAGTGACCCAGAACATGCTGGAGATGCCACAGTCATATAGTGGTCCATAATTAAGTCAGGCATTCAGATGAAATTTAACTCCATCATATGCTTTCAGCATACAAGTTTCTCTCTTAAGAGATTACACATGTAATCCTTTTCCCAAGTGCAGTTTTTGAAATACTACTATATTCACAACTTCATAACTGAAACTATTGTATAAAATATCTTTTCACTAACAGAATGTGAAGAGAAGATATTTTGCACTAAAGACTTCTGGAATAAAACACTGACTGAAGAGTGAATGCAAACATGAAACCAAGAAAGCGTTTCCAGTGGGGTTATGATGAAGCTAGAATAACATGTAAAATAGCAAAATATTCATTGAGATTCTACTCGATAAGGTCTTCTATTTTAAGTGTATCTTTAAGGAAGTTTTTTAAACTAAAATTTATACCTTTTACAATGAAGGCAGCTGATTAAAAAAAATCCAAACAAACAAACAAAAGAAAACCCTTTCATAATTGACAGCTCATTATAGCACAGAAACTTTTTCAACCCAAAGCCTTCCAAAACATTTCGTAGCAACTAAGAGATACAGGAATTTGTTTCAATACTTGCTTGGAAAAAACTTCAGGTGAGTTTATGGATTAAGAGGGAATAATAAGGCACTGAGTAAAGCTTAATGAAAATGTCCATGAGCCATGCAAGCTTTGAAGATAAACAAGTGACTTTTGGTACTTTTATGATTGCATGACATGTGAGTTTTAAAAAGGGACAGAGGATTTAAAGACTGTCAAGAAATGAAATTTCAAAATATATGTTGTTAATCCTTCTTCAGTATCATAAGTAAAATAACATATAGATAATTCCTCACAGATACAGAGCATTTGCTCCAACAGGTGACTGCAGAAAATGTTTAGAATAGATGCTTAGCAATGTTCACCATGTTCAACCTACATTAGTGTATTTACACACCAAGAACCGTGGCCTTGTTGTTCTATTAAAATAGTCCCCTCTGAAAAGTTATACAAGGCTCTGTGGACTCCTGCTGAAATAAAGGTTAAGACAACTCTAAAACAATTAAGTACAAGCAAAAAAAGCATCTTTACTTAAGATGGTGTGACAAAGTGTGATTTTTTTGACTGTAGACCTATGTGCATATCACACTGTACGATTTTACAGCACTGGCTGCTCACTTTGGTTACCCTTCCTCATAGTGTTCACATTTATGATAATATCTTCACAGATGAATGAGAAATGAAAAGTAGACATAAAACTTTTAAGAATCCATGTTATCAGAGTAGCATAGATTATGATGGCCTTTTTGCTTTATTTAGTTTGGATTTTAGTCAGCATTACAGTTAGTGTGTATCAGATCATAAGCAAGAACTATATTTTTTTTTCCCCTGGTAAATTAATAATTATCTGAAAAAGTTAATAATTTCATTAATTTTTACCCAGGAAAATACCCACACTAAAGTTAATAGTAGTTCTATCACTTCTGCAACCTCTTTGTCTTTTTCTTACCTGTCACCGTCAACCTTGCAGGCTACATTGAAGTAGGGGGCGTGTTCATGGTCAGGTATTGCTGCTGCAGCTTGGGAATTAAAGCATTATTAAAGTAGCAAACTGCAATTTTTGATTGAGTCTACAATATTGTGTCATGGTTGTAATTAGTAAATTACAACAGGGCTCCTGAGGGAATCACGTATTACAGCTATGTGATTACTCAATTTTTTCGCTCGTGATTAATATTATTGCACTAAACATAAAAGGAAATGATTAATGACTTATCTACAAATTACTTAATACTGCTGGTAATGGTGCAGGATAGAAGGTAAATGTGCTTGGAAACTAGCTTACATAATCAGGGAAACTAAACCAGTGCTGATAAATTTTCTGGTAAAATGATACAAAAATAATTGGCCTTCAAGGAATAATAAATACATATAAATTTTATGTCATATTATTTCAAATATATTTTTTAAAATACTTGCATATAAGAAAAAAAGTATTAATGTTTCCTCTCAGACTTTGCAGCTTCCTAAGACAATTCATACACTAAATTCCTGGCTTGCAGCAGAAACCAGCAATAAATAAGAATAACAGGGTTTGGAAATAGGCCTGTTCATATGTTAAATTACATAACCCAGCTTTTTTCCCAGTACAGAATTGACTTTCAGGCATGGATACATTAGAAAATAAGATGGGTATATTTTTGTATAATTTGTTCCTAACTAAATTGCTATGATTTTAGTGGCCTTAACACGAAATGGTAAAAGTCATTACATCAAGTATGCGTTGTTTTTCTCATGAAAAAAGTAATGTTCTCATTCATTTTTCTGCTGAAGGCTCTTTTAAGGATGGATTAGAGACTAGAGGACAACTTAGTGGTCATCCTGATTAATATGTGAAACTTAAAGTAGAAGGTAGCCAGACCTGGTAGACTTCATGACTCAGGGAATTCTCCCTCGTGGCCATGTAGAGGTGATCTTGGTCCCTCTCAGACCTTGTGGTGTCTGTCATCCAAGACTTATGGATTCAGAGGTTCCCTGTGGCCGGGTCCCATCAGCAGTGAGGTGGAGAACACATTTGTGGTACACACACACAGGGTGTAAGCTCACCAGTGGTTCCATATGCTCACCCTTCCTCTCCAGATCTACAGGCATACCACATCTATACACTCCTTGTATATTATTCCAGACTCCAAGTGCCTGTGATATCTTTGCCCAGATCCCAGGTGCCTCATACAGTTCCTGCATCAGATCCTGAGGGTGCTGGCATCCTGTTACTACATGCTAGTCCAATCTGAAGGCTGCTAGTGGGTCTCCTCCACACCCTCACACACACTGTTTTCCATCAGT
Organism: Rhagologus leucostigma; assembly: GCA_013397725.1. Classification (NCBI taxonomy): domain Eukaryota; kingdom Metazoa; phylum Chordata; class Aves; order Passeriformes; genus Rhagologus; species Rhagologus leucostigma. The sequence goes on from VZTD01002630.1 coordinate 331,286, forward strand.
GGCTGGCGCTCAGATCTCTCATCCTACTTACTGACTAATCCCTCTTGAAGGTCATGAGTGGTTCGCACACTCATACCCAGGATGAAGTGTGCTCATACACAAACTGGTTAGGAATAGAATTTCATAAGGACAGGGCTTGACCAGGGAAGTATTCCAGCTAGCATGTTACTTGTACTCAATTAGCCTCTCTTGTTCCAGCTCCTCTCCATTTCCCAGGCTTGTTTTCCCCATCCATCTGGACCCCTCCCTTTCTCCACCTGTATTTCCTCCCAAATAAACATCCCATTGTTAATTACATTTTCCCCACTGGACTCACTTTTGTTACACCTGTACCCAGTTTGGTATCTCACAGATTATGGTTGCTGAGGGTTTGCTGACGTTGCTATATCTCGCTTTTTAAAGATCCCCACTTTATCCCTCAATTATTTATGATATTTGGCCGTCTCTCACCTCACTGCCCTGTAACTATATGTGAAATCTGGCCATTATTCACAGTGCAACCCATAACATTTGTCAGCTTCTCCCTCTGTTATCTGTCGTATCCAGCAATTTCTCATGCCACGCCCAGCAGTTTCTCATGATGAGTTTAGTTAGTTAAATCCCAGGCCGTGTCCTAACATGTGCGTCTGTACATTTATTGTGCCCACTCTTCACAAGAATTTCACGTCATGTTCACCTGCTAGAATGAGTTAAGAATGTACCTTTTTGCTGCAGGATAGACAGCCAGACTGGATTAATCATTTTTAACACTTACTGCTCAACATCAGAGCACATAAGAAACTAATTATTAAACAGTACAACTTCTCAAAAGACCTTCATATACTCATTTTAAAAGGATATTTTTATTTGGAAATTAGATTTAGAATAGGAAAGTGATGCTGTTTGCAGGCAGAAGGAGAGGCAGAAGGAGAAGCAGATCAAAATTTGTGTATGACTAGGCATCTAAATTTCAGGAATGGATGAACAGTCTTCTGAAAGATCAGCATATAAATGGAAATCAAACAATGCAAATGTATTAGATAATGCACAGGAGAAAATGAAGAAATAATATCAATAAATTAAATGTATGCCTTACGTTTGACAATAAGATATATTTAATGCTTTGCTTATATTATAGCAGTAGAAACATGACACCAAGTTATTTTATTGAAAAAAACCGCTATCAAACTAACAAAAACCAAGAAAAAATGAGGGCTAGATAATTACAAATTTATACAGTCATTTCACGTTTTGAGGTTAAGTTTGGAACACAATTAAAGAAGATAATTTCGTTTTTTGCTAACAGTGTCATTTAGCAAGGATTTTCACTAAAAAGGTATTGATGCCTTGGCTAACCTTTCTAATTGCTAACTTGAAATGCCACCTATGATTTAATTATGTGCATATACAAATTTAATGATTTTAAAGTAAGGCTTTTAGGCTTTAGTCTAAGAAAAAAATAGGATCTCCATTTCATCTAAATCACGATATTTTGGAGAAGTTTATACTTTTCTCAGTGTTCTTGATCTATGTTTCGTTAATAGTATCATCCACATTTGAGATTCTACTAGTGAAAAATAAAATAATCAAAGTTGCTATTTTTACATGCTAAAACCTCTGAGAATTTAGAGTGTCATTAAAGCACTGATGTGACATTAAAACCAAAGAAAAATTATTACGGACATCACTAGACAATATTATCAAAACTTGTCATCATTAGACACATAAATAATGTCAACTTGAATATATTTTACATATGAAAATTTCACCAGTGAATGCTAGTTAGCCTTACTGATCCTGAAATCACTGTGTGTATAAAAAAAAGGGAAAAAAAATATTTTCCTGACTACTACCATAATTTCACCCAACAGCAATACTTTCAGAAGGTGTTGGATAAAAATACTATTTGCTTGACACTGGTGACAGTACTTTTCAATGCATGTAAAGTCTCCAGTTGTGAAGAGAACATGAATCCCATGCTTGGAAGACAGGTCCAGGAACAGAATTTATTTCAACCAAGATGCACTTGTTATGTGTATGATTATTTGTGTAGAGGATGGTGTTATTTTAATTTTCTTTTCCTAAAACCCCATCGGTAGGTCCAAATTAAAGGGAGGAGAATATGCAGAAAGTGGAGGAGTTTGTAGGAAGCATTCGGTCCAGTAAAGCAATAGAAAGGTGGAAAAAAGAGAAAAAATGGAAATTTGTACAGATGCAACAATGTGTAAGGTTTGGAGAGTTCACTGGCCTGATGTCCTGTGCTGTACTTACCTGAAACTTGCACCACCTCAGCATTCTGGTTGGTGTCTACAGCTATTAGAGAGCAGCATCATGTTTCAAAGGCAATCAATACTGTAGAATAGTCTATTAACTCCAAGGCACAAGTATTCAACAATCTGGATTTTTTTTCCCTACTTTTTATAGTTAGCCTTATATACTTCTCATTATTCCTACACAGTTTAAATTTGCAAGCAAGTCCATGTGCTATTTTGTCTGAACAAACCATGTCCAGAGAAACGTGAAAAAAAAACCAAATAAAAACATACATATTTTTAGAAATGAATGCTGGTGGAGGTTTTTAATTATGCTGGAAATTTTTCTTAGTTGCTTAGCAATTTTTTCATCTCTCACTGAACTCCATGCTTGGAGCTGTGATGCTGACCCTGCACCTGTCTGCAGAACTGCAGATGGCTGGTGTAACACAGGCTATTGACTTCAAAACAGGAAGGAGGAGGAGAACCAGATTGCTTGTGAGATGCACACACAATTCCAAAATGCTAATTATTGGTTCCCTAAAATATTATGAAGGCTTGTGCATTGGCAACTGGGATTCGTGTTCATGCATCATTAAAGTGGTAATGTATACCTTTGGTGAAGGAAGGAAATCTGGTCAGAAATTACATATTTTAATTGGACACAAAGTGACTTGCTGCATTATTCAGTAGTATATTCAGCTTCTTTCAGTGAAACAGTCAGATGCAGGAGGGAAAACAGCATATAGAGTAGCTTAAATAATGATTCAAGTATGTACCTTTTTTTTACAGTAATGAAACACAACCCCAAATTAAGCATAAATCAAATAAACTCACCATCTTCAGCTTTTAAAAAACCCAAGGAACTTAGCTGAAGCTAAAGACTATGTTACTGTCCTCATGCAGTTAGCAAGAGAATATTTAATTAAGATTAGTGGACTATTTAAGGCCTAGAAATAGAACAAAACTTGGTATCTTTCCAAAGATATAAAATGGCAGAGCGATAATAGCCCTACCAAGGAAAATAATGAGCATTTTTGTGACAGAGGTTCACATTCTGAATACAAAGACACACACATACATACGTATAATAAAAATTTGAAAAACAGTGTCTTTGAACTTTGTTCATACTCTATTTTAAGGTAGAAAATATTGTTAGTCTCTGTTACCAATATATGAAAAAAGCTGAAAAATATGATTGTAACATCCTGCAGAACTTCACATTTCTAAGTGTAGAATTTAAGGCCAGTTGACATAATATTATTAGGAGTTTGAAATCATCCTCATGAATCTAAAGAAGATACTTAATTTTTTTTAACTTAAACTCTGCCTTGAAATGTAAGACTCATTCGTGGAAACTATGTGTTCAGTTTCTCTCACTACCCTTACAGTAAAATGGAAATGCTGGAGAGGAGCTCAGGTCTAGGGATATTAAATCAGCAATTTTCATCTTGCTTGAAGCAAAAAATGTATCACCTGCTGGATTTAAAGTGCATGATCCATTGAGGCATGTCCTATGTCAAACACAACATCTAAATTAGATGAAATAGATGGTTCATGTACATGCTGTGCCCCACACTAAGATAAGAAACACAGCCATTGCTTCTCATTGAGGAAAGGAAATCCAGGCGTGTAAACTCTAAGTGACCCCTAAATGACCTGTTCAACTGCCTAATCCAAAAAACTTGGAGACCAAGACATGGCATGGAGTTCTTGTTGCCCTAATTGGTCTAAAAGCAGTCTGTGAAATGAACATTGAAACAGAAAATTTTAAACCTGCACTTTTTTTTTGATGTAGTTATTGTACCTTAGGCCCTAGGATGCGGAACTTCAAAGGCCAGCCTGTACAACTACAGAGTCCTTTCAGCATTAGATTTAGGACACTTGAACCTGACTGAGCTGTCCCCTTTTATCCCGTGGAGTATCATGGTGGAGGTGACAACCACACTGAAATTTGGTATCTACCCATATTACAGTGATATTGTGCAATCACTCATTTTTAACTTTTTTTTTTTTTGTAAATTTTCATTCAGGCCCTTAATTACTTATATGTGAAAATAAATACCATATTGTCATTTTTTACAAGCAGATATTTAGGACACATAAGCCACTTTAGCTCCATCTTTCAATGGCAATAGAAGGGAAAAAATATTTAATTTAAAGCATCTTGACTTTAACAGGAAAAAAGATATGCAATAAATGCAGAACAGAAGTTATTTGTATTAATTTAATATATTTATTGATCATACTTAAATTTATTTGGCAAATTTTCTAATTCTGTTTACAAAATATTCTTGAATATTATAAAAATATTTAGTGTAAACATAAAATTAACAACAAACTTTGACAATCTTTAATTCCAGTCTAATTGTGCTTTTTTCTTTAAATTGTACCAATGAAAGAATACAAGATTTGTATCTTAAAAATATTTTTTAAATATACTTCTACTCATATTCATACTTTCTCATATACACAGAGCTATGGTTCAGGGAATATCATAAAGACTACACAGAACACTGCAGGCCCTGGGAAAAAGTATTTCTTGATGTTTCTTATAAGCCCCTTTAAGTACCAAAAGGCCACAATAAGATATTCCTGGAGCTTTCTCTTTTTCAGACTAAACATCAACTCCCTCACACTTTCTTCGCAGGAGAGGTGCTTCAGACCTCTGGCCATCTCCATGGCCCCATCTGCACCTGATCTAACACTCATTACTGGTTTCCATTTGGACATTGAGGACATTTAAATGCCTATATACTATTATGTGTGTTCATATATGAATAATAAACTTCTGGGGCTTGTCAGCTTGCACACATATATATATTAAAAAATATATAATATTATA
>VZTD01002630.1:336379-379918 GCA_013397725.1 Rhagologus leucostigma
ATAAATAATATATAAAATATAAATAATATATAAAATATATAAAATATATCTTTGCTTCAAGAGATATTTTTTTAGAGGTTTTTTTGTCAAATTCTGCTAGATACCTTCTCCCGTTATTTTGAGGAATAGTCTTCAAACCACAACTTAGACAGCTACTCCAGCAAATATCACTCTACTGTTTGCAGCACAGTACAATCTTATTTTTCATGTGTGTATCAAACAGAATGTAGGCTAATAAAAGGCACAGAAATAAGCAGAGTTCTGACACCCTGTGAATAAGATACCAAAGTCAGCTTCATTTGTCAAATCACTGATGTAGCAGCTAAACAAAAACCTCTTAGTGAAACCTGAAGCATCCAGTTTCTTTATACATGCAAACCAGACTCTGCTCCTTTGTGTTCATTCCCTATCTCTTCAGGATGCTTACAGCTCTCAGTAATGTCTACTGACATTAAGTCTTAGGGTCAGCATCAAATCCCATTAACATAATCTGAGAGGCTCCTTCTGAGGTGAATGGGTTTTAAATCAGACTCTTATTAAAATCACCTAGTAGAGTAATAAATATTCATAGGTGGATGAAAGAAGAGAAAATCTCTCCAGTTTTGAGTCCAGCAGGAAGATCATTTGATTGGTGAAGGATAATCTACTTGTTGACCGAGAACGGCTCGTGGCAATTTACTTTTAGGGCATGTGGAGGACATGGGCAGGTAAATAAGGCATTAGAAAAACAAAACCACAGTAGCATGTTCCACAGTGTCCAAAGCAATCTCTGCAAGATACTTAGATTTCTTAATCTTTCTTTAAGCTAAGTATAATTGGAATTCTAATAATTGTGAATATTAACTGATTGTTTTTAACAAGCTATCTAACTACTAAAGATCATAAATTGGCACAGTTTAGGTAACCAAAAATAAACCAACGTAATTTCCAATTCTTCTTCTAGTTCTTCTCACTATTCACAGCAATTCCATTTATAATATGCAGCTGTCAATGATACGATCTGTTTCATCCGCATGTCATATAATAAAGTCTTACTGACAGCAGGGAAATCAATATTCTCTTTTGTACATAATAGGATTGAAAGACTGGTTAGTTTGAGTGGACACTTGGCTAGAAAGCCTCAGCATGCATTTTTAATACATGGACTTTCCATTATGCAGAATGATTGAGATAGGGAAAGGCAGAAAATTTGAGAAGCGGAGATTAAAATATCATATGCTATCAAGAAAACAGGAAATTGGTGGGGGAGACTCTTTACTTCTGTCCCAACACAGGCAAAAGGTGTCAGGGTGCAGAAGTTGTACAGTTTTCACAATAGTTTCATATTAGCATTTAAACTGCTTTTAAAAATGTGGTACTGTGTTTCTGAAGTGCTAACTTGGACAGCATGCTAAGGACAGCATGCCATGGTGACATCCTCTGTGTGAGGAGAGACTTCTTTCTTCCATCACTGATCACAGAGTCATCTGCAGGTATGGAAAGAAAGGATCTCTTCAACAGGCTTAGTGCAAGCCTGAGTACCCACCTTTGAGGATTAGCATGGTGAAAAAAGACCTTGCATATAAGCTTCTGTTGTATTTTAACCCCAATATGTATCTCTGCCCCACACAGCCCTCATCACTCCAGCATGTGCTGCTCCCTGCAGCTGATGGGGAAGAGAGCAAGGAGAGTAAAACAAGACAACTCATGGGATGAGATAAAGGCAATTTAGTAGGTAAAGCCAAAGCTACACATGCAAGCAAAGCAAAACAAGGAGTTGATGCACTGCTTCCCATGGCTATGAAGCTGCTTGGACCTGTCTGCAGGAAAGCCAGGCTCCATCATGCATAAAAGTGACTTTGAAATAGAAGCACCATAACTCCAGATATCCCCCTTTCCTCCTTCTTTATCACATGAAATATCTCTTTGGTTAGTTCTGGTCATCTGCCTGGTCATGTCCCCTCCTAACCTATGGCACATCCCTCAATGTCCTCTCTGGCTGTACAGCATGAGAAACAGCAAAGGCCTTAACTGACACCTACACTAACTAACTAACACTGCTACAATCAGCAGTGCTCAGCCATGGCTAAAACATCCCTGTCTTACCAACACTGCTTTGGTCACGCAAACTAAACATAGCACCATACCAGACACTTTGAAGAAAATTAGCTCAATCCATGCCAAAACCATTAAGATTCTCAGAGGGCAGGACTATGTTGTCCTCAGCTTAACAATGGCTGAGGTTTTTGACACAACCTTGTAATAGCAAAGTACTGATTGCATAGCAGTGCATTTTGCATCATAGGCACTTTGTTATTGCTTTTGTCACTTAATGCCCTTCCCTCAATTTAAATGCTATATGTTTATATAAAAATATCTTCTAAATGTACACAAAAACTAGGTGAAAAATTATGCTATGACATGCCTAAGGAGCTACAAAATATAATGCACACACATAACTGTCTAAGTACATGCGCATTTTATTTTCTTCTTGTCATTACTATTCACCCTTCAGTGGATTCACCTGGCCTAATATAAGTATACAGTTGTAAATGCAGCTTCAAAATATGGTATAAGTGACTATTTAAATGCAATCGCAAGCATCTGTACCAACAGAAAGGGAAACTCAAGTGACATTAATTGTCACCTTATCTGCTAGTCTTAGCAGAAAGAGAACGCAACAAATGAGTCTGTCTCGGCTACTCTATCAACTATAGGCATCCTCCCCGATTAACAGATAGAAATTTTATTGGTAGGATGAGATTAATTCTATATCTGCATGTGCCATGGACTAGAAAACAGTTTTTCTCTTGTCATGTCTGTCAGTTCAGTGTCTGTCTAAGGAGAATATTCATTTAAAAAATGTAAATATTCATTTGAAAATTGTACTGCAAGGAAAAGCCCAAATTCCATGAGTGTTTTCAACAGTAGCCAATGATCTCAAGCTATCTTCTTCACTATTGTTATTAGAGTTAACATTCAAATTTGTTTTGATTGAAAATCAAAAATTGTTTTTATTGAATGTTTAGATTAAATGCTCACAAAACATTAATAAATATCCATCCTAGTTTCCAGACAGATTTAATTAGTATTATCTTACTTAATTTAAAAAAACAACACCACAATATTCTCTTTCAGATAAGGCCGTTGAGTATATACAGACTTAGAAACAAACATGTGATAAAGACAATAAATTGAGAGCTTAATTAATTAAATTTGGGCTGACTTCTCATTGAGAATGTTCAGGATTTTACACTAATATGTACACTACACTTTGATATAAGACATTTCTATTTTAAGTATTTTTCAGTGCTGAAGATTAAATATAGCTGCCATGTTGCCTTTCTGGTGATGTGTAAGAATTAAAGTCATCTTTGCAATAAAAGAAAGTTACAAATAGGCCTTTTAAGAAAAGGACATCATGAACAGAAGCCAGCAGATATTGCTGCTACAAAGACCAGATCCTATCACTGTGAAGTCAAAGAAGTGCTCTACAGACTATTGGGGATATGAAGCAGAATAAGTATATTAGAAATTATGAGGAGTGTTAACACTACTAGAATAAATGGAAGCATAAAGCTATGAAGAACAGCTAGACCATATTGAGGCAAGAAATTTTCCTGAAATGCAAGTGAGGTTAGGGATAAATGCAGTGATCAAGTTTGAAAATTTTTATTGATAAAAAATTTCACTATGGGCATTTCATGAAGAAGTTAATCCTATCAGAGATCTTATATTTTCTTATCCAGCATCATTTTATATGATACACTGTGTCTTTGCCCATACACATAAAGGAATAAGGAAATAGGACTAAACTGAAACTTCACATGGGAAAAAACATTGGATTTAATAGAGAAAAAGCTCTAAGTATTCTGGAAAGTCCCTCTTTTGACTACCCTCAAATAAACCAATAAAGAATTCTTGATGCTTTGCGGGAAAACTGTAAAGAAGCCAAATATACAAAATAATCTATAATTTACTTAAATTTCATGCGGAATTCCTTAACTAAGTTTGGGTTATTTTGAAACTGAATATTAAATATATTCTGTCCAGTGACTAAGTATGTATCAAACCTAAGCACAACATAAACCACTGACAACTATTTTTTTCAGAAAATAATCTGTAATTCCCAGTGTATAAGGTCTCATGGAAAAAGTACTGAGAAATCACTTTTTCTGACTTGGCCTGAGTCTCTAACCATGACTTTCAATGATTTTCAAGGTCATCTTTTATTTTTCTTTGGCATTGGCACGAAAGCTGAAACAGAAATTCGTTTAAAATTATCTCTTATACGATGAATTAATAGAATGATAAGGTGACACTGGTAAAGAATTATGCAGTACGATTTGGTGCTTAATCTTCTGTGGCCACATTGCTGAGATGTAAAGCAATGCTGGAACCAGCTCAGTGACCTCATTTCTGTATCTAACATTCTTTTCCTCTTGTTCTAGAATTGGTTTTATGTTGCTTCTGCACCTGAAGATGAGAAATTTGCTGCTTCCTTTGAAGAGGTCTCTTCAACAAGGGCCACAGCTTGTCAAATCACAGACGGTGGGGATCCACGGGATACAACCTGCCTGAACCGTGTCTATTACAAAATGAGAGAGTTTCATTCAAATTTCCTTTCTTTTCCCCTGTTAGTCTAATTACAGCAGCTTTATTCCTGTTGGGTTAAAGGCTGTTCCTCACATATTCACAGGTCATCCATTTCAAGACATTAATTCATAGAAGAGGCAGGATCCTTGCAGAATTAAAGAGCTAAAAAAATTTAAATCAAGCAAATGTACTAATCATTATATGGGAATAATGTTTATAAACATGATTTCATGTTTCTCTTTAGTTTTAGATTTTATATGAGCTCAGCACATCATAAAGAAGGCAGACCCCATCAGTAATTACAAATTCTATCAAACTTGTTAAAGAAAATAGAAGGATGAAGCTACCTCGCTGCAAAATTCTAAAGCAATCAGCACACAGAATTGAGTTGTCACAGATGACAACTGGAAGTCTACCCAAGCCTGAAGCACATGGAACTACCTCATTATTGAATGCAGCTTACCAATTAATAAATATATTTAGCCTTTATTCATCTTTTAGTGGAAATAAATATTGTTCTAAACATCTGACAGATAATTTGCATAATGATTAATAAGGATGAAAAATATTGCCCCTGTAAACCAATATGCAAATTAAAATGAAAGAGATACTCCAAAAATGAAAAGCAGCTTTAAAGAGATGCTGCTAATGTGACAAAAATGTATTTCAGTCAGAAAACAATTGGTTGTTGAAGGTGTGAAGGAAACCATCTTCTTATGAGTTTACTTTTGGAGATATGATTATTTGTAGTTTTCACTGTTTTGTTCAAAATGCTGTCCCTTTTCTAGCACTTCAAAAAGTGCTAAGACAGTCACCTCTAAAAACTGGCGGGAGACAAAGACAGTGAGAAACCATCCCCACGGAGAAAGGGAAGAGTTATGGCATAAAAACCCATGGAAATATCTGCATTCAGTGTGATGCAGATCAGAAAGTTTTTGAATAGCAATCATTCTAAAAGAGTATATATACATTTGATTTTTGCCACTGACAACCTGTGATAATTCGAGCTGGTATGTACATTCACCAGTGAACTCACGAAGGAAATAAAATAGCCCTATTTCACTTTAGAGTTCTTATGTGTGAATGGATCCCAAATTAGGAGTGAAATAAAGATTAACTATGTCGTCAAGAATAATTCCGAGAAGCAAACTGCAGGTGTGGTGCCTCACAAGCTAAGTAGAGTATCCCATATATGAGGGAAATTCTTCTGCATTAAAGAAAGGTGTCAAAAAATTCCAGTTAATATGACATAAACATGACATTAAATTGTTCTTTGTCTCAAAAGGTTAATAAGCTGTCTCTCCTCAATATGAAATATTAGTTTACTCAGCTTGCATAATTCTCAAAACCAATTGATACTCAAAAAAGCAATTGATACTCATTTAGTCTATTTTAAAATCCACCTGCATTTCTCATTCCTTTAAATTTCTGAGGCAATGAATCACTCAGCTTTGCTAGATAGCACATAAAGTAGTGTTTTTTCCTTCATGTTTCTCTTTCTAGGGTTCCATTTTAGCTCCATTCTAATTTAAATGGTATCTTCTTTTCCTTACTATCAGTCAGTGTGCAAATTAACACTTTTCTTTGCTCACAAGGGACCTGTAAGCTTTGGTTCCAAGATACAAGGACAGTGGCGAAGGGCATCTTCATGGTCTGGTAGCTCCCAGTTCCTACAGGGTTCCCATGCAACAGGAGCTTTGAGCTCCTCTCATGGCAAAATTCTGTAAGAGGGGTTTTCCTCTGCATTATGAATTTAACGGGAGCTGGGAGCCAGGAGCAGTTGCTCTGTGACAAGACAGAGCAGGATCACATCTAGCTAATCTAGACCACTCTATGCAAGTAAACATAAAAAAAATGCAAATAAAACATTGGCAAAAGTCACCTTACTCATCAGAAAGCCTCTGAAAGTGACCCAGTGTAATTCCTCCCAATCAGAGCTAAAGAACTCGTATTTTTATTAATCTTATATTGTCAGAAATTTGGGCTGACTTTCTTTCTCTGTTTTCTGAAGACTGTCCCCAGCTCAGCATGTTTCTCATTGAGTAGTTTTATTCTGTGGTATGACACTCTGGGTTCTGAGATTCGGATATAGATTCTAAGGGCCATAAATGATAAAAGCTTAATGATCTCATGTCTATTTGTATTCAGAGCTGTGGACCACACAATGATTCTGATGGAAGAATTAATTTCAGTGGCTCACACTTTCTTATTTCATTAAGATAAAAAACTAAGCAGCATAACTGAAGTACATTCCATTTTTAGTATTTTTCTCAGGTGATACGTGCACAGCTTTCTAGAATAACAAGATTTGGAGGGTAATCAATCATACAGGGGGCATGTACTTAGTAAACTTTAGCTTTTACACCAACTGGTTATAAAAAACAGATATGAAGTGAATATTTTTTAATGTGTTGTAGAAATGAAAGATAAATGCAATGATGAAACTTAAAAAGTAGGGGTACTCTTAAGGATAAAATACATCTGTTGTGAGAAGAACTGCAAGTTTCGATGGTTCTTTTTCTCTTAGTGTTAGCAATGAAATTGCTAAATGGATGAAAACTACGAAGTTGTGCTCTGATGGGTAAAAAACATTAAGCAGAAAATACAATATTATTAGCCTTACTGATTTGAGAATCTAAACCACCACAGTATTGTGACAACTCTGTAGAAATGTAATTAGAAGAATACTGCTGAATCTATTTCTAGTGAATCTTCAAACAACTAATTTTCTGCACTTAATTTCAGGTCCGAAGTTTTGTTTGTTTGTTTCTACTAATTTCACAAGGAAAATTCTGGATTTTTTTTCTTGGTAGGTTAAAATGGTTTAGGTAGTTCAACACTTTCACTATGCAATCAAAACTTTCGATCATCCATTACCACTGTTTTAGGGCAGTACTTTTGCCTTCTCCCTGCATGTAAACTATGAGTTATTTTACTGGTAACTTTAAATACCATTTTCTCAGTCTAGCTGAGAGGTGATCTGCTAAAAACTCTTCAGATGGAAAAGTGATATATTAGCACTCTCTCAATAGAGGTAACATTCCTTATAGTGACATACAGAAAAAAGAGTGATGAATAAATGCATTTCTAATGTATTTAGATAGTTGCAACCTTAGGTACATACTGGTTTATACATAAACACCTATTTTTTAAAGTGTCAGGTAAAATACATATAGATAGCTGTGTTGTCTCTGTTGATATTTGAGCCTTTGTCCCTCACATACGCTGAGCTTCCTTCAGGATTGAAAAGTTCTTCTATTACTGGTAAAGCTTTTCATTGTAGGGGTGATTGTAGTGATAGAATGAATGAACTGGGAATATTAAGAGCACTAGGCAGGTAGGATCAAAGAGGGGGAAGAGTCTGTAAAGAAAGCAAGCAAGCAGATCTAAACTCTTTCAGGCTGAATCAACTACACCCACACAACTCGCTGTCTCCGTTTCTCTTTCTGTCTGTCCCTGTGTCAGTGATGACAGATCAGGAGCAGCTGGGAAGGTGTGTAACCTTTCATGCAGTCAGCCTGAAAGAGGAAGTTTTGCTGCATCATGGAGGCTGTTGGCCAGAGTGTTGGAAGCCCCATTTAAAACACTGGTTACAGGACAATCTGAGCAAGATCTAGTAACAGTAATTCATGTTGCCAATAAGAGAGTTCAGAACACTCTAGGAGTTCAAGTGTATTTCTATGCCACAGAAATAAAAAACGCTGTAGAGAGGCATTTCTTGTCACTCACAGGAAAGTAGGAGGGAGATCTGAGACCAACTGGAAAAACTCTGAAAAACAATCTCTGAGCAATTGTTGTGTGTCTGCCGTGCTCAAGGTAATAAAGATCTTGTGATCATGCTTTGTTCATAAATCAGATGTTTTCTTTGAGACAGAGGAAGCTGGCCAAAGTCCCAAATATGTTGTTTAAGCAAATAAAATCAATCATATGAATGTCACTCTTCACATTTGTTTCTTTCCTTCATTAAGACCCTCCCAAATTAGCAGGTTTGGATAACATAAATGAACCCAGGATTCATAAAGATTCGGCAGAGTTTCTGTCCAGCTTTCTGCTATTTATTATTGATCAATAGTGATGAATAGAAAACAGCATCAATAGTAGAATAGAAGTGTAGTTTCTCAACATAAGAGATTAATAGTGTGCCAATGGAGACAGTAGGTTGACCCATCTAAGGGATATATATATATATATGATTACCATGTTATCATCCTTGAGCAGAAGAATGGAAAGCCGACGTGATTCAATCAATACATAAGTAAATTAAGAGGAATATAAATGCAATCAATAACACATGATGGAGGACAGGTCTTATGAAATAAAACGGATTTCTTTTTTTTATGAGATTACAAGTTGGACTGACAGAGGCAACTACAGCTGTAATATACTTATGTGCTACAAAAGCATGATTTACTGTTGCACAGACTTAAATAATTAGCACATAGTTTTCACAATCCCTTGAAAAAGGGATTAAGAACTGACCAACTGGAAGACAGCAAAAAGCAGTGTTATGTAGGAATCAATGCACTGAATCTATCTAATCAGTTTCATTAAGTGTTAACATTAATTTTGACATGATTTTAAATTCTGTACTACTGATGCAAAAGTAAATTTTAAAAATTCCCTCAGATATTATTCATAAAGGAGGACACCATACTAATCTGCAAAGTGACCATTGCACGGCAAGAACACAGTCAAGGATATATGGTATTCTAAAGTATAGACAGAACTATAATAAAGAGGGGAAATTTGTTTTTAATTAAAAAACAAACCCAAACAAAGATGGTACATAAATGAAGAATGAAATTCAGTTAAGAGAGTCATATTTAAAAAGTGATGGAGAATAATAAGAAGAGAACCACAACTTGAAGGGCTAGTAAAAAAGTCTTATTTTAAGATAGATTTTAGAAACTATTCATTTGGCTATAAGGTCTTGCACATAACGGAGCAAGTCTTCTTCACCATATGAAAATTTTTGTTCCAAAGAATTTGTTATCTGGTAGAGAAAACCATAAAAAAATTACTGGCTGAAAGGCATATTCAAATTAGGAAAAAAAAATTTAATTGAGAGTGTGATTAGCCATCAGAACTAACTAGAGTAAAGAGAAAAATTCTCTGACTTACAAGTCAAAACTATTTTTCTTGATGGAAGATGATATTGTAGATCCCATTAGAGTAAAAATATGCATAATAACTATATAGACCTCAGGACAACAAGTTTACAAATCAGTCTTATGCAGAACTCAAAGAAATTAATATTTTATATGAAATCTGAACATGTAGAGTTACAGGCTTTGCACTTAGAGGATGCTGGATTTCATATAAGAATAATAAAAACATTCTACAGTCTGAATTGTATGTGATATGAAATTAGAATGACTTGAAGTTCAATTGTGGAACATAAGCAAACACTTTGAAATTTAACTAGGAATATGAGATATTTAACTATTTTTCATTTGTGCAAATTTTCCACACTAGTCCTTCTCTAAGAAAAACTTGCTCATCTCATCAGATATCTAAATAAATATTTATTTCTTTTACTGTCATTTTGAGAAATTCGGTGACTTTCAATTCTGATATTACAACCTCACAGAGATTTTACACTTGTCAGTATCCTTCAAAGAAAGGGCCAAAACTGCTGCCACCATGGAAATTGAATTGTTCCCATCTCTGGAGTGTGAAAAATACACTGGCAAGGTGCAGTGCAGAACATTTACTCAGCTTCTGCAGAGGGATCAAACAAATAGGTCCACTTGCCACAGCAATCAATTGACATGAGAATCATGAGCAATATGTTGTTTAGAGATTAATTCTTACGATAACTATAGTTCTCTCCTGCAATCATGGGTTAAATTGTAAAGACTAAATTCTTGTATTCATATAACTATCCTTTTTGCTTAGTGTTGCTGTTGCATTTCTTGTAGAGTTTGTCCATTTGAGTATGACACAGTAACTTAAATCTTGTAATTAATAACTTTGAGAAGGCAAAAATTAATCTCTTTAAAATATTACAAAGCCTATGAAACTTTCATTGGCTTTTTAACATCTGCAGTGCAAAGTTTATCTTTAAATAATAGTCTCACAGCTGTTCTAAGGACTTTACTTAGCTATACGTAAAGGAAAAGACAGTCTTATACAAAGAGAATTATAGAATTCTGTAAAACTGACACTTTTACATGTTGACATCACAACCTGTGACTTCTTTATAGCTTGTTTATTTCCCGTTTCAGTGCAAGACGAGAAGATCAAATAAGCATTAATACAAGATCTAAAATGCAAATAAATAGCAATATTAATAAATTGCATATTTGCCTTGTATCCTCTAATGCCAGAATGTATTTTGAATGGTTAATCTTTCTGAATACTTCATTACATGTACTTGATTTGGCTGTTGCGTGCATTAATAGCACCTGAATGTCATATCCAGCTACATTAGCAGGTAAACAGATGCCTATAACTGTAATTTAAGCTGGAGTCTATTTTTTTAAGTGGTGAAACATTTATTCATTATACCAAGGTTAAGTTAAATTAATGTTTTTTATTTCCTATTAGTGCTCACGTAACTGACTCTCTCCTTGCCCACATTCTCAATGACAAAACATAATGGAAATTTGGCCAGGTGATAATAGGTGGAGAGACTTCAATAAGATCTGGTAATGAGGTAGCTGATGAGGTTTCATGCAAGGGATGTTTCACTGAAACTGCATTAACAGATGATTAGCAAGCTTAAATTAAGAGGCAGAGAGAACAAACAGTATGAAGCCAAGCAGGTGGTAAAGAGGAAATACTAAGGAAGGAGCTAGAGATGTAATAAAGCGTAATGCTGAAACATTTCCTCACTACTTAGATGGATGACACAAATCTTTTCTTAAGTAGTTCAGGGGAAATAAACATGAAAACCAATTAGTAGTAGAAACGTCAACACTTCAGGCAACAAAAGTAGTCCAGCTACACCACTAAAGACCTTGGGCCACAGAAATCAGGTGCACACCAGAGTGTAATGAGAACTAAAATTACATCAATATGTGCTAATATGAATAACACAATCAAACCATTTTTCCTTCACATGGAGGAGAAAAGGAAGGCCAAGCAAAAAGACTAAAATATCAACTCATATAGCATACATTTTCTACAAAAATCTTTGATTTTTTTTTATGGCTGTCTCTAAAAGAATATTTTTACATAATCTTGGAAAGAAGATTATCATCATCAAAATACAAAAATTGCATGCTTTTCATGACTCTTTGCACATTGGTTTGCTAAATTTATCTAATTTGGTCATCAGAGTAGAGTGTGGCTACAGAAATAAAAATATGCTAGCCATAAAATATGCCAGCTTTAAATTATGAATTCTCAGAAATTATGAATTCTCAGAGAATTCTACAGAAGTTCCCAAAGGAACCAAGGGCTTAAAAACTTGTTTGCAGAAGTGGTGGTTCAAGATTATAAGTAATTAAAATCACTACAAAAATCTACTTGTGAGTAGTATAAAGACTGGAACCAAAACTTGAGATCAGTTTTCCTAAATGACAGTAAAGTTAAATATAGCAACAGTTACTTTGAAAAGCATCTGGAATTCCGAGTTTGGGAAACCTTATTATTTCTCTATTGCTTTATTTCTAATATTATATTAGAAATAACATCAAACATAATTATTATTTTATATTATTAATTCTACTATTTTCTGCTTCAACATTTTCCAGAATTAAAAGCATACAGAGAAAGTGAGTCATAAGTATTTGTATGGTTTAATAGTCCAGCTGTCCTTGTTCCTTGCCTGAGTTACTTTGCAACTTTGCTTGTTCACAGTGATCAGGATCTTAATCTGCTGATGTGACTTTCTGGCTTGTCCTCAGTATGGACTTGCTTGTCAGTCACTGAACTCCTGGATGGCACTGGTTGCCATCCCTGGACTTTATCTTGCTCAGGTCCTGCAAGAGGCACTCCCTGCTTGTGTGCCTGTGATGTTGTCACCCTCTGCTCCTGGGTTCCCTCCCCGTGCAGAGTAGCCCAGGGCAGTAAGGCTTTTACAGACCTTGTCAAGGTCCAGCTGCATTTAGGATCAAACTTGTCTGAAAAGTCCAAGAGATTTCAAATACTAAATTTTAGGAAATTCTATGGAATTAATTGATACAGTTATCTCTTCCGTAACTGAAGAAACAGTAAACATAAGATTGAATATGTAGTATGTTTTAATATTAGCAAATCAAATGCCAGAACACAGACAAGTCAGATATGCATTATTTTGCAGGGATTTTTTACATACCCAAGATCAAGGAAAATTTTGCCATATACAGATTCTGACATTGGTCAGTGAAGTTGCCTGAAAATAGGACATTCTCTTTAAAGTAAATTTTCAAAGTGTTGCTACTTTAATATTTTAAGTATTTGCAAATATTTAATTTGAAGGTGTGAATTTCAGACACTTCTGATAAGTCATTCTGGTGCAATCTCCTTCAGGTGTTCTCCCAACACAGCCCACTGGAGCCTTTTTTGGTTTCTGCAGTGTATAACCAATTTTTCCTTAAGCAAAAAAGCAAAGGACACATATACCTATATAGGAAAGGTCGATAATGGAGATAGAGTGAGGACTGATTGTGCTCCAGCCATGACCTTTGCATTCCCTTGTTGGTGAGTTCTAATTAGTGCATTGGCTGCTGACTCACCTGAAACTTCAACCATACAGCAAAAAAAATATTTGTTTTTATTACTGAAACCACTGCCTGGGACAAAGCTACTTGTGTTGTTTTTATGCATAAATTCTTCCTCCCCTCTCTAGCACTGTGAGCAAAAGAGCCTGGTTCAGGTCATTTGGACACGTTCTATGCAGATTCTGAGACCTGGTTTGATTCTGTTCAACTAAATGTATATGATAATAATTCAGATAGCCAGTGCCAGAGCATTTTTGCTTTTCAAGTAATATTTTACTGGATCAGTAACCCAAACGTACAAATATGTAAGTAGCAAAGTTCACTTATACATGGAATTTAATTAAATATATTGATGCTTATAAACTCTTCTCCAGTCAGCTTCTAATCTGCAAGTAACCTTGCTTCTGCAAATTAACGTGCATTGCTATGTTTCTTCATCAAAACAATAATGAAAGGATTAACAGTATATGATTCTTCAGTTAACCTGAAATACAGTCCTATATCTAATTTCCAAAACACATATGCTGCATCAGTATTCCAGACCACTGTAAGTAATACGAGAATATACTACCTGTCTCTGCTGTCAAGACCATTACCACCTTTTTGGTTTTTTTAAATGACTTTTAGTAATAATATCAAATTTCTGACACTTGAAACCAAAATCCCCAAATTAGACAAAAGAGGGAATTACTAGGTGGCAGCACCTAGGCACTTCTTTTTAAAACAATAGCAAAGCTTACATTTCAACATGAAGTAGCTTTGTGTCTTCTAATAAATTTAACTATGTGCAATTTTTTTTCACATAGTCTTCTTATACTTCTTTGATGAGATCCTCCTCCATGCGTGTGAATAAGAAAGAGGAAAGAGAAAAGAGAGAGCTGAGCATGTTCAAAACCTATTATTCAACAAACTGCATGCTAAAGTTTCAGCTTGATGATGAGTTTAAAAACAGAAATGATGAAGAAAAGCTGCATTATGAGTTCAAACTGTAAAGAAGTTGCCATATATTATTTAGGATTTTAAATTACTGTTTGTAATTATTATTATTAATTATGGAAGTATGTATTAAAGTAATGACTATATGTAATATATTCATGCTCAATTTGACATTAATTTGTTTCCCTGTAGTCAGCTGCCACAATAAAATAGAAGGGATAACATTATTAGTGGTTAGGATAATTCAGAATGTAGCTAGGTAATGCAAACAAAAATGAGACCAGTTAAAATCATTCCCTGCTCAAACCAAAACTAGAGACACAACTCAAAAAAGCTTGAACTGTGTTCTGGAGAATGAGAGACACTGTCACTTTCTTCTGTGAATAGAGAGATAATTTTTAGGGGTAAATAATCCCAAAGTCTGTATTTTATCTCCAGCTGCAAATGCTTCCACCTGGAAGCTATTTCAAAATACACAATCTTGCCCTCTGCCCTAACAATGAGTAGGAGAAGAGAATTTCTTAGATTACCAGAAAGTAAAAGAAAAATTTACTTATATGAGTTGAGATCACCACACTGATTTTTTTAAAGCTGAAGGGAAATACAAAACTGGTCAAATACATTGAAATAAAACTATAATAACTCAGGCATCAAGAAAAAAAATACAGGAGAATAAAACATCCATATTAGTTTTAATACTCTACTATTAGATACAACTAATGCATCTGCCTTAAAAAATGTTACAAGTTTAAATTCGTACAAATTTTATTGACAAGCAACATAGCACAAAGCAAGCTAAACAGAAAGATATGTCTCTAGAATCCCAAAGAGTGAAAGAGTAAGAATGATTAATAAAAATGCATTTATATTATTTTTGGATATTCATATATGCACATATACATATATCCATACCTGTAACTATAAACATATGTTTGCTATACTCACGCTCAATACTCATAAATATTCATGCTACTGTCATAGTCTGTTTTTTCCAGTGAATGCAAGACTTTACAGAGAATTACAAATATGTGTTCTTTGCTCTCCAGTTTCAGATAAAATTGACAAAAGAGGTGGAGCCCTGCAAACACCTGTATTGATGGAAAAGCTGCAGCCTATGCTTAAAATTTTCTGTAGGACAGGAAATCCACATTACAATCCATTGTAGCCATCCCTATTTTCATTGTTGATAAAACATTCTATTTACACTAGCAAAGTTATCTACATGCCTAATGTACAGAGCAGGATTTTCCAAACCTCCTGCTAGTGGTCTGATTTCTGTACAGAGCAGGATTGCTGATACACGGTGTGAACCGAATATCAGCAGGTACTGAAGATGGCCAAAATTCACAGCTGAAGTGTAAAGAGTAGATTTATTCCAACACCAGGCTGGGTAAAACAGAGACACACACACTGCTAAGTTTATTCCACTGTAGCAAGGGGCAAAAAGCAGCCAGGCCATTCCCAGCCTCACCTATCAAAAAGGCCTGGCACGTGTGCAGTCTTTCTCATGGTTGTGATTTTCCTCTCTGCTTTTATGATCTCTGCTTTGATCTCTCTCCCAAGACAGGGAGCTCAAGCACATGTGGGAGAGGGCCTCCAAGTCTCTGTAAACACCTCTATTATCTCTACACAGAAATTCTACTTCTCAAAACAGACACAGGATAAACAGCAGTAGGCAAAATAGATGGTTTCCCACACTGTTATTCTCCAAGCCTTGACATTCCCAGCTGCAAGGTCACTTGAGCAAACCTATCATCCTCCTCACCAAATCCTTCTGTTTTAACCCCTTCCTCCCAAAACACTTTGTATCTTTCTGGTTTTGTTTCATTTGGGCTTTTATTGGTTGGGTGGGTTTCTTTTTTTATTTGTCTCTTCTTGCTTTCTACCACTTCCTTTTATTTAACATTGATTTTTTTACAGTTCTTGTTGTGCAGGGGTGGATATTCAGTTAGCTACCAAGAGGACACACTGCACTCTAGAAGTCTGTTCTCCCCTGGGTACCAGGGCAACTTTCTGCAAGACAGTAACAGAAAAATGCATTCTCTCCTGATGCTGGCTATGAGGCTTCTGGCCTAGCTCCTCAGCCTATTGCTGGTTGCCATTGCCTCTTTCAATCAGCTGCCTCCACTACTTCTATAAATGAACATAGAATATATTTGTATGAATATAGTTTTATAATGTATTTCAGTTCAAAGAAGCAAGATTAGCTTTAGACATTTTAATGAGTACTCTTTGCTAAACTGGCTCCTTTCATCTGAAATAAGGCTTAAGAGTGTTCATATCACTGCAAACAAACCTGAGAGCACAGTTATTTCCGCATAGGGGACAAATGGAAAGGTAAAAGATGTATGTCTGTAACCTTGTATTAGAGGAGAGGTGCCTCCTCCACAGGCTCTTCTGTTCTGACACACCTATCGTAATTTCTCCCAGGCTCCTCTTAGAGTTCTGTTAGGTATTGACTGCCCCTGATTCCAGATTTACTTCTTTGAATTAAGCTGTTTCCACTTTTCTTCCACAGTAGTATTTCTTTTTTTCCTGCTATGTCTGCTGTGCTCCTAATCTGTAACTTCCACCACCTCACAGGTGTCCCATTTATGATACGTCTTGTTACTGTTCCACTCTTTATCACTAATCATGATGACACTCAAAGGCTTTGACACTTCCAGCGTACCGTGCTCTATAACAAGGCTGTGCTTTAATGCCAAATTCTGTTTTCCTTGTGTCCCAGTGGTTTTGGCTGTGAATGGAAACAGAAAGTTGTATTGAAACTACACCATCCCTTACAGTAGATTAATTTCTCACACAGATAATAAACAGGTAAGATGTGAATTAAAGATTTATTTCTAAAGTTCATCTGTGTATGTATGTTTTCCCAGTAAATTAAAATTAATGTAATCTGCTCTTCAGGATAAATTAAGCTTACAGATTAGATAAAAACACTTTTACCCTAATTCAGAAGTGTGTATCACATGTGATGAGCTAAAATGCATTAATGCTAATTTGGATTCCATTAGATCTGCTTGTCACAATTCAACCAGTATCTAATGAAACCCCAGCAGTTATAACTTACATGTGAAGAATTTGGAACACGCAGTAATTTCCCAGAGAAAAGTGGAAGGAACTATTTTCTGGGGTATGCTTGCCACGCAGAAACCATGTAAGAAAGTGTGAATGTAAAACTTTGTGTCTCAGTCTTCCAAAAGCATTCACTTGCAAGTCTGCAAAAATGCAATGTAGAAAACTGTTAATTTCCATATATGACTGCAGAGAGAGAGAGGTATAAACATAAAGGCTTACATATATCTATACACATACTATAAAAGCAACAGTGAACATCTTTAAATCCATATGTAAAATGTACCATATAATGAAACTGAATACAATGTGGATACAGAAGCAAATAAGAAAGAGGAAGATGTAAAAGCATGCTAGCAAACACATAAATATGACCACACATGGATCTCTAATATGAGGATGAAGAAACCATCACGATGATCACCAAATTCCTACTAGCAAAGGACTCCAGGTGCCAACAACTCCCTGTAATGCCCTGCCACCACCACAAGCATGAAACCACCAACATTAGGGCCCAGAGGACCAGGGGAAGGGTAAGCATTACACCGAGAAAGGGATAGAAACTAAATATGTGTATAACAATTTTAACTGTATTATTGAGACTTTTCCGTATAGAAGGTTCTTTCTTTTAACATAATAAATATGTCTGGACTATTAATGACTCTTGGATTAGATTGTTAAAGTATCAGTTTTTATCAACAATAAATTATTTGCTTTATATACAAAGTGTCTTTCCACTTTGCCAAGAAACAAGATCTTGAGAACAACACAGAAATATATGCAGAGAGAAATATATTCAGCAAATATTCTAGGCTCTTTATTAATCTCTAGACAATCTCAAGGTATAACTGTGCTTAACTCACCCCTACCACTGCAAGATCTGCTGATCTTTTCTGTTCCTTGCTGCAGCCTCATTTGATACACTTTCCTTCAATCCTCCCCCTGCAATACTGTAAAGCTGTCCATGGAAAGAAGCATTTAAATTTGCAATACACATGCCTTGGAACATGTAGACTCTGAACCTAAAACCGTCACATTCACAGAGGTCATAGGCATCACTTTATTGTCATTAAGTACACAAATGAATGATGGTAGTAGATATTCAAAAAAGTTTGTGATTTCAATCTGAAATTCCTCCCTGAGGCTGAGATGTATGAGTAGGCTCTCTGTCCCTGTAGCATGGCCATTTACAATTTCACTGTCAGCAGCCTGAACTTACAGTCACAATGGTAAAAATTATTGGAATTATAAAGTATGCGAAGAATATGACTCAGGATGATGTAAGCTGATATACACTTTCAAATCTTGCACTGTGTCTCTATACCTACTATGATCACTGGTATGTGCACTGAGCCTAAAAGTACTTGCACTGAGTGTTACAAAAGGCAGGAAGTGAGGAATGGTATCAATAACAGCCTGAGGAGCTTAGGCTTCAATAGGTTATTCTGTCATCTACCATTATCCCTGCTAATTGAGGACTGCTCCTGGCATACATATTTTTTTACTTTTTTATATGTCCCTTTTTTAATAGTACTCTTCCTGATTTTTCAATTTGTCAGTGAGTTGCAGGTATTTCTGTTTGGTGGTGATAAGCATGCTTCTGAGAAATGCTCACCTCTTTTCTCTATTCCATTATACCAGGCTTTCAAAAGCTTTATTGTGTTGTTGGATCATGCATTTTCAGGTCATACGGAGTAGCCAAATTACCTCTTCAATATATTTTTTAAAATATATTTGCATCCTTTGTAGATCTTGCATATGCCTTCTGCATCATAAGCCTGTACAAAGCATTTGGAACCTCTAGCTGGTGAGAAATGTGCCTGTGCAACAGGTGGTGATGGTACTTAGAGAGAAATATCATATGAGATCCCTGAAGATTGCTTTAGCCATGTGGTGGTCACTTGTGGCAAAACAGTGACAGAACAATAATGCCAGATGGGACATGATGCCTTTGCATCTCATTTACTGTAAATGCCGGCAGTTTTGTGACTCATCTGACTCTACAGAACTGCTCTGCATGCCAGGCAGCAGACAATCAGCTACATACCTGTAAGGGGAGTTTCATCTGCAGTATGAATAAGAAAAGAAAGGACTGTGCAGCAGCAACTGCAGTGCGTGCCTCTGCAGCAGAGCTGATGACAATCACCAGTTTAGTACTCCAGGAAAATCCACAGCAGATTTAAAATATGTTTTAATGATTAAGCAGAATGCCTTACCATGACTTCCATCCTCCATGTAAAGTGATTATAATGGAAGGCACATTTTCAGTCAATGCCTCTTCAAGGGTCTTCTACTGGGTCAAGCAAGAGCATGGGCAGTGCAGCTCCTGCCTTTCGGCCCTGGGGCTCTTCTGGGGGACAGTCATGCAAGAGGGATTGGGTATTCATATAGTTTAATAACTCCTAATCCCCCTGGGGGAACAAAGTATAGGAGGAAAGGGATCAGCTAATTATAGTTAATTGTATTACTGGGAGAGTCTGATTAACATAATTAAGACAGCCTTGTGACTAATAGCTATATGGCAGGAAAGTGTGCTTGGATATAGCAAGTGAAACACTAATTTAAAGAAGTATGAGCTAGACAACCTAGCTAAAGTCCTAAAAAAGACGATTTTTTGACACTAAAAATACATACATCTTGTGTATGCTAGAGAAAGCACACAAGACTGTGGCAAGCATGCAGAGACTGTGAGGCAGGTTTTACAGAGATGAAAGATTGCAGGTTAATGCACTGGAAAGTTTGCAGTGTATGAATAATGGGAAAGAGGTAAGCATGCGTGAGTTGCTTGGAAACAGCCTGTGAGCCAGGAAACAGGTGCTGGTGTGGGGTGAACATAATGATTGTGTTTGGTATTCCTGTTGTTAGGAAGTGGATCTTAGCCTTCACCCCCACCGCCCCTCCTCCCCTAGGCATGAATGTAAGTGTATGCTATGAAAGCCAAATATGTTTTATGGTATAATTTATGTCTTTTGCAAGATGTGCTTCTTCTTGTTCTCCATGTGTTTCCTGGGGTCTTCCGTTATAGTAACACAGTGTGATTTTAAACTTAGGAGGCCTGATAAGGTGCACGCATAGAGGCAAATAATCATAACTTTTCAGTATTATCATGTATTATTTCAGTATTATTAACTCAGCTCCTAATTTCATGACACCTGAGAACTTGAGAGCTGTGTAAGGGGATTTGTAAAATTTGTAAAATTTTAGTCAAGAATTTTTTCCATTTCTGCATTTTCCCCAAAGCAATGAAGGCTCTCCACATTTAGAAATAATAAGAAGATGACAAACTATTTGAGAAAGGTGTGTTTCAACTTATCCCACAGCTACTAAGTTTCCTAGGTTGAGCTTCCAGGGCTATGACTATGTTTTTCTTTCATAAATGTCGTAGTCTGATATATTTTTAAGTGAACTTTTGTTATAGCTATAATACAAAGCAATCTAGATCATTCCTACAAGAAAATTATTATTTTATTTTTAAAAAGAGGTAGCTCACATTGCATAGTATAAGAATTCATTGTGATCTTTATTTTCATTTGATTTCTGCAAATTAAGACCTTTGTCAGATAAAAATTACTTTAATTTCACCTCACCTAATTCTTTTGTTGTATTTCTGGTTTTCTTCCCTGAAAAGAAAATTCTCAGTATAGTTAGGAATCTTTGTACTCCTCTGGTGGCTGGAAGGCAGTGCAACAGAGATGTCTGTTTAAACTTATAAAGAATTTTACTTTCTGGACTGGGCTGTTAGCGTTTTCCAAGTTCCAACAAAACAGTTCAGCCATCCTTTGCCACTCTAAGGCCTTGCAGCACCACCGAAACAAACCAGAAAGTATAGTTTTACAAAGTGGAAAATGTCCTTACTATGTCAAAAAAAAACTATGGATAATGATAATTAGAAATGCTGAAGCAGTCTCACCCATGAATTTAAGCCTGTTCCTGAACCACTGAACATGAAACATGAGCATGAAAAGGTACAAGCACTGGAGCAGAATTATATGTCTTAGACAGAGGATATTACACGCCTGCTGGAAAGAGATAGTGATTATGGCCAAAATAAAAATCCTAAGTGTGGACTCAAAGCTTCGACCTGTTGGTAGATTAAATCTATACCTGCATTTTCATTACCAAACCCAGGAGTTTCTTGCTGCTTTAAACCCAGCATAGTTATATCTATTCAAAATAAGCCAAATGGAAAATCTTGCGAGCTCTTTTCTACCTGTGTATAAATACAGTCCCACAGAGAACATGCCCTGTGCTCTGTGGGGCCACCACCTCATCCAGACAAATGCTTTGCACAATCTCAGAGCACAAATCTGCAACATTCCTGGTGGAGAATAATTTCAAGTGGAATGTGTGGCAGTCACATATGCTGATTCAGCAGCATAGTAATGTATGAGGTTTACATAAGAATTCTTAAGTTTAATGAAGCTAAAATGCATATGGTTTTCAATCCATTTTCATCAAAGTTTTACGAACAATTCATATATATATATATACACACAGATATATGTATTCTGTTTTGGATTTTGCTCTTTCTGTGAGATTCTTGCAAATAAAAAATTAAAGGTACTCTTAAAATGGGGTATTGTAATGAATGCTTACTTGTGGGTCAAGTTCTCATGGATGGTCAATATGTAAAAAACCAATTCGAAACAACAACAACAAAGTAAACAAACAAAAAACCTCAACAAAACCTAAAGCCGAAAAGGCAACTTAGTATTTGTTGTGATCTCAAAAATTGGTACAAAAATTAAAGCTAGAATTCTAATGAGAAAGATTCCAGCAGTCAATTGATAATACATTATTTTTAAGTTGAACAATCTAAGAAGTATATTATAATCATGTGTATATTAAGAATACATAGTTTTTAGAAATTTAGAAATTTTCAATGTTTTCAGAAAAAAAGAATATACTCTAAAACTGTAACAAGACACTCAAAAGTTTTAAAAAACTTTGTTGGCTTTTGAGGTATTTTTGTTTTTTGAAAAAGCCCCTCTGCTAGTTTATTCCAAAGTAAGGTTCAGGAGAATCAGCAGGTTTTGATGTAAGGGCTTTGACATCCACCAGGCTGTTTACCTGTCTATGTTAAGCATTTTTGATTAGTGTTATAAAGCAAGCAACAGTGAACATTTATAATTTTTTTCCATGTT
Source organism: Rhagologus leucostigma (assembly GCA_013397725.1). Classification (NCBI taxonomy): domain Eukaryota; kingdom Metazoa; phylum Chordata; class Aves; order Passeriformes; genus Rhagologus; species Rhagologus leucostigma. The sequence goes on from VZTD01002630.1 coordinate 358,758, forward strand.
ACAGTACATGCCAAACAAAAAGTTGAAGTTGAAATACATAACTCAATGATTTAGCTGTCATTTCAATTTATTAAACATATTAATAAAAATGTGTGTATTCATCGTTCCAGACATATGCACATCCAATAAAGCAATAATAATTAGACTTGGCAGCCAACAAGCTGGCTTTTTCTGAAGCCTGAACTCTTCTTGAAATAGCTAGCAGCTGTACCAAACTTCTTTCAAGAGTTTGTGTTTTCCCTCAGGAAAAGCCTATGAGAAGAAGCAGACCTAGAGGGGTGACCTAAAGTCAACAGAACTGGTCTTCTGTAAACTGAATAATTCTACGAAACTTTGCTTTAGTTCTCACAGTCAGCATATTTTTCCTCTCATTCTGTCAGAGATTGAGAAGGAAAAAGCAAAAAAAAGACAGCAGGTTTGCATTCTTGCAGATTGACTGACAGCCCTTATTCTAAGCCAAGTGACAGTTTTTCTCTTCACCCAGGTATTTTGGACTTTGAGCTGAACAGCTTCCCAATCAGTTTGAACTGTGTGAGTGACTTTGGAAAGGTGTACATGCCGAAAGGCATAAATGGGTGTTCGGTAAGCAGTAAGGCTTGCTGTTTACCTCCTAGATACTTTTAACTGGAGTTGTAACACCCAAAAAATCTTTCTCTCTTGTGCAAATGAATGTGGAGTCTTCGCAGTAAAGTACATTTTTTAAAGGAACTAGGTTGGTAGTAGAAAGGTAGAGCAGCTACTTCCCATGATCAAATCACTTCTTCATATGTATTGACCATATTGAAATTAACTAGCATGGAAAGCAGAATAAACAGTTTATCATTTTCTAGTTGTAGTGACTCCCTTTGTTGAATTAATTGGTTTGGACTATTAAAGAGCAGCTCCATGTCTGAGTTTCATTGGTGGTTTATGGATGTTCAGACCAGAACAGCAGTGCCCCTGGGTGACATCTGGTACCTTCTGAGTTCTGTCTTCCTGCAAGAACTTTTAGCCCTTCTTTCATAAATCAGAAATTTCTCATGAAACAACTTCTGACTGCTAAGAAAGCACCTGAGAAAACATTTTGCACTAGCAGTGCCCTCCGTAAGCACTGTCTTGGGGTGACGCTATCATGTGTATCCCCTATCATGCTCTATGCCCAAAAAGTAGTAGTTTGCCTTTTCTGTGCCTTTAAACTGAGCTTGAGAAAAAACCCAGATGAACTTTCCAAAGCAGCTTCTCAAGGACACAGACATATACTCCTCAGTGTTTTTTTCTTCTGACTGCGGAAGGCACGAAGGGAGCACCCTGCTTGCTTTTTCTTCAGCCAGCTGGTTTTTTTTTCCCTCTTGGTGTGAGACGGAGAGCTGAATTTTGTTTCCTGGGACGTTGTTTTTTTTTTACTCTTCTTCTCTTCTGAACTGTTTCAACAACATCAGAACACATCAGGAGAATTTTCTCCCCGAGGCCCCGGGGTGGGCCCACGCCCTCACCGACCAGCTCCGAGGAGAGAGACCACACCTACAGAAGGACTCTGAAATCTTCCCAGGTTTCTCTATATAGTGGGGGTTTTAGTTCATTATTTAGCATTATTATCCTTTTCCTGTGTGTTTGTTAAAATAAATAGTTGTTATCTCTTTCACTTTCCTTCGAGGAAAAATTTCCTTTTTTTCCCGAACCCTGTGGGGGGGAAGGGTGGTTGCAACCTGGTTTTTCTCTCAGGGGCTATATTACTAGATTTTGGCCAAACCAGCACAAGCACAAAAAATTGAACCAGTTTCCTTTTTAAAACTATATTTTGTTTTTTTTTAATTAAGGAAAAAAGGTAAAAAATGTCATGTGTGTTATGTGGAACAACGAAGTTTATGGCTTCCTTATAATAAATACGTTGATACAAGAAACAAATTTGAGAAATGTAAACATTAATTCTGTTTACAGTCCTTTAGAAATATTAACTGCATGTTCTTAACTGAAAAAAAAGGAAAAGTGTTTAGTGGGTTTTTTAGTGGAATCAGAAGAAATTTCCCCTTGATTTAATAGGAAAGCCAGTCATGTAAATTGAAATGGGAAAAGTCTTACAATGTGAATTCTCCCAATCCACAGATAATATAGCTTGGTACCTTAATGCAGCTGAAGGAAGGAATGACCAACAGATATTGAATGAGAAAATGTAGATGAGGAAGATATTTTTTGTCAGATACAATACAGCAAAGCACAGATTGTAGTTGACAATAGCATGGGTAATGAACAAAAACCTGATATAATTTCACTAAAAGTCACAGAATCATAAAATGGATAGGGTTAGAAGGGACCTTAAAGATCATTAGTTCCAACCCCTCTGCCATGGGCAGGGTGTGCATTCAATAGATCAGGTTGCTAATCCCATGTTTATGAAGAATAGAAAGACTATGCTTTTTGGAAAAAGGCAAATTACTGATAGAGTCTCATAGATTTGAAAAAGAAGAATGGAATAACTGCATGGATTTTGACAGAAAAAAAATTGTCAGAAAAAAGAGTAAAGACAAGGAAAGTCAAAAAATAAGAAAAAGTACCCAAGAACATTATGTTCAAATCACAGTGAGTCTTGTGAGTTTACCCATTTATAATGAGATCTAACCAAAGGAAGGACAGGCTGAATACTTATGTGAAAATAAGAAGCTGGTGTTTGATGTTGTAGAAAATAATGTAAGGAAAAGGGCAGAAAAGTTACAGAGTTGGAAAGATACTAATTGCAAGAGAATTTTGAAGACTTTGAAAGCAAGATTGCAATTTTTGAGGCTGGCGAGAGAGGTTTTGCAAGGACAAATGAGAGTCCAGTCCTTTCTCTCTCCCCTAAAAATAAATTTAAAAAAAAAAACAACAAAAAAAACAAAGACACAAAAACAAAAACAAAAAAAACCCAACCCACAAACCACAAATTCAGCCTTCCTAATGGGAGTTTCAAATTCCTTTCAAGATTCAAGTAACAAATCCCTTTAGATACTTTGCCACCATCAATACATACCTATATTTTGGGGAAAACCTTTTTTATTTCCATAATACTAAATATAAATAGCTATTAAAACTTCAAGATCCAAACTTTTGCATCTGCCACTGACATAAATGAACTAATTTGAAACTGTTTTGTCCTATCACTCTTTGCATGATTCTTTCATTAATCTGACTCTGAACTGAGACAACAAATTATGTCTCTCTTGCAGTTTAATTTGTTAATGCATTCATTTTCACATTTTAGGGATAATATAAAATGAATTTATTCAACATGATGCATTTTTCAGTCCTTAGATGCAAAAATCTCAAAATCTCTGCTCTGATCCCATGTCTTTGCTTTGCTGTGTCTTTAAAATTGACTTGGAGACCAGAGTATTTCTGGAAAGAGAGCATTTCTTGTACGTATTGATACACATATGTCCACACAAATCTGTGTGTTTATACATGGAAAAAGTATCATGTTTGAAAAATTACACAGTTTCTGGATTAAAGACAAGTTACTTTTTAAAAGGTTTAAATATTTTACCTGTAAAATGACCAAGAGTGCTGATTTTTGAAGTTGTTAACTGTGAAGAGTTGTATTTTGATGTGTCTTGTGTTGCCAAGAGAATTGTGAAGATTCATGTGCAGGTTTGCTCTTTGACGTGAACTATCAGTTAGTGCCTGACTGATGTGTGCGGAAGGACAAGGAGGGCTGGCTGGAAAGACACAGAGCATGAGACAGCATAAAACTACACATATAACTGCAGAGAATAAAAATGTTTGTCCCACACACTTTAACAAAAATCACTGTCAAGCTGCTAGAATAGATCTACTGCCCTGACTTTTTAGTGGCCAGTGAAGCTTTTTGTGTGCTGTTTGCCACCAAAGTACAGCGATTTAGTCCTTTAGGCTGCATCTCCTTCCAGTTGTAAGGATAACCCTACTCATCTTTGCACAGGGTGTGATTAGCATGTTCTCCATCTGTGAGCTCTGGATTTCCATGGAACACTGAATTTGGGTCATCTGGGTGTCACTGCAGAGCTGTCTTTCACAGCAGATGCCAAACAGCCAAAGGGCTGCACCCATAGCAGGGATGAGGCGAGCGGTCCCCATCTCCTGTGAAGTCCTATGATTACTCAAAACCAGATGATTTTCAGCTACACTAGATGAATTTTTGCTTTGACGAATCAAGATGTTTCAGTGCAAAATACTCAACTTTAAACTGAGACATAACCGGAGATTTCCATGTGCACTTTTATGGCAAAGGAAAACACATAAACACAAAGAATAGCCTCTAAGATTTGCCTTAAACTTAATTTTTGTGGAGCTTCATTTTTTTATTTGAAAGGACAGAGGATGAAAATTTCTTAATTGCTATGTCTTGACTTTCCTGTAACTCTACTTTAGAGAAGTCTTTTCTTCTTTGCTGCCGAAGGACTTCTCTTTCCTCTTCTGCATTAGTTGCACTACAGTTATTTACAAAAGAAGGGAGGAAATTTTGAGCTTTGGATCAGCACTTAGCCCCATAGCCTTTCTGTGACAGCACACAGTTCTTCCCTTTGTCAGAAAGGAATACATACATTTTCCCATGGTGAATGAAAGCTGTACAAAGTAAGCTACCATGATAACCAGTTATCAGGGAGGAAAAATTAGGAGAAAGTCCTATGAGGATATGTAGTACAATCCAAATTCTTCTGAATGAAGAAGCAACAACAGTCTCAGTAACAGATAAAGACTCTGTAATTATCATTGTTATGTTACACACCTAAGCTGGGTGCAGAACTTGTTTCCGTTTACATCTTTTTCTACTTTACCTGCCATCAGTTAGGAAAGCTTGTCTGGTGTGCAAATGAGGGAGGGTTGTTAAACTTCACACCAAATAATCTTAAACAAAAAAATGAGAAAGAAAGGGAAGAAGCAGACAGAAAAGCTGCTAAATTATGTTTTATCGGAAGCACACCCTGGTCCTTATGGTGGCACATGCTTGCAATGAAGCACTGCCCTGGGTTTCTCCCTGCTGTCCTGGTACCCTCACCTCTCCCTGATCAGAGGTGTCTTGGGGCTGCTGCAGGAATGGGGTTTGGGAATGCCAGGAAAGAGAGCAGCTCTACATTGTCCTTCAGCTGCAGAAACCACACTCAGGGAGCAGGATGCTTTGTAAGGAAAACCCTGCCCCTGTAGCATGAGTACAATCTCCAGATACAGTTGGAGCTGCTCAGGGAGTCGGCCAAAAAGCTGATGGTTGCTGTGCAAGAAAGGGGCTACTGCTGACTGCTGTAGCTGCGGAGACTGGGGAAACTGCAAGCTAGAGATGTAGGGAAGAGGGAAAACGATGGACATGTAAAAATCATTGACCACTGGATATCGGTTTCTATAGAGACTGGCAGCAAAAAGAGGTCTAAGGAGAGTCTCCCTCCTTGGCTGGATGCAGAGGGCAGCATACTGTCAGGGGATGAGGAAAAGCATGAAGTACTTTACGCCTTCTTTGCTTCACTCTTTAGTAACAAAACAAGTTGTACTCAGTATAGCCATCCCTCAGAGCTGGAAGTTAGTTATGGGCAGCTGCGTGAATAATCCCGGAGGAATTGTTAGTGACCTGCTATGCCAATTAGATACCCACAGTCTGTGGGCTGGCAAAAGAGTTTGCCAAGCTACTTTCAATCATTTATTTACCAGCACTTGTGGTTAACTGAGGAAGTCACAGTTGACTGGAAATTAGCAAATGTAACACCCAGCTACAAGAAGGATTGGAAGGATGATCCAAGAAATTATAGGTGTGTCAGCCTGACCTTGGCACCAAGAAAGATCACAGAGCAGATTAAAAGTATACTGTCCAGCACGACTACCAGGCTTAACCACAGAAAATGCATCTCAGTAAACTGCTCATTGCCCATTTGAATTACAGAGTTAAATTTATTGAGGTTCACTATCCAGGAATTTCTATTACCAACTTGTCCTGAGATGTGAAATCCTTGACTGTGTTTGGTCACCAAGCACTTTTGCATTGGCTTCATAAAAGCTCTTGTATTTCTTCCCTGCGAGTTGTGTGAACACGTTACAGGCTTACTAGTCCTGTCACACTGAAGCAATTCATCAGCATCACAAAGAATCCTACTGGCTTTAGAAATGTATCTAATAATAAAACACCTGTAAAATCTTCCAAATCTCACTGAAACTCTGGTCAACCTGCCATAAATCTCCTCTGGCATTTTACTTCTTGATCGGAAATTGCAACAGTCTCCTTGCAGAAAGTTAAACCAAAAAAGAAAGTGGGAGCAAACTGAAATTCCCACACTGCCATTGAGAAAGCTCATTATAAAATACAGCTGATACAGATACAAGCATGTACTTTGCTCTGGTTCAAAATATTCAGTATAGCTATTATTCTAATGCAGTAAGGATTTAATTGATGCCACTGTAATTACTGTAATAGATTCCTTACCATATGCTTCCTTCAGGATTTTTAGAACCAGGTTCCTCAGTTGGTTATTAATAGTCCTGAAAAAGCTTTTACTTTTGTGTTTGGTCATGTGAATAAATTGCAGTCCTCCTACTTGATATGCACTTAACTGTGCATTTGTCCAAATCGATGCCTTCCCTTACTTCCAATTTAAGATATCTGAACTAATTAAAATATACCTTATCTAACTACATTATTATAGCTGGGAAGTAATTTTATATCATCAGTAAATGAGTTGCATCTAATTAAAAATTAACTTTTGTATTGTAATTAGTTTCTAGAATGAATATAAAAGTGCTGATAGTCTTCAGTGCTCCTGAAATATGGTATTCTCTCACACAGGCTTTAGCCATACATCTAATAGGTAAATACATTCTGATAAGCAAAAATAAAGTTTGGGGATTTTCAAACATGTACATTTTTTCCTAGATGTATGCAAAACCCAGGGTCTTATTTAACCTAGACCCCTGCCCTTAAGCCACATTTTCCTCCTAGATAAATGAAAAAAATTTTAGAAAATATTTATTCTAGATGTGTGAAGAGTGCTACTTTGAAAAGCACAAGAAGCACAACTTGCCAAGGTAGGTAGTTTACCACTATGTAATAATTCATTTCCTGTCAGATGTTCTATAGTAGTAAGTATATTTTGTTCCATCAAAAATGATAAGAAAGTAGTTGAATAAAATAAGCTGTGATATTAAAAAACAAACAAACAAAAAAACCACCTTAATTTAAAGTTTCACTTCTTTACAAAGAAATAGCAATCAAGGATGGATAACAACACTTCTCCCTGATTATGGAAAATGACAAAATTGATCTTTTTAAAAATGGTTATTTAAAACCACCAAAAATTGTTAAAATAACATCCTGTCTCAAAACTGTAACAAATTTTCAGCAATATTATTGCAAGGAAAAGGCATAGGGAAGAAATATATAGAAGAAGAAATATATAAAAGAATTTTCAAGGTATTAAAAAAAGACTCAGATACTTCAGAGAACTTCCAAAATGTTAAGGAATGTTACTTCCAGTAAATTTTGCTCCTCCACTGACATAGAGAGTATTTTTCTTCTCATGAATGGTAAGACAAAGTCAAAGAATAAGAACATGGATAAAAATAAGAGCTCCAACAATACTACAGAATTAAACCAAATAAAATCTATGGTGGAGATGTGTAATATTCATGATAAATCAATGCCCATGAAGTACTTAAGTAGTTCAAATAGTTTTCAATCTTGTAAATCAGTTTGTTACCAAATACTAGAAAAGCGTTATCTATCTCTGTTACATTTTGTGCTTTTTCAGTACATAAATAAAGTCTTCCTTTGTGTAGGACACTTCCTCTTGGAGCAGGTTTTATTCCAGTCTGAGCCACAGGAGGATGCTGGGATGTTTCTGAATCAAAGAATGCTAAACATTGAAACTCTTACCTGTAATTAAGCAATTTATGTCAGCTTTGGATGGTGGAAGGGAAACAGAAGGGGTAACAATCATTTTTCCAGTGGGGCAGACAGACTATCTTGAATGTGTCCTTTTGAGATTTACAGCAAAACGTTTTAAAAATATTGAGTTTTTAGGGGGTTTATGCTAAAATCTGTTTTCTTTTCTGACAGCGAATATTTTGGCTGTAAGACAGTATTTTTTACTGAAAAAACAAGACAATGTAAGAATGGCAAATTCATAAATTAATTTTCTTGGTCAAAAGCTTAACAACTCTCATCCTTATTCAATTCTAGATGATTTATTTAAACAAAGAACACAGATCAGACTTCTCCACACTATTGTGGAAGTTAATTTTTTAAATACTAAATATTTTAAAATCTTACACATTTCATGTCCAAAAAGGACAATAACAGTTAATAAAAAATGAGGCTCTTCTTGTTTTATACTCTGGCTTCTTCAGAAAACAGCAGTCACATTTTCTATCCACATTTTCTGGGTCCATTACCTGCCTGGCCCAATAAGAAGGCAGTTGCTGTTCATCTGTAGTCCAACAGAAAAAGGAGATTTTGCAACCATCAAGTTAGATGATATTAAATTTGTAGTAAACTCATTCATCTCTCACTGTCCAAATTATTTTTGTTCCTTTTAATCCAGAAAATTCTTGTGAGAAGAGTTGTTTGAGCAAGAAAGATAATAGGATACTACCACAATTCATATGTAAATGATGTTTACATGCCATAAAATTATTCTAATAAGCATGCAATGATGTGATTTGAAAAACAACTTCATCTGCAATGATACTCTTATTTGTTAATGTCATTAAATTACAGTCTCGTGAAAACATGGTTTTCATATTACCATGTTACCAGGAAAAATATGTTTAAATAAAAATATTAGCAGAATTGAAATAATTTTTTCTCTCCTAATATTTGTATGTTTATTAAATCTAAATATTTTCCATAACAATCACACAGCCACACCATCTGTTCCCAGATTCATTACTGTTTAGCACCCTTTCCTCACTTTGATGCACTTGGAAGCTTTCCAACATTAACTTTCTCCCTTTAGCAAGACTGGAAAGCAATTGCAACATAACTTTTGGAGTAAGGATTAAGGCTTGGTGAAAGGAACCTGTGATGAGCTACTTGTTCTGAAAAGAGGTGCAGAATCATATCTAAGATGAATGCATGAGTAGGAAAGTCACATCTGAAGTTAAAGAATTTGTAAGATTTTCTAATTATTAAGTAGACAGACAAAAATGTGAAGAAATTTAAGAGGTTTTCAGGGAAACTTGTAGAAACATGAATGAAGGATGAAAGGCTTTGGGTACTGTTCAGTGAATGGCAAATGGACAATGGAAATACACTGACAGTATGGGACATCAACATGCACCAGGAAGCATGAAATACAGAGAGAAGCTGTGTAAGAGTGATGGAGGGCATGGGAATAGCAGTAGGAAGTCTTTCAGAAATAAAAGTGAAGCATCTAAAAAGGCTTTGCTTCTGCACCTCCATTCTCAGCTTATGAATCATTGACAAATCCTGTACAAAACCTGACAACTTAATTGGCCTTAATTATGTATATGTCTGGAAGGTGGTGGACTATGACTTCCTCTAGAAAGTGCCTTAATGATCAAGGGAAAAAGCACTGTGAAAGAAATGAGAAGCAGAAATGAGAAGTATAGAAAAAATACAACTAAAATGGCAAATTGGAGAAGACGTGATATTTCAGGAACTGTGCATCTTGCAAGGTGATGGTCGGAGTAAAGTAAATTAGAAGAGGATCCTGATGTTGAAAAAAACAATAATGTTTAGGAGGGTTGAGGTAGGTGAGAGTGAAGAGAAAAGGCAGAAAAGGCTCTTACCTTTGCTGGCACTGTGCCTATAGGAGTCTTTCTTTCTTTACATCCCTTGTCAGATGTAAATCCAAGTGGACTTTGGCTTTCATAATACTATCCCCACATACTTGGACAGTATCTCTACATTCTTCCAGGGTTGTCCAATGCTGCCTCCATCTTTTATCTGCTTCCTTTTAACATTTGAGTCTAGTCAGCAGATCCTGGTTCATCCATGAAGGCCTCCTGCTCTGTTTTCTTGATCACCTGTGTGTTGGGATGAAGCATTACAGGTGACCCTTGAAAGTCAACCAGCTTTCCTGGAGTCCTTTTTTTTTTCCTTCCCAGATTGTATTACATCAGATTCTCTAAAGCAGGCTCCTGAAATGGCTAAAGTCTGCTCTCATGAAGACCAGGGATGTGATTGTACCTCGTTCTCTCCTCTGAGCATCCTGAACTTCACTATCTCATGTTCCCTGCAGTTGAGGCTGCTGCAGACCCTCACGTCCCTATTCAGTTCTTCTATGAATCAGACCTATCAGAGTGCCCTCTCCTTGTTGACTCCTTGATCATCTGTGTTAGGAAGTTGTTATCACTACTGTTCTCAAACCTGTGTTGCCCCTCCACCAGATATTAGGGTGGTTTAGGTTACCCATGAGGACCAGAGCTGGCAAAAGTAAAGATGCTCCTAGTTGCCTGAAGAAGACTTTGTCTACTATTACATCTTGATCAGATGGTGTGAACAGATAGCCACCACAAAATCACCAATATTTGTCAGCCTTCTCTTGGCCAAGCTAATCATTAGCTCATTGTCCGTGTCTAGGCAGAGCTTTATGCATTCCTGTAGCTCACATAAAAGGCAACTCACTCTCCCCATCTTCCCAGCCACACTGTCTAAAGTCTCCATCCACCCATCACAGTACTGCAGCTGTGTGAGCTGTCCCACCCTGCCCTTGTGATCTGAGTGAGCTAGAAGTCCTGTAACTTCAGACAGACCTCCAGTTTATCCTGTTGTTCAGGTGCTTCAGAGAAGTACCCAGTCACACTAATTTCCCAGACAAGTTATGAGAGCTTTGCCCATGGCCATATCCTGTAGGTTGTTTCTTATTTATATGCCTACACTCAAGGTGGGCCCCTTCAGCCTCATATTGCTGATCACGAGGAGTCCCCCTTTCACACATCAAACTTTTTTTCCCATTCCAGTCTACTTTTCCTGCTCTGTCCCAAATGGTGGAAGCACAACAGGGGATAATAGTCACAACTCTGCCATTTGGAGTTTGCTCTGGTGAGAAGATGAAAGGCAGCTGAACCTGAAAGGGCACAGTATGTATTAGAGGTAAAATAGCCAGTGCTAACCATAAGAGAAACATCATGGGAACAAACTGCAAGTAGAAGTTCATGGATCAGTCTGAGCAAACTGATAGAATATGGTTTTCCACCTCAGGGAACCTCAAAATGGAGCTGCTGGGAAAAGAGTGGGGCTGGCAGCAGACTGGAGAAACTCCTGCTTACAGCCCTCCAGCAGCCAGAGTGCCACCAGGGACAGAGTTAAGAGATGTGATTCATCTTCTCCTTGTAATTGGAGCTGACAGAAGTTGCATGTTTTTCTGACAGCATTGGCAGAACACTTGCTCGTTCTCCACCACACTCCCTGGGCATCTGTGGGAACCTGCAGTGCAGAGCCTGCCGGGCTCCGTGCCAGGCTGAGCCGCTACCACACACAGGCAGGGGATCTGCACTCCTGCCCGGAGCACTCCTTCACAGACACACAAAGGTAACCATACCAACCACAGCAGGGCTGTAGGGTAATGAGGTTACGTGCATGTTATAAATTCCCCCCCCAAACTTGTTTGCTAAGAAGAGAAGCAGTTTTTTCTCAATGGTTCCAGAGCCCCTTTAAAGGAGGTCTGACAAATAGCAACATCTTTTTATCATTTCCATTTTTAAAATAACATTACAGCATTTTATCAGTAATTTTGCCACTGGTTTTTTTTTATAAGGTGGAAATGCAGTCGAAAAGGAGTCTCTATTTCATTGTTTAAGAAAGGGGTTTAAGTTAATTATCTTGCCCTGCTAGTTAGACTAAATAACAGTGCCATCTGCTGAAAGGTAGTAGTGACTTGCAGGACAAGTTTACAGTCATTGTACTATACTAAGCAGAAGTATAAAGAGAGACAACAAGAAAAATGGTGATAAAAGGAAAGAGAAAATAAAAGCAACCTGAGGAGGCAAAGATGTAGATGTACAGGATAGATCTTCATTAAAAGGAGGATGAAAACAAAGACAAAAAATATCTAAAAGCAAAAGGAAAAAGAAGTAGGCTGAGAGAGAAAAAGTGTCTTAACAGTATTGATTTGAACTTTAAAAAGCCATGGTACATTATTCTTCGTAGTGACCTCTCTTTTCAAATTCCTACATAGTTCATAACCCTAATGGCACTGGTCTGCCCATGTCAATAATCTTCAGCATCAATCTTGCAAAAAAATTGCATGTTAAACTCTTTTAATCAAATTAGAACAACACAAAATAATTAGGATATGATTGTGGCCTGTATAAAAAAAATATTTCTGTATATTCCAAGCAGTTTATTGGCTTGTGGCACAAGACATTTTTATTGCTATTAGCTTCTGGAAAGAATAGCTAATAAAACAAATATTCTAGCATGGGAGAGACAGTATTGGGTGAAAGAAGTAGAAATAAGACAATGCATGTATTGCTAAAAACTCTGCCTGTTTCATTAGCCTTGTTTTCTGAAATACTTATAGGAAACTGATAAATTATATTGTTTCCATTTTTCAGTGGGAGATGGGCATGTGAAAGGAACCTAGTCATACATTTCCTTGGCTTTTGGTCATATTAGCCAGGTATGCATTAGGGGTTTCCCCCAGAATTTTGTCTCACCACATGGTTCTTTTCAGTTTAGCCACCCTTTGAATCCCAAGAAGTAACTTGTAACATTTTAATTCTTTAAAAGAAAGAGGAACTTTGGTTAAGATATCAAAGTGGAAAGTTATGACTTTATCATTAACTTGGTGATAGCATTTCCTGGAGATCTAAAAATATACATACTATTTTAATAAAAGTGCATAAATTTATCATGTGGAAGTTGAAGTGTTTTTTTCATATTTGCTATAGTGCTTTCAGCGTACAGTAAACATGTCAACTAACAGATTTTCATTATCCTGAGTAGTGTCTTGTGTTGGTTTAGTTTTTGCCCGAGAGAATGGTATTCCCTTTTTTTACTATTTTTAAAGAAACTGAATAATTGGCACTAAGGCATCAAGCATTACACCTAACAGCAAAATACTGAAAATATGGTATACAGCATGTTTATAATAGTGCAAACTCTTTTAGTTTATCCCACAATTCTAAATATTGGACATTTTTTTAAAGCTTCAACTCCTTAACTCCTAGGATTCTGAAAGTCCCAGTATGCTACTTTTTGATTTTGGGATTAGTGACCTATTCACTCTGCATGAAAAACTACAAAATTTGAGAATTTTTAAGGATGAAGAAGGTGAAGTCATGTAAGAAGATTCCCAACACTTTTGTTGGTTTAAATCTTGTTTTCATTTTTTTTAGAATAGCCTGCATCATTTTAATTTGAATCAGTTAAAAATAACCTGTTTATAAATATGCAAGATGGAGGATTAAAAGAGTTGCATGGAGTAGACTGCTTATGGTTATCAATAAAATCCATTAGATAGGCAAAACTTAGCTTAGGAAGGAACTCTTAACTAGTCAAAAAAATGATAGAGACAAATCAATATGATTTAGAAGATGGAATCTACAAAGTGCTAAGAACTAGCCTTTGAAATAAGACTTTTTTCTCTTGATGTGACAGAAAAGTAGAAAAAAGCTGATGTTGAGATGAGACAGTGATGAAGAACCACCATTTAATATGGTGAATAAATCTAATGTTTCAGAATTTTAAAAGAATTTTTTTTCCTTTGGTCCTAAAACACAAGTGTTGTTTGGCCTGGTGTTTTGTTGTTGAAATTTAAGATTTGCTTTTCCATATAATCCCAAAGCACACAATTTTAATTAAATCCATGAGATGCAAAAATATAGATATGTTGTTAAGCATGTAGATGTTTGTTTTCTTGGGGTTTTGCGGGTTGGTTATTTAAATTTTAATTTCAGTTTCTCTCTGCTTCCAACATAGCCTACTGAAGATTTTTACCACTTTTTCAGCATTTCGAATAATTGTCCTCACCTTCCCCCTGAAGGAGAAATTAACTGGAGAAGAAAAAATACTATGTAGACCAGCTTAGTCATGCTGAAAGGCCATCATTAGTTTTCCTTTCATATTGTTATCCATTTCAAAAAGAACGTCATAAGATGACAGGCTAAGCGTAATGCTTACCTTACCAATTAATTATAAATTAATTGCACCACAAAATCACTGCAGCATTTCCAGGGGACAGTTTTTGTGGATTTTTGTTGTTTCTGTTGTTTTGTTTGCATTTCATGATTAAAATACTGTGTTTTAAGATGGCAAAGTTATGAGATAATGTGAAACTCTCTCAAAGACCAACAGTGCTGGATAAAAGCTTTCAAATATTCACAGAATAAAAGAACCACAGATTGATCTTGTTCTACATACTGAAAGTAAAATTTAGGAACCAAAGGAACTTAAAGGAATTTTGAATATTGGACATATTTTAACAGATAATTCTGTGTGTAATTTTCAGATCTGTCTTGGGGTGACTTTATGATGTGTATCCGCTATTGCCTGCTCTATGTCCAGACATGAATCCTGTGCCTTTTCTGCAGCTTTAAGCTGCAGAGAGGAGGGAGCAGCAGCTAGGTGAACTTTTTAAAGTGGTTTGTGCTTCAAGGACACTCCACTCCCCTGCATTCTGCTGTGGCGGCAAGAGGGAGGAAGCACCCTTCCTGCTTTTAGCCCACTCTCGGCTCTTTTTCTCAGGAGAGAGACAGCCTGCTAGCTGAGGCAATTCCCTGGAACTTTGGTTTCTTCTTCTTCTTCTCTTCTGGACTGTTCATCAACACCAGAACAATCATCCGGGAGGCCCGGAGGGGCCCATGCTGAACTCCAGCTCCAGAGAGGAGAGAGACCACATCCACAGAAAGAACTCTGAAATTTACCAGGTTCTTTCCACATTATTATTTTTTTTATTATTATTATTTAGCATTATTCTTTTCCCGTGCCTGTGTGCACTGTGTTTGTTAAATAAATAGGCTTTTTTTCACTTTTTCCTCCGAGGAATTTTTTTTCCCAAACCTGATGGTGGAGGGGAGGCTGAAACCTGTCTTCTATCAGAGGACATTCTTCCTCCAATTTGTCTCAAACCAGGACAAGATCTTTCAGAAGAATTTAGATTAGGGAATCAGGGTTTACTGAGTAAGCATAATAACTGTTCGAAGAGTTAAATGTGTCCAGAGCAATAAATTAGATCCGCGAGAAGATCCCAAACTGCAAAAATACACCACCTTTGGTATTATTTTCATAACAATAACATTATTCGTATCCACAACAACCTAAGGATAAATGCAAGGTAGTGTTTGGAAGGAAGCAATACTATTTTTTGTTATCCTTGTTGTATGAGAGCCACTGGCATGTACTTCAGACTGTGTTCCCAGAAGCTTGTCTGATAAAGCTGGAAGAAGGTGAACTCTAGTCAATAAAATACATCATCTCTTCCTGACAAACTTGGCCACATCTTTTCATGAAAACTCAAGCCATCATAAGAGCTAGCAGCAGTCTTTTCAAAGAACAAAGCTGCTTGAAACATGATGCTGAAGGAAATGTTGTCTCCCTCCCTTTCTTTCCCCTGAAATGTGTTTTTTCTGTAGTGTGCTTGTACTTGCACATAATCAGTTTTAGTTACTGAGAATTTGCTTGAAGTTTCAGCTAGCCATGCACTTTCCTGCCTCCTGCAGTTCAGAAATCCATCTTTAGCTATTGAAGATGACCTGCAGTCTCTGAAGGAGAAATCATATATCTGCACAGAAGTGACAAACTCTTCCACAAAAAAAATTACTTCCAAAATTTTGAGCATCCCTACATTTTAAGCTTCACGGTTACTTCAGCTCTTTTGTTCTCAACACTCTTAACCAACAGTAGATTTTGTAATTGCAAGTACTTTAGAAGCGAATACTTCTCTTGGTTCCATATCAATAGGGAAGGTAATATTTTCTGAGAGCTGGTTCCAAGCTGAATGCAGGAATGTTGTAGAGGTTAATGGCTAATATTAAACTCCTGTTGTTATCGGCGGTTTGACTCCACAGTTCATTACTACTGTCTTAGTCTGTTACTGCTGCTTTTCTTCTTTCCTGTGTATTTACAAGTTAGTGACAGAGCACTGAAAAACACTGTAAGGATTTCAGGTATACTGTGTAAAAGACTTAGACAGTACTACTTGTGGGGAAGTAAATAGAACTCTCTTTATCCAAACAGCAGTTTTTCCTGTGTGTTGATTTTCGTCCTTGTTCATGTTCTGAATAAATAGATACATATTTTGTTTTCTTGGCCTGCAAGGAGAAAAAATCCCTTTTAGGAGAATTAGATTGGGGCACACAGATCAATGAATGTCCCCACCCTCCCTCCCCCATGCCCACTTCATTGACTGATGAAACCCACTTAGAAAAAACAGATTGAATAAACCTGAAATGTTTGGGCTTTTTTCTTCCCAAAACAGAACTTAGATAAAATTGCTTTTCTCTGAGCCAAAATAAAATATTATGTTTCAAAGATATGAAAAGTGAAGAAAATGAGGGGCTGATTTCAGGCAGCAGTGTTTATGGCCGAGTAACAGAGGCTGGACATCCTATCACAATGGGAGAGGGAGCATTCAAATTTTTTACTCTCCCTCAGTTAATTTGAACCTACCATCTCCTGATTTCTAGGGACTCACCAAGCTATAATCACTTAATGATAAGCTAATTCAATGTATTCTCTTGATGCTTTTCCACTTCTACAAAAAACTAAATGTATTCCAGAACAGATGTCATACTCAGGTGCCCCATTTCCCAGAAAGCCACTATCAACACTTAAATATTTTTATAGAAAGTAGAACAGACAGGAAGAATACATAAAAATATTTCAAATTAATAACTGCTGAATTAATATTCCCTGTTTTTCACCCCTCACCCTCAAACAAAAGAAGAACCTAAGTGCCCAAAACATAAAAATTCTACTCTGTACTGACTGTAAAACTCAGGAGATGACAGAGATTCAGTCCCTCTACTACTGAATATTCATTCAGAAGAGAACATCACATTAATAGAGACTGAGAGAAGCCTATGTGGACTACTGCAATTGCCGTGGTTTGAGCCCTGTTTAGAAACTTCAAATACATATTGAAAATCCATCAAGCAGAGAAAGAGAATTCACAGAACCATGGAGTGTTAAAGGTTTGGAATAGACATTAAAGATCATCTAGTCCCAGCCCACCCTGCCATGGGCAGGAACAATTTGAAATTGGGTTTCCCAAACCATGAGTGTTTTCACTTAGTAAGATGAAGGAACTACTACAGGGGTTACTTCTTGCATGTTATTGTGTGAATACATCATGTCAGTGCATATATACTTTCCTGGTTTAAATCCTGTTTAAATTCAGGAAACAGATAATTTCTAAGGAGAAAAAAACTGTGGGTTTTGCAAACTTCAGTAAGTAAAATAATTTGAAAATTATAAGGTGTTATTTTATGATCAAAATCATAGAATCAGAGAATGTTTAGGTTGTAAAAGACCTTTAAGATCATCAAGTCCAACTGTTAACCCAGCACTACCAAGTCCACCACTAAACCATGTCCACATATAGATATCTTTTAAATATCTCCAGAGATGGTGACTTCACCATTCCCTCGGGAGCCCTTTCCAGTGCCTGGCAGCTCCTCTGGTGAAGAATTTTTTCTCCGAGATCCAATCTAATCCTCCCTTGGTACAACTTGATGTTGTTTCCTCTTGTACCTCTTAAACAACGCATATTCTCACCACTTTGTCTTGGAAATCATTATTTCATTACTCTAGATTTGCATTCATCGGAGACTTCTAGACTGCTTTTAAGGCAGTTCAGTAGCTAAGGCTCACAACACATATGTGATCTGGCAAGAGTTCACATCACGGGAATTGCGTTGCCTGCCATGTGTGCAGAGCCTGGCAGCATCTACACACAGCCCGCACCAGCAATGCACAGTAGTTTAGTGTTGCCAAGAAAAGACGGTTGTAAAACAGCAGAAAGGTTGTGTGGGGAGGCAGAGTCAAATTTAATACACTTTAATACCATTGCTAGAAGGAAAGAGAGGGATTAAATCCCTTCACTCTAAGGATGTATTATGGGGACTTTAACTACATGATCATAAACAACAATGATTCTTACAGTATCTCTCAAGCCCAGCCTTTGTCATTATTTCTTCTCTAGAGCTCACACTGTGATGTGGCTTCACCACTGGTTCCAATGGAAAAGTTTCATGTATGGACTCACAAACTGCATTTCTTTACCACTCTGATCCACCCTGCTATTCCTTCACTTGGATATGAGCCAGGCTTCTCCTCCCTTATTTCTGAGTCATGCCAGCTCTCCTAACCTACACTTGGATTACTTCCTTCCACCTCCACAGGCCAGGAGCAATTCAGCATTTGTCCACCTGGCAATGCACCAAAATAGCTGTTCCTGGCAGGCGGACAAGTCATGCTGGTTCAGCACTTCCATTTGCTCATTTGCCACTGCTTTTTCATCAGGAGAACAAGATTGCTCTTCTGTCCTGTCCACAAGCCATGACCTCTGCATGCCTTTCTCCAAAGCAGGACATCTCTCCAAACAACCAGTTTCCACAGAGCTATCAACTGTCTACTAATAAACACGCAGATTTATTAGTGATACAGAACAAGTCCTTCTACCTTCTATGCTATTGAATAGATATTCACTGTCTTAAATCTGTCTCTCACATAACACTGTCCTGATGAAGACTAAGCCTAACCTATAGAATATGACAACATTTTGGAACAGTACAGAGAAGCTGAAGAGGTATTTCCATTCATAAAACAGAAGGATTGAAAGAAATCCGTGGCAAATTCCAATTATTTTTGTAAAATACGTTATAGGCTATAAGTACTTGCTTTTTTAAAGTATTAGCAATCAGGAAACTGGAACAGGTGGGCTTTGTTTCCTTTAAACATAGAGATTGATGCAGGCATATTTGAACAGATCAAGTTCCAGAGCTTTATAAGGCATAACACATCTTTTCTCAGAAGACAAGTGGCCATCATAAGTTAATCAATATTAGCCTGTACCTAAGGGCTTGATTATCTAAAACTGGTGAGTAGCTTGCATGGCAGTCTGCACTCTGAGCTCTGTTGTTCGGTAGAGTTTTGATTTCTTTGGCTGGGAATAAGAGGAGGAGACTGTTGACTGTTGACTCTATTTTGATGGAGTGGTTAACAATACATAAGGGAACAGAGTCAAGTTCCATCTGCTGCCTTCTACGACATGAATTACAAAGATGTATTAACATCCACTGCCATTAATTTGTGTGTTTAATCAATTCACCTTATTTGACAGGCGTCACACACACAAATATACCCATATATATGCACAAACATGCAGATATGGATGTGATAATAATTCCATTTCAAAATCCATTTTTTTTAAGTGTAGAAAACTACCATTTCTATTGGAAAAACATAAACATGTTATATTACTCTTTAATTTTTCATAACTTTTTTCTAAAACCTTCTGAAAAGGGATAGGAAAAATTATACTCCAAATTATACTTAAACAATGAGTAACATAATTGAATTGACTAAGCACTGTGTAGGTTCATACTGAAGAAAACCCAAAGCACCAAACATACAGAAAAAAAGCTAAGAGTATTTCTTTTCCAGTTCAAGAGCAGAAAGGAAGGAAAATCCCTTTGCAGAATCAAGGAAAATAAACTGGAACCATACCTACATAATTCAAGGAGAAGTACAAATCTCACACATTTGAAAGTGCACCTAAAACAAATAGTAGGCTGTGCTGCACAGAATAAGGCAATAAAAAAGGTTGGTGGCTACAAAATAAGAAGTGCATGAGTACATAATGCTACACAGTTTTTAAGCACTGACTTCCAGTGTGCAGATTTGCGAACAAAGCTGAAATACGCTGCCTACTCGTATTATATTAACTAGGTCATTCTAGGCACTGCTAAATTGGTTGACTGAGATCTGAATAGTCTGTCAAGGGAAAAATTTAAGAAATAATTTAATTTTTTGCTTGTTTAGGTAAAATTAATTTACATCTTTTAAAATTTACCCTTACAAAAGTACTGGCAACTCTAAAAGCCAAGAAAAGGCAAAAGGAAATAAAGTTGAGGTCTCACAGACTTAATAATTATCCTTGGTAATCATTTCCTACTTACCGTCACACAAAGGACTGTCACGATTGCTGATCATAGCTGCATTACAGTTTTGTAGCTGACCCTATGGCATTACAAGCCACTGCTTTTTACTTAAACAATAACAAAAAATCTGATTTTGCAGTCCAAAAAATTTTTTTCACCTGAGATGACAGCTGTACTTTTTATCTAAGGAAGCATGTATTAAATGCACAAGGAAGTCACCGTTTAATAGTATTTGAAGAATACAGGAATTTTTAGTGCTAAAAATCCCAAAGATAAATGCGATTCCCTCCTCAGTGTTTTTTGTGTCTCTAAATTATATCTCTGTGGTAGCAATATGTGTTTTAAGACAGCAGTCCTCAGTAGTTTGGGTTTTGGGTTCTTCTGTGAGCCAGCAGTGTTTAGTTACTGGATCTAAGGTAACTACTCTGAGGAGGAAAACACTGGAACAAATGCCAGTCTCATCTGTTTTATGAAAGTGAATAGCTGATGCACTTCTCCCATCTGCAGAAGAAAGTACCACTTGATCTCAGCCTGGTCTCCATTTGATGCATGTACTTTTCCTTACCCTACTCGCTCTTTTTTCATTACTTCCCTCTGTTTCCTTGGTTCTCTCACTCCCACATAATTTATCCAGTTATGCCGTTAAAAACGTCTGTTTGTGGAAATGGAATTGAGGCTTCCACTTCATAGCTAGATTACATTCTTACTTATTTTACTGCTTCATCTTAATTTATCAAAATGTACACCCCCAATTAATTCTCTTGATGAGACTAATAGCTGGGTTTTATCATATGTCAGCTGGGAAGAAAATCTACTATTGGGCTGTTTAAACCAGTTGGAAAAACTGCTGCATTGTAGAATCTGGTGGTGTTTGCCATTGGAATGACAGGTAAAATACACAATGTAACAGGAAATTCAGAATATTCATTCTCTTGTCCTCAGGGGAACCTTTGAATTCTGCTTTCAGAAAACAGGAAGAGATTCACACCTACTAGATAGTCTATGAGTCCCGAAGGATGACAGTGAATCCAGAAGTGTTAGTCTGTTTTATAACAGTTGAGAAAACTTACCTTTTCATACTTCCCTTCCCTTCCCTTCCCTTCCCTTCCCTTCCCTTCCCTTCCCTT